>CM034300.1:66128586-66728586 GCA_019925795.1 Dendrobium chrysotoxum | reverse complement strand
TGTTTCGTAGGTTTGCATCAATCAAACCTAAAAGGATTCGAAT
Source organism: Dendrobium chrysotoxum (assembly GCA_019925795.1). Classification (NCBI taxonomy): domain Eukaryota; kingdom Viridiplantae; phylum Streptophyta; class Magnoliopsida; order Asparagales; family Orchidaceae; genus Dendrobium; species Dendrobium chrysotoxum. The sequence continues at coordinate 66,728,543 of CM034300.1, read as the reverse complement.
GGATCAATATTGGTTTCACTGAACCAATTGACCTAATGGTCACCAATAACATATATACATCCTATTGGAGCCCTAGGTCTTTTGTTAGGTTAAATGAGGGTCCTAAGTCCATTTGAGTTCATGAATACAAAATGGCCAAGGTGTTGACTTTTATGGATGAAAAGGTTGACAAAGGTCAAGTCAAGGGGTTATAGGGGTCAAATAATGCATGAACCACTTAAGAAAACCCTAAGGATGGTTTAATTTGAAATAATACAATAAACTTGTTCGAATTGGTTCAATGGCTTCAAACTGTTGAAATTTATTAAGTGGATGGGTTCGCCTTGGAGAGCATAATCCAATTGGGTGGTCAACAAATTGATTAATTGATATTAATTATAATTTAGTTAGATTATCTGAGGTGATTGGTTCGATCATTTTGAGCAATTTGAATCAATTTGATCAATTGGGATCAAATTGCTCAAAATGATCAAGTGAACGCTTTCATAAGTTTGGCTAATTGGGGCCAATTGACCTAACCAAGGGAAAATTAAGCTTAAATAATTTATTGAAAGCATTAATTTTAGTCAATTTGATCAAATTGGCTAATTTGGTTTAAAATGGTCCAGTTGGGTTACATTAGGTCAAATGGGTCAAATGGCCAAATTGAGCTTAGGCAAAGGTCAATTGAGCTCAAATATCTATGATTAATTATAGGGTTAGGTCATGAGGTTTAAATTGGTCAAATTGGCCTAAATGTGCCAATAATGTAAAATTGGCTAAGTGAATCAATATGTCTATATAAGGGCCAATTATGGTTTAGTCATTAGCATTTACCCTATTGAAATTTATTGAAGGCATTTGGAATAGCCAATTTGACCTAATTATTTAAATTGGTTAAATTGATCCTATAGGGTCAAATAAAACCATTTGGGTTGAATAGTCTAATTAGGTACTATCAAAGGTCTATCTAATTCTATTAGGTTATTCATAATATATTTGGACATATCGAAAGGGATAGCCAAGAATAATTTTTTCAATCAATGGATCTAGGCTCAATTGACCTAATTAGGTCTTAGTAGGTCATGCTAGGGTTCAAAGGGGATTTAGCCTACCCCAGTGGTATAGAATAATCAATTCACTTATGATTTGGTAATCTAAACCAAATGGAAAATGGTTTAGCCAAGAGCTTGGATCATTTGGTTGAAGATCACCAAATCAATCAAGTGATCAAAAAGATATTAGGGTTGGTTTGAACATTGGCCAAACATGGCATATATGTTAAGCTCAAGAAGCCTCATAGTTAAGTAAAATACATAGCCATGTAACTAAATCATTGAGGAAGAACTCGGCTGCTTATACCAGCACTAGGATAAATTAGAGTTAAGTCTAGAAAGAGATCTACCCCAAGGCTAGCTATGATCAAACCTACTTGAAAAGTATGAATTGAATGATGAAAGGTTCCTTCTATAGTTATTTATACATCTAATATGATTGTATAATCATTCTAAGGTTCATTCCTATTCAACTTAGAGTAAGGGCTGAGGTAGGAATTTTAGCTAGGCTACATTTAGAAAAAAACTTGTAGAATGATCTAAGAGGATAGAATTTTGAAATTAAATTAATAAGGAGTACATGAAATTTTTTTAATGGCAAGCTAGATGGGTAAGTAAGAAAATTGTTCAATTTTTAATGAATGAGAATGGGAATGGCAAGCCCAAACTCATTTTGAATGGTAACTTGAGCTAACATCAATAATGTTAACATTTTTTATGTTAATAGTTGTGTTACCTTCACTTTTAGGTGGAGAGTCATCTCATCCATTCTGAATAGATTTTTCATCCTTTTAATATTACTTTGCTGATTGCCATAAGATTGTACTACATTCACTTTCAAAAGGATGGCCATTCTGACCATCCTGTGTAACCTCTAGACCTTTCAATCTAGCTTTATTAATTTCCCATGATCATATCACGTTCACTTCTAGATGGAAGACCTTCCTTGCATTACTTAGTGATCTTCCTGATATTTCAAAACCACTTTGTCTACAACTCTAAGTTCATGATATATTCAACTCCAACATGAGGATCATCCTTACTTTCCTCAATATCCTCCTTAATCATTTAGTGCAACTTAATCTAATAAGTGAGGGTGATGTCCTTTCACCTTTTAGATTAACAATGTCTCAGCCATCCTCAATGGACTCATCGACCTTTGAGATAGCCTTATTTTCCCATAGAGGTCATGTTGTGGTAGCCTTCTAGAGGAGGACTATCATAATCCTAAATCTTATTACAACATTGATAAGAAGAGTACTAGTAATACCCTCATTTCACTTCCTTTGTTTTGGTGTATTTCTTAGTTTAAGGAAGGCTAACCATTTATATGCCATATTTTTATGCGCTAATAGAAGTTGTTTTTGCTGGATTAGGTTGTGTGGTTTTTATTATTTCTTTACGATCACATAAAAATTTTATAACCTCCACCCACTTTATTTTAGCTCTTCAATTATGTGCGTCATCAAACAAAGTAAAGGTGATCGAGTTCCCTTTCTACGAACATTTCTTCTAGCATGTGAAAAATATATGTATAAGCATTTACATATGCTTGCATATATTTTTTTGAGGAGATCTTGTGCTTGGGTGATCATATCTTGGCTCGGGTCAATTCATGTTTGATCTAAGTAAAACAGGGCTTGTCTATTGGCCTATTGAATTCCATCTTAGATGCAAATTGATCCAAATTTGAATGATGGTCTTTCTTTGAACTAAAATGTCTGCCAAATCTAAGCTTAATTTATGTCATATTGAAGAAACAAAGATGCTAAATTACTATACTTTAAAAGACATTTATATTTATACTCATAAAAAAATTTTAAATTTCTTTGAACAAGTTTTAGCATATTAAGGTTTTGTTTGGGGCTATTTTCTTACCGCTTTATTTTTTAGACATTAATCACAATTTTGTTCGACTATAACGTTATTTATATTCTTTTGAAATATTCATAATAAGAAACAACTTCTTATAACAAGTCTACTACCCAACCTTTTTAAAATTAAAAAAATATATATTTATTACCCAAAATGACTTTTAAGAAAATCGATTTTTCACGTAGGGGCTTACACGTTACTAATGGAAAACGGATACAAAGTCCTTAAAGGACCAAGAGCTCAACTAAAAGAACATCATTTGAAATAAAACCTAATGAGCTTATGGTCAAACTAATAAAAGAAACCAACAAGAAGAGGAAAACATAGAGAGCTAAAAGCAAACCAAAGATGGCCGATAGAGGAAGAACATAGCCATAATTTAACCACAGCACATCTGGAAAACATCGCAACACATCTTGCATGAACACCTGCAAGAAAAAAACCACTTCCAACAAAGGGACAAATCTGAAAAAAGGGAGCACCACCAGCCAGAGCTCACAATAGGATAAGAAAGATGAGGTGACCAAATGAGAAAAGCCAGGCAGTAACACCTCTATAGGGACACCACAACAAAGCAATAAACCAAAGCAACATAGCCAAACTCATACCCCCTAGCAGTCACGATAGAAGTCCAAAAGACCACCACCACCCAAGACAAACCAACCAAACAAACACCTCCAGCCTAAAGTAAATAACAACCCAGTCAAAGAAAGAAAAGAACCCAAACCAAAGTAAATAATAACCCAGTAAATAACAACTCAGCAATATTCTCAACAATTGAAAACCCAGCAACATGTGATAGAGGAGGAGTGCCATCATCCACCTTATTAATATCCCCACAATCCTCTAATTCCACATTCTTATCCACAACAGGAACACAATAAGTAGAAGCCAGAGGGCCAACCAGCATTTCAGCCTCAATCGAATGCCCCACATCAATATTACCCACCACCACCAAACAACAACTTGCTGAACATCAACCTCAGCAACCACCACCTCAAGACCATTTTCTACACCATTACCCCCATAAGGAAACAATTCAATGTTAGATGCAACAAGACACAAACTAGAGCTAGGCTTATTCAATTTTTTAATAGCAACATCATTACCATCAATAATAGCATTTTCCAAAACAATAGTAGCATTCCCATCAGACGAAAGAGGATTAATGGAAGTAGCTTGAATATTCATCGGGGTAGAGGACAGGGCGTGACACTCCCCCCGTACATGCCCAATGCATTTATAAGAAACACAAAAGGAAGGAAAAGCCTCCATTTCGACCATTTGAATATACCCAAAATTATCAGGACCAATCCACACCTTGTCCGCATATTTTTTTAGTAATGTCCAATTCAACCAAAACATACACAATAGAGGGACGAGAGCCCACGAAAGTGACATTATCGGCTGACCAAACATTGAACCTAAAGTGTTAAGGATATAGGGAGAGAAGAGGTGTGGCCATAAGTTTTGGAAAGAGATCCAAATGGGAATCACAAGAGATTCAACACCAATATCAAGGGAAGGAGATCATTTGGTTAATTTCATATAGCACTTATTAACAAAGTAGGATCTATGACAAAATACCTGACTATAATCCAGATAATTCATCAACTTAATCAAAACATACAACGAATTGAGCAACATCACAGAAAATTGGCCTTAAGTTTAAGGTTGAAAAAGAATTTGCGAATAGCATCCAAAAAGGACGACGGGAAGGGAAAAAACTAACCAATGCATATTTAAAAGGCTCCGCGAGAGCAAGGATCTCCTCTTCTGAGATCCACAAAGAAGGAAGGCCATGAAATGTAGTTTGCTTGAGCTCAAGAAAACAACCATTTGAAAAAGAACCAGCTAGGGCATCAGCAAAAGAGCGAGATTTAAATGATCGATCCAAAAAATTGAGATCAAAAATTTGAATCACCGCCATTTTGGTCGCAAATGATCGGAGGTGGACAATTCAACAAAACAAAATGGAAAGAACACGAACAAATCATAGAAAAGGCATATAGGAAAGAAAACTTACCTGAGCAAAGTAGCCAGCGGCGGTAGAAGCCGCCGGGAGAACCCAATCGGAGCGGAGGCGGGACGAAACCCTAGCGAAATAGAAGCAGAGGATTTGAAAAGTACACGTCATGATTTGCTCATCCTTGAAGCATGACCACTTATGAGCACTAGATAAGTCTTGATTAGGGGTTTCATCACATGACCTTACCTGACAAACTGAAAAAAAAATTGAGTTCAAATTGACCTGATTAATAAATAGGTTGGGTTCAAGTTAAAAATTTTGACCTATTTATTTATTGGTCAAGTTCGATTGACCCTGATTTTAACTCAAAGGTGACCCATTTTATATTTTTCCATAAATTCTTTTTTGATTCATTCTTCTTATTTTTTATCAATAAACCTAGTATGTCATAAAAAATCATCTTAGTTAGGCACTATTCTCGAGGCATATTTGAATTGTAAACATTTAATATTAAATTTGGGAACATCGAAACTCCGATCACAACAACCTTATAGTCAAGCTGAATGGCTTGACAAGATGAAACAATGACACCAAAATCCACCCAATCCAAAGTCCAAATGGGCTTCAACCAAGGGACTAAAATATATTTAAAAACTTTAAAGCATTAATTTAATAACCCAATAATCTTCAAATATAATATGCATAGTTCGATTAAGCTGCTCGACGAGACAAATCCAATGAGCCTAAAATCATTTAATTCCGACATCATAAAGGTATTTAAATGATTGATGAAAACTTTATAATTGAAAGAATCAACACAGATTATTTGATGAAACACTTTGATTTTGCCCTAGATTTTTTTTATATTTATGGAGCATGTCACTCCCAAAAATTTATAAACATGCCTTCATTCTTCACATGAGAAGGGAGAAAGGAGGAGAAAGAGAGCTATAGAGAGAACTCTCTTGCATTTTCTAGCCACCGCCGTTGATGATCACCACTATCTATCGCTACCGACAACCATCATCGTCACTGATGACTAGCATCAGAAATCATTATCATCTCCAGAATACTGACAATATTTGACCCTACTGTAGGGTATATTTGTCCATGTATGGACATCTATTTCTATAATCCCTATTGAGAAAATTCACTAATGTTATTGGGTATAGACTATCTTTCTATGGACAGTTGATCTTTGTACTCTCCCTCTTTTTCAACAGTGAAGAAAGAATGATCTTTGTATCACTTGTTATATAGTGGATTTTACAACTAGGCCAAGCTCTATGATTTTTTTTTTCAGATTTTTCATGTAAAAAATTCTCTGATCCTACTACTTTCATTTGTATGTGCTGAAACTTTACACATTGCTAAGATGTGAAACACATACTCTATCAACTTAAATTTTTTAGCACGCAATAATTTGGTGCTATCTGTGGGAACATTCTCAACAAACTTCTTCAATGGCTAACAATCATTCCCTCAATCAATAACAACAAAATGTTGGTAATCAAGTCCCCCTAGGCTTCACTTTAGAGGATTGTATGCGTAAGATGGAAGAACTTCAAAGTCAAATCCTTCAATTATTAGAGGAAGCTAAACAACAAAGGGCACTATCACAATATGATGGAGTTCTTCCTCCACAATATCAACAACAGCCTGAGGACAATGCCAATCAATGAGCACCTTCTTCCCCACAGGCTCATTATGTTCTCTCCAACACAACTAGTTTAACACATCCTCCCTATATTGTTTGGCCAACCCATAATCCTCTACAAGTTATGGAGGACTTAGATCAACTTATTTTATTGATGCCCCTTAGGATAATATAAGAGATAAACTACAAAGTCTTATTCAATAGAAATTCACTTTGAAGGAATGGAATCAATTTACTCATTCATGCACCATCCATGTCATTGACTTTAACAAATTAAATTCTCTAAGATCTTATTCTGGTGGGATTCAGACTACCCACTACTTATCCATATGTTGAATCATATGACCCTATGAACACATTGATCATTATAAAACCATCATACATATCCAATAAGCTTCTGATGCACTTTTGTCAGATTTTTTCTGCTACTCTTAAGGTTCAAGCTCACTTGGTTCTAATCATTCTCCAAAAATACTATCCACAACTTTATCCACCTTGCCAGACTTTTTTTGTTGAATAATTCATCATTAATCAAAGAATTATCAAATGTTGCAAATATGCATTCAAGGAGTATAATTTTGATGATAACCCTCATATCTTTCTTGAATATGTCAAAATGAGAGTGAAGTACTAAAAGAGTACTTTAAAAGATTTTTCTATAGCACGTCAAACTCCAAGAGTAGATCCAAATTTGTTAAGAGGTGTTTTTCTAGGAGGTCCTCGATCTAGATTATTTTACTCCACATTGATGCAAGAGATTATTTGCTCATACACTGATCTGATACATCGAGTGTAAGCTCAAATAATTATAGATGAAGCCATCAATGATCATCAAAACCAATTTGAGTAATCCTCCTGCAACTAAAAAAATTTACAAGAATTTAATTAACTTATACAACAAAGAAGGCAGGAGAAGTCGAAAAATGATTTTTACCAAACTTATCCAAGGTCACCTATCTACACTTCTTTAAAAATATTAAGAGATAATATTATGATGAAGATTCAAAATTCTAAACATCTCAAGTGGCCAAAGCCCTTATAAAATGCAATAGATGGAGATCAGTCTCAATATTGTAACTTTCATCATTCAAAAGGGCACTCAATTGAAAAATACTTTCAGTTGAAGGATGAGATTAAACGTTTGATTCACAAAGGACATTTATATCATTATTTATAAGAGAAACTTGCAGATCGTCGGCCTCAGAATAAAGGAGAATAGAAGAGAGATTACAAAGAAATTATTAGCAATTGTGAGAAATATTTTTAATTTGAAATTTTAAAAATACTTTGGGTGCACAGGAGTTGCTTTATTTATATTTAAATGAATATCTTTGAATCAAATCAGTATAATTCATCATTATATCATCCCAGGGGACAGACTAATATTTTACTATTGATTTAAAAGAAAGAAATTAGAATATATGTCTCTAATCATAAGCAGCATAGGGAGGATACGGGTCATCTCGAAGGATAATAAGTATTTTATCCTATCGTCTAATTAGAAGAATACATTTTATATTTATCTCCATTGTTATGTATAGAAGATATTGGATTCACTGTAACAACAAATCCAACATCTATCTATTTTTGATTATAGAGTTAAACTTTCAAATATGGATAAAGCGAAATCTGCGTTCACAAATCTTTCCCTCATTGTAGAAAGGAAACTAAGATGGGGTTTAGATTATTCTGGGATCTAGACTCTCTATAGGGGCAAGCCCCTATAGTTAATTACATCTCCTAAGATAATACTTTCGATTAAAATAAAGACTAAATAGTTTCATATATATATATATATATGTTTAAAGAAATATTTGGGCTAATTAAATTTTCTATGTTCAGGCTTTAGATTATAAACTCTAACACTGAATTTGATTGAAAGACAGAAAGTGCAAGGAGAGAAGTGTATATAATCTGGACTTACCGCTTGCCTAGAGTGGGCTGCCAGCTAACAATTCTAATCATAATAATCACCAATGAATGAAAGATTTTAAGATAGCTTTGTCCTAGAAATCAAGGAATGGTTATAGAAATTTTAATCAAATGCATTATAATATGCTTACAAGAAAATAAAAAATCTACACGTATGCTTATGATGCATGAACAATAAAGCATGTAAAAGAAACTGATTTTATTAATATAAAATTTACATAGTACATCCCAGAATCTACAGTAAAGTAAAAGGTGGCCAGACCCCACCAACAACAAGCATGGATTCTACACCTATAAGAACATAAAATCAAATATAACTGCTTATGATTTTTAGGCTCAAAGTCTTCTATGGAATTCCAAAAAAAGGAACATCCTCATGAGAGAGGATATTACTTTTTTGGAGCCCCACTTGTATGTGTATATAAGCAGTTATCTTTGATTTTTTTACAACTCTCGACTCTGCACAACTCGATCTATATACAAAGATCTAGGAAATTTAAAATTTACATCTCTTTACAAGTACATCATCATCTGGTAACATTCTATTTTACAGAAAAGTAAAAGTAGGAATGTAAACACAGTTATGAGTGCGTTGTGAATAGTTATATATGCAGGAAAGTAAAGTAAAGTAAAGACACGGCCACCACTCATTCACTCCGCTCTATAGTGCACTGACAGAAAAGTAAATATGCATGCTATAACTTGCAGAAAAGTAAGCAAACAAACATAGGTGCCCTCTAGGCAAGACACCCGCAATCAAACCATAATAATCCCCCGGCCTAGCCTAGGCAAAAGTTGGTTGTCCTAGCAAACCATCTAAGTATGTGAGAAAGGTCGTGTGACTTTGATATGTCTTATAGGGATTTATGTTTTAATTGCATGTATTATTAAGGTTTATCATTAAAGGCTAAAAGGAAATTTAGTTAAATTTTAAGTGATGTATATTTGACTTTTAGATTATTCCAATTTTTGATGTTGGAGTTATTGATTTAGTTTTAGAGAACTTATAGATTGATAACTCCCTAAGTGCAAGGAGTTATCAATTTATAAGTCCTAGGGCTTTCAAAATGAACACCCATCTTATATGGAAGACAGGTGTACATATGAGAGTCGCCAAAGTTTTATCACACAGAGAGAGAGAAAGGGACCTTATAATGCAATGTGACATACCTTCCAAAAAGGAGTTGTGCATGCCACATAAGGTCGGTATGTTATTAATTGTTTGAAAATCCTTCAAATTTAATATGTTAGTGCCCTCCTAGAAGGAATTAAGCACAACATATAGGAGAATCTTTTTTGTTATTTAAGTACATAAAAAGATCTTAATCCATTTAATTCAAATTAATTATCAAATTTATTTAATTAAAATAAATTTTAATCAATCAAATTATCAAACTAATTTACTTTAAATGAATTAAAATTTAATTTGAATTTTTCTGAATTTTATTATAATATTCAAAAATTTTAATCAATCAATGAATTTTTAATCTATTTTAATTAAATATTAAATGGTTTATTAATGAAATTAAATTAGAAATTATTCAAAAAATTTTATTTAAATTTGAATTATTAACCTTTGAATTTTATTTGATTTAACATGATTTTTTAAAGGGTTTATTTATTATTTTTAATTAATTGTTAATAAAAAAATGAATTATTTAATGAATTAATATTTAAAATTTTATTTTAAATCAAATTATTATTCACTGATTTTATTTAATTTTAATTGACTTTTTAATAAATTTTGGAGTTTATTTATTATATTTAACTAATTATTAATGGGATTATTTAATTAATGGATTATTAAAGGAATTTTTAATTAGAAAATTATTTAAGATTTAAATTAAAATATTTTTTATTTTTATTTGTTTTTAATTGAATTTATTTTATATTTTTGATATTATTTAAATTTCATTCAAATTATAATGAATTTTAAGGTATTTATTTAATCAATGTTTAATTAAGGATATTTTAGGAATTAATTAAAATTTAATGAGATTTAATTTAGGAATTTTAATGTTGATTGATTATACATTTGATTTAAGAATGATTAAAATTGATCTTAAAATTTTAAGGATTTTGTTTGATTTATTTGGATTTATTGAAAATTAAGACCCTTAATGAAGGGTCACCTAATTCTAATAGTTGTTATAAGATTGATTAATGTCCAAATCAATATGTATTGGATTAAGAGGTTGTGATGCTAGTTTTCTATGTTTAGGTTTCATTCCAAAAGGAATGGTGTGTAGTTCATCCTAAATTGACTAAGTTGGCTAAGAGAATGTCCTAATTATTGTTCCTAAGTGTCATTAGGTTATAAGATTGAAATCAATGTTATTCTAACCCTTTGAACATTATTCTCAATCACATCAATACATAGCAATCATGAATAAGTGTACTAAATTAGGTATGATGAAAATGAATGAATTTCCAAATGTTTAAGTCAAATCATGACTTAAACATTTAAAAGTTTAATTGAAGGACATTGATACATCAAATGGATTTAATAATGCTAAGTTATATCAAAGAGATATGACATATAAACTTAGCCAAAGATTAAACCCAATTTATTGAGGATTTAGAGAATAATTAAATGAAATAGGGATTTAATAAAATTGTGATTATCCTCCAAATCATCAATAACTATCCATAGATCTATTCTTTTCTTTGATAAAGCTCTATTTAAAGGTTCCAATTAGTGCCTAAATGCATGGAATAAAGTTAAAATTTATTTATAATATAATTTTAAAATATATAAAATATATAAGCACCCTTATACTTAGAAATTTAATAAGTACTAAAATAAAGTTCAAATAAACATAGGAAATTTACTAGGGGTTAGAAATATGATTGAAAATACTCATGCCAAATTTCAAATTATTTGGATATTTATTTACTAAAATATTAATTAAAAAAAGAAAACAGTATAACATAAATTATTTCAAATGTATATAATATTTTTATTTGAAATTAATTTTAAATGAAAGAGAATGAAAAATTGAAGAGAATGAGTATTTATATGCATTTTTTGGTTTAATATTTTATTTATTATGAATTTTTAAAGATTCTGAATTAAAAAAGTATTTAAAATGATTTATATTAGATAAAATAAAAAAGTGGCATTGGTGGGACACGGGTCACGCTGGGATTGGCAGGTTCGAACCGCGATGACGGCAACCAACCATTCGCAATGATTGCGCCGCCGCACAATCATTGCCAATGATTGGCAGCGGCACGAAAATGAGTTTGCGACTACTTAGCCACGTCAGCATGTGCTATCCACCATAGGATAGCCTGGTGTTTAGAACAGAGGATTCAGATCATACGGATCAAAATCTAAGCGATGAAGCAGCTCACACGATTAGATCAAGCATTAAAATGATGCGATCTGGACCTTTGATCGCAAGATCAACGGTCCAAAATGTGTATAGTTCATGCAAACTGTTATTTAAACCCTATATGATGAAGAAAGCTCCATTTTCGTAAATGGATAAACCAAATGTAATGAAATTTTAGGCAGAGCTTTATTAGAAATAATAGAGCAAGGGAGAAGTGATTTTGCTTTTGTCGAAGCAGTTTATGAGAAGTTAAATAACCCTAAGTAGATTTAACTAGGGTTAGCCTTTTCTCGATATACTTCATGGATTTGGATGATTTAAAGTTTGTTGAGCTTGTTGATTGTCCTAGCATATTTCTCTTGAAGACGTACAGGGCTGAGCAGGTCTGGATCTCGAGCTATGGGCCTGGGATGATCTTAAAGCAAGGATGGCCGGAATCCCGTCGCCGGCAGCCTTCAACCGCCAGATTTGGATTTGGGAAATGGAAAGGAGGTTTATGTGAGGTAAAACGAAATAAGAGCAGGATCTTAGAGGGAGTAGGAAGTGAGAGAGTGTAATGTGTTGAATCCCCTTCTTTTTTTTTGAACATTTGCCTAATTCAAACCTCTAGGGATAACTTAGACGCCTAGGATTTGTTTGGAGGTTTGTTTTGATGCAAGGCACCTGTCTAAGGGTTGTTAGTGGACAGGGAATCAAAAGGACAAAAGGAGCATGAGTTGGAAAGTTAGTTTTAGCTTCATAAGTCAAAGTTTGCTAAGGTGGAGCTTAGGTGGAGGTCAAATGAATATTGGAAATTGGTGAGTTGGTTTGCAAGTGGTCTAAGGAGATAACTTCAATATATGGGTGGGTAGTATAGGAATGGGGGAATTTGATCAAATGCTTTGACTTGACCAATTAAAAGTCATCATAGTTAGAATTTCATGAGTTTGGATGTATTAGGATCTTACATTAGAATGGGGTTAAATACAATGGGATTGAATGACTGCAGGTTGAATGTGTGGTTGATTAAGTGCTACATGACTGAAAATTGGGTGACTGAAATGACTGATAGTCTGGAGGTGATTGTAGAGTGTAGACTGAATGAATGTTGAATAATTAGAGTGATTGATAGATTGATTGAAGTGATTGATCAAATACTAGATGATTGACAGTTGGGCAACTATCAACCATTGGATGTCTAATCAAGAGTTTAGAAAGGTCATGATGACCTCATATAAAAATGAGGTCAACAATAATATTGATTAGGAGTACACTCAAATTTAAAATTACTAGATTTTAACTTATGTATATTTCATGTAAGTTTTATTGAATTAGTAATAAAATTTTATATTAATTATATTACATATAATAACAACCCCAGCAGGCATGCCCATGAGGTTGCCTCAAAGGAAAATTAGTAATGAATAAGGACCTCGCTAGAAAGATCCCATGAGGGTAAGTGCCAAATAAGGTCTCCACCCATAACCCCAAAAAGGCATGCCCATCAGGTAGCCTCAAAGGGAACTAATAGTGGACAAGGTTGTGATAACCCAAAAATATGAAAAATGTTAAACAAAAATTTCTATTTGAACTAGAGTGCTTCGATGGTGTGCTTGTGAGCTCTATGACACTAGGGTTTGAGAACACAATGGTGCCAGAAAATATCACTATGGCATTTAAGTCTCTATTCTATAATAATTCTAGATTTGACAAGTAATACTATGTCAAAGCACTACAGTGCTTGGCCACTAATAGTGTTTATATATATATTTTATTCTGAATATCTATGCCATCACCCCACCACCTTCCTCATTCTGGTTAGCTTGGCCGAGAAGGAAGTGGAAGAGAGGAAGAGAAAGGGAGAGAAAGAGGAGAGAGAAGAAGAGAGAGGAAGTTCTCTGGGGCTTTTCTATCCATCATTTCTATTATAAGAAGTGTTCTATTCATTGTAAGTAATTATCCCCTTTCTTCTATTTATGATGATTTTGATTTCTACAAATTTTATCTCTCCTAAATCTAGAAAAAAATGTATTATCTCCTAATTTCGTAAGTTTTCAAAGTGTATATTTTGATATATTATAGATTTGATCATTCTGAATAATATGATATGATTTTATTATATTTTCACTATTTAAATTTGTATATAAAAATTTCTTTGTGAAATGGGTAGGAAAAATGTATTCTAAAAAAAAAATAGAAAAGCGATGCACTATAATTTGGTATGACAATCTGACATGTATGATATGTTGAAGTGATTGATATGAACTTAGAATTGAGATGTTATACTAATTTGACTAACAAGATGTACTATACTGATATTGCATTCATAAAAAATGATATACTAATTGATATCATATATATACAATATGATAACCTCATGTGATACCCTCAATATTCATTGATTTGCTAATGGGAGATATAAGGAAATGGAGACTAATTGGGAGTTATAAGGAGTTAGGGAAACTATCACATGATTCAAGGAGAGTTATAAAGAGTACACTGATTGGGAGTCATAAGGGGCAACTTATTTGGAGTTATAAGTGCAGGAGCAAGATAAAAGATACTCTCATTTTAATATCTAATAGGATATTGATTATCGATATTGATACTGATTACTAACACTGGTCACTGTTATTAATACTTATTATTAATATAATTATAATAACTAACACTTAATGAAAATTGCTGCTAATTACTCATTTTATTACTAATACTGATACGAATATTCATGCAAAATATTGACATTGTTTACTATCACCGATTAGTATTATTATTACTGATATAGATCACTATTACCGGTATTGTTACAGACACATATACTGTTTACTGTTATTGATACTTTGACTAATGATGTAATTAAAAAAAGATAGAATGTGATATATATAACTGGTATAGTTAATATATACTGATATAATATAGATTTTTTATATAATTCAAAGCATACTATTTCTCATTTTATTGCATTGATTTTAGTAGTAAGATTTTGGCTACTTGCTAGGATATATGCTCATTATGTGGTTTTATATATTTTCAGTAAAGGGTAAGGACCCTATGACATGAGGCACTGGACAATATGTGTAGTTTCCTTTCAGTACTTATAGTTTCTTTTGTAAACATGATGTATTTATAGTGATATAGCTAATCTTTTGTGACATACCTATTATATACATGACATTTTAGGCTTGTAATAATTATATGTATTAATGAATATAAATATAATTATATTTTTATATGTTATTTATATACAATTGGTAAGCTCTAGTTAAATTTCTAAAATGAAAGACAAAAGTAATTCTTGCAAATTTAAATTCTGAGGCGTGACAAAGGTTGTCAATAAAAAGACTTCATGAGAGCAAGTGGTTGACAAAGTCTCCACTCATTCAAAATCCTCAGAAGGTAAAAGCCTTAGAAGGTTCAGGATTATTCAAAAACCTTTAAAGGAAGAGGCCTGAGAAGGAACACATATACATAAAATCATAAAAGGGAAAAGCCTTAAAATGTAGATGTAAACCTAAAATCATAAGGTATATAATTATCCAAAAAATCTTAGAAGACTAAAAAACCACAAAATATATAGATTCAAAAAATTTTAGAAAGTTAACAGCTTTAAAAGATTGAGGATTATCAAAAAAATCTTTAAAGGCAAATGCATCAAAAGGAACATGTGTACGTAAAATAAGAAGGGAAAATCTTCAAGAGATATATATATACATCTAAAACTTTAAAAAACATAGGCCTAATAAGGTATATGATTATTCAAAAATCTGAAAAGATAAAAAGCCTTATAAGATATATATTTCTTTGATTCATCAAAAACCTCAGAATTAACTACAGAAGGAACAAATTTCTCTAATATAGTTGCTCTAACTAGGGGGCAATATCTTAAAGTATATATCTAAAATGCATAAAGAACTTAGGTTTTTCTAGGGGACAAGTTCATAATTCAAAATTATTCTTATATAAAAATAGAGCATTCATTACTTCAAATAAATTAAAAGCAAACATAAAGCTCATATAAACATTCAAAGCCATATACAATATTATTAGATTTACATGATATCAACATAACATAATTCTACATCAGATTTAAATATACAGTCTTTTTTATCTAATACAAGGATTTAAATATAAAATTTTTTGAATTGAAGTGGCTTTATCAACGTTATATCTACATCCAACATTACAATAATTTGCAATGAGGCCTCTCTATCGAGAGAAAATTTAGAGATTTAAAATACGATAAAAAATCTCTCAAAATGAAGACAGTTGGCATTCTTTCACGATAAAGATGAAAGCTCAACCTTCAAGATAGAAATCTTGAGTATCACTTACAACTTTATATGAAGAACAAATTCTTATTCACAAAGAGGGACATATAGCTTGATAGGGGATATTGCATATTCAAGACAGTGGAATGTCTCTAATATAAGAAGAAGAAGAGAAGAAAAAGAAAAGGAGAGTAATAACAAATTTTTCTACACAAAAAGGGGTATTAGAGCTTAATAGAGGATACCACCTATTCAAGATAATGAAATATCTGTAATGTAAGAAGAAGAAAAGAAGAAAAAGAAAAGGGGGAGCAAGAGCAAATTTTTCTAGACAAAGAGATGCACTATAACTTGATAGGGGATATTGCCTATTCAAGATAATAAAATGCCTCAAATATAAGAAGAAAAGAAAGAAAAGAAAAGATGAACAAGAGCAAATTCTTCTATGCAAAGAGGGGTATTGGAGCTTGATGGGGGATACTGCTTATTTAAGATAGCGTAATGCCTCTAATATAAGAAGAATAAAAGAATAAAAAGAAAAGAGGAGCAAGAAAAAATTCTTCTACATAAAAGGGGCACTAGAGTATCGCTTATTCAAGACAGTGGAATGTCTCTAATATTAGAATAAGAAGAAAAGAAAAAGAAAAGATAAGTAAGAGTAAATTCTTCTACATAAAGAGGGACACTTGAGCTTCATAGGAGATACTGATTATTTAAGATAGTGGAATACCTCTAATGTAAGAAAAAGAAATGAAGAAAAAGAAAAGGGGAGCAAGGGAAAATTCTTCTACACAAAAAGGGGCACAAGAGCTTGATAGAGAATATCACTTATTCAAGATAGTGTAATGTCTCTAATGTAAGAAGAAGAAGAGAAGAGGAAGAAAAGGAGGTCAAAAGAAAATTTTTCTACGTATAGAGGGGCACTAGAGCTTGATAGAAGATACTGCCTATTCAAGATAGTAGAATATATATAATGTAAGAAGACATGGAAAAGACAAAGACAAGAAGAGCAAGAGAAGATCGGAGAGGAGAAATGTTAAAAATTCCTCCTCCCATAAAGGGATATTTATACTTGAAGGGGGAAGAGAAGAGTTTCATAACTTTAAATGAGAGAGTTATGAAGCATTAAGGAAGAGATTTACATGAATTTATGAAAAAGAGTTGCATAAATTGCATAAATTAATGGAGAGGAGTTACGGGACCTTGAATAATAAAAACTCTCAAAATTATATATATATATATATATATATATATATATATATATATATATATATATATATATATATATATATATATATATATATATATATATATATATATATATATATATATTCTTTCCAAAAAAAGGAAGGGGAGGTGCTAAACGACGTCCATTTCATGCGCAAAAGCGTGCAGGCATGCCCGTGTGAGAGCAAGCCATTGGTGGGTAGTCGCCCGTCTAACCGGCTCAATGGGCCCAAAGCAGTTAAGGCCCAATTTTAAGCATGAGCTGATTTATTCCAACATTGTTTGAGCCCCTTGGACCATTTTTTGATATTTTGGACTTATTTTTTATACTTTTAGAGCCCAACAGAGCCTCTATAATCCTTTTTGAATAAATTAAAATATTTGGTGTGAAATTCTTCAATATTTTTTGATCCAATCAATGCATCGACTTCATGGAAATCTTAAATTATAGTTAAAGATATTTTGCATGGTTCACGACACTCAGGGGGAGGTCCACATTGACGTCCAGGGAGTATTCATGCCTTGTAATTATCTGAAAATTATAGCTTTATATCACAAAGTTTTGGAAAGATTAGACATATTCGGACATCGTGAGCTTCGAGTCCAAAAATTGAGGGCAAATGATACGTCACCAAAAATCTTCTTGATCAAGTGCTAATCTTGAGGCATATTTGAACTAGAAAATTTTCAAAATTAAATTTAGGACCATCTAGACTCTGATCTTAGCAACATTATAGTCAAATTGAATGCCTCAAAAAGATGAATCTAATGACACCAAAATCAGCCCAATTGGAGTCCAAATGGGCTCGAACCAAGAGACTAAAGCATATTTAAAAGCTTCAAATAATTGGGTAATCAAATAATCTTTAAATATGATATGCTTATAGTCAAATTGAGTAGCTCGACGAGAAGAATCCAATGAGCCCAAGGTCACTTAATTTTGGCATTATTTAGGCATTTAAATGCTTGACAAAAGCTCTATATTCGAAGGAATCAATACTGACCATTTCATGAAGCACTCAAACTTTGCCCAAGATTTTATCTATATTTACAAAGCATGCTACTCCCAAAAATCTATAAATCGAGCTTCACTTTTTGCATGGGAAGAGATAAAACAGGAGAAATAGAGCTATATAGAGAATTCTCTTGCATTTTCAAGTCATTCTTGTCAACGATCACCACCAGCTATCATTGCCAACAATCATCATCGCCACGTACGACCAGCATTAGAAATCACCGCCATCTCCAGAATACTGATAAGATATGTCCCTATTGTTGGGTATATTTGTTCGAATGTGGATCTCCATTTCTATAATTCATATTGAAAAAATTAAGCCCTATTGTTGGGTATAGGTTGTCCCTCTATGGACGCTTGAACTTTGTACTCTGCCTCTTTTTCAACAGTGAAGAAATATAGATCTTTATATCACTTGATATATAGTGAATTTTCCGATTGGGTCAAGCCTCGTGATTTTTTTTCTTTTCGGATTTTCCACGTAAAATATTCTCTAGTCATATTACTTTCATCTGTACGTGTTGAATCTTTGTATACTGTTAAGATGTAAAACACACAATCCACCAACTCAAATTTTCTATCACGCAACAAAACCTAAACTTTATAGTTGGTAAAATACAATTTTTTAATCAAAATAAGTTATTGGGCCAGCTTCGGATTATTCCGGTTGCCAGTGGGTAATGTTTGTATCCACCTTTTTGACCCATTTGTTAAAAAGGTTGGGTTCGGGTCGATTTGATTAAAATCAGATCAATTTTAGGTTGGACTCAAATCCAATATATTAACTCTGTTTTGACACACCTACTCTTTAAGAATGCCTCCATGCATACTATCCCACCCATGTACTAAAAAATAAAAATAAAAATTAAAAAAATAATAAAGAAAGGCAATTAAAGACCATGTATGTTCACCATATACAAAGAATCATTCTCCATGCAATTTCCATAGTTGACAAGTGGCTTTCGTAGGTCTTTATGCTATGTGGACCAATATCTACCCACCTGAATTTACCCGGTCATAAATAAAACTAATTAATCTTAACATCTTTGACCGCCTAATGAAGGAAATAATAGCCTCTAATGAATAATATTCGGAGCAAAATCTGATGAAATCCATATGCCATCTTCATAATTACTGTAAGTTTTGTCCAAATACAAATAGATTCTTGTTAACTATGACCAGTCAATGAGATGCACATACTTCAGCTCTTTTGTATGGCTGGCAAGTATTGGAATTTTCCAGCCGTTCTTAGAGTTTGAATGGGAGCAGAAGAAGATGGTGGAGACATTTTAGCTCAGGATAAATTTTTTTAAAAATTTAATTTTGGTGTAGAAAATTTGTTTTTATAATAATAAGGTAGCTATTAGTACTTTAGGAGAAGTTTTTTATTTTTATAATTTATAATATAAAAATAATTATAATAACTTGTATTTTATTAAATATTTTTTTCTTAATTTAATGTCAAAAAAACTTAGGCTTGGTTGGGACAGTTTTTTTGCTAGGCTTTCTAAAACGGCTTTTTAGTACAAAAATTTCTATTAAAAAGCAGCAAAAAAAAATTGTCCCAAATGAAGCTTATGATTTTTTATTGCCTAACTTTTCAGATCGCAACTAAAATTTTAAGCTGACAACTATTTAAAAAAAAAAATTATGATAGGAAGCTGTTTCCTCTAGCAACTTTCAAATGAATTATTTTTTTCATAGCTGTTTTATAATCAACTATAGGGTGTTAATATTTGACACGGCCCTAAAATCTAACCCGACCCCAACCCCGACCATAAAATTCTGGGTTTGGGTCAACCCATTTGAAAAATGAGTTGGGTTCGGGTTTTAAATTCTGACCCGATTGTAAATTTGGATCGGGTTTAGGTCAAAACGAACTGACCCGCGCTCCGCCGTCTAGTCGTCCGCACTCCGTACTTTGCACTCCTCTAATGACCCGCACAACCGTACTCTGCTCGTTCGCACGCGGCACACTAGTCACGCCTACACGGAGCGCCCGTATGCGCTACTGCACTAGCCCACACGGTGCATGATTTCATTTCAGTTGGCTGGATTCTTCAGTTTTCGCAAAATCTTAAATCCTATCGCGTGGGATTTCATTTCAGTTCAATTTACCGAAGAAGCCCGCTTAATTAATAAATGTGTTGGCGGTCATGTTGGATTAACTTGGATTCAAATCGTGTTGGGTTCGGGTCGAGGTCTGTGACCCATTTTTCTAATCGGGTCGGATTCAGATTTGATCAAGTGATATATAATGGGTCATTTTCGAGTTTGACATAACCTCGACCCGAAAACCCATTTTGTTACCGTTATCCCAAACCAAACTTAGTAAGATGTCACCCCTCGACCAATTTTTTTGCAAGACGGCCAAATCTTCGCACTTTAGTATGTGGTCGATGTCATAGTTAGAATTACAAGTAACTAATTTAGCGTTAATTATTTATTTTTCTTATATGAAGTGAAAGTCATGGCCTTCTCTTCGGCCAATCTCTCTCTCTCTCTCTCTATATGTGTGTGTAAGTCATTCCCTCTCCAAATCTCCATTGCCAACTGCTTATAATATACAAAGCAGAAAGAGAAACAGAGGAGATCAAGAAGAAGGTGGCGGCGGCTGCTTTAGAAGAAGAAGATTAAAGCATAAGAAGAGAGAGGCTCAAGAAGTTGAAGACGGCTTAAGAAGTTAAGAATAAAAAGAAGTCTTTTTAAGGGAAGTGATGGGTGGAAAGAAAAGAAAGATAATGGTGGAAGCCATCGCTATGCTTCTCTTGCTTATTTTCTCATTGCAGCTTTCATCATCAATGGCAACAAGTCGACCGTTAGAAGAAAAGCTAGGGTTTCGAAAGCGAGCTAATTTGTTTCTTATGTCACTACCTCGAGGGCCAACAACGCCATCAGGGCCATCGTGCCAGACACACGGGCTTACTGGCTGTCCGCCGGCGGGGCCATGGTGATTAATTCTGCTATTGCTTAAAGGAGTTTGTTATGCTTCATTTTTTGTAGAAATAACAGACATTCTTACTCTATAAAGAATTTTGTATTAAAAATCTTTATAAAGGAATCTCTCTTCATCATTGTTTTGCATGGAGATTAATGTTTCGTTAGGGACAGCTTTAGAACGGTGTTTTTTTTTTCTTCAGCTTTCAAAAAAAATTTTACTTAAAAAAAGTTTGACAAATCAATAAGAAACCCGTCTCAAACAAAGCCTATAATGCTATATCTTATTTCAAAGAAATGTTGAATGCCAAAGCACAATTTGATGTAGGTGATCAGATTTTGCTTTCTCTCAACTTTTTAAAAATTTCTTTGTTAGAAAGCTGATTTTTTACAACCAGAGTAATTAATTTAGTTTTCTCACTTCATCTTTACAATCGACTTTATAAAATGTTACAGTCACCTCAAATAAATCCTAAGTTTTCAAATTTCGCTTGGTCATTCATGTTGAACGTAATTAGAGATCTGATTTCCACATGGTGCATGACCAAAGAAACAAACAAGAAGAGATTGGTGGGTTAAGCTTTGTGCTTTGTACAAATGGAATTATAAATTAATACTTTGGAAGCTTCTCCTATAAATGGGATGGTAATTAGTATATTTTTTTTAAGATGAGTTCTCCTAAGCACACCACTTGTTAATGCTTGTGCCTTTCCAATGCTAGAAATTTCTTTTCTTAGAATTATGCTCTTTTAGCCTATGATAGTTCATGTTGGACAAACACACACACATAATGAATCTACTAACAAATCGACAAAATTTTTAAGCCAAGGATAGATAGAGTGTATGTACATATTACTAACAACTTGAGCATTGCCTAACCATTATCATCATCGGTGCCCTTTTCTTAGGTATTTATGGTTGACTTTTTCATTCATTTCCGATGAACAACCAAATTAATATGTAGAACCTATTCATCAAATCAATTCTAACACCTTTTATCCTTAATACGATAAGTCTAATCCTTCTCCATCCTAATTATTTGACATAAGCTTACTAACTTATATAATGGCTGTATTTTTTGCCCTTCTATGTGCTTATGTAAATGCCTTAAGAATCTTTTAATTCATTTATTTATAATAGACATTATTCAAATCATTCCTCTAATTTTGACTTCGTTTGGGATAACTTTCTTATTGTTTTCTAAAGCAGCTTTCTAGTACAAAAATTCAAGTTTAAAATATATTTATACTAAAAAACTGCTTTAAAAAATAGTAAAAAAACTATCCCAAACGGATCATTAGTTGCTTCTTAAGTTATCCTTCTTAGTTTTTTCATGCATGCATTTAAACATTCGTATTTCTACCAAAATTAACTTAACTATTAACACTTTTAATTATCAATATATGAATCGTTTATCAAGAACTATGTAAGGGTGCTAACCTATAATTTGGTATTTTGGAATAAATAAAAGGCTAATTCTTTCTTTCTCTGTGTGGATATAGGCACCCTTATTGTGAAGCACATATATCATGTATTCTTAATTTACTTTTACTAATTTTTTTTTTATTTTGCTATTTCAAATTCGTGTATTTTTAGTTTCTTTTTATAAATTTTTGGCTTGCAATTATCCTAGAATATGGTTTATTCCATGTTATATTGATACATATTCATGCTTTAAAAGAATATCATAGACACAATCTAGCTATTTAAATTGATTTAGTACTTTTTTATTTTTATAATGATTTAAATGCATATTACTTTATAAATTAATCTTGTTCATAATCCTACTTCAATTAAATGGAGTAATTTACTAGATTATTATTGATTTATTTTTGAAAGTGTTGAAAGAATAATGGGATAATACAAGGATGTCCTAAAGTGTAGGAGATTTCATAAATAAATATAAGAAAAGTGTTCTAGTGAGGTAAGACCAACAAGTCATATCTCAATTCATCTAATATGCTCAACAAATATCATCAATTTTAATTTTTAAAATTAAAAAGTAAGCAATATGGGTCAATTAATCTCCTAAAGGAAATATATTTTCTAAAGTTAATTGCACTGGAGAGCACCTCCAAGTGATAATCTCAACAAGGGAAAGATGCTCATTTTTGGAATGGAGTTGGTAAATGTCAAGGAGTAGACTAAGATTCATAAATCATGATACCAATAGGACAATCTATGCTTCAAGTAAGATAAAACTATAAGGCATAGGGTAAATCACTATAACCAAGTAGACAACCATCTCTCCACACAAATAAAACTTATTCGATGTTTATTATTGAATCACCAAAATTTAATAGGGTTGAATGGGCTCAAAAGGGAAATAGATATAGCACTACAAGAAAAACAGCCATTACTGGTGGACAGAATCCGCCGGTAAAGTGAAAAATACGCTGGAAAAAATAGATTTCCTGTGGATTTCCGACGGAAAATACTTTGACGGTAAAACGCGCGTCGGAAAAATATTTCCGTCGTATTATTTGCGCCGGAAATATTTCCGGTGGTCTTTCCGGTGGACAACCAACAGAAATTTTTGACAACCCGACGTCTTTTCTGTCGTCGTGTTCCGGCGAATACTCCGCCGGAATTACCGACGGAAATCTTTTGCTGGCATTACCGGCGGATATTCCGTCACAAAAGAATCGATGCCGATTTGCACCATCAAATATCACCGTCGAAATAGCTGTCAGAGTTTCCGTCGCATATTCTGCCGGAAATGTTCTCATATCATATTACCGACAATCATTCCGGCGGATAATCCGCCGGAAACCTGTAGCAAAAATTTAAAAAAAAAACTTCCTTATTTTGAAAAGATATTTTCACATTTACACCTACATACAAAAAAATAAAACACAATATATATTGATAAATTCAATTCTGATCTACAACATCAGCAGTTACACATAAACCAGAAGAGCATCATCTAGATAACAAATAATTAAACATGTACACAATAAACATATACAAGAAGAGTATCATCAATAAATATCTAAACATGTTCAAGCAGAAAATAGATAAACATGTCCAAAAATACATGAATATAGATGTCCACATCAGTAAAATAGATAAATAACATCCACTCTGATTCAATTTCATTCTCAGCTGATGCGGCCCAAATTTCTGTTCTATTCTACTTCTGATTCTAACCACAACTGCTTCATCTGGAGCTGATGACGTACTCCTCCTATAGGTGCAAAAACATGGATGATGAAGAAATAACCAAGTTAACATTCTATGTGTCTTGCTCCAGAGCCTACTGGAAGAATTAAATCTTAAACCTAGATCTCTCAATCATAATATAGAGCAAACCAGAGCCAACTAAGTAATCCAAAGCATAATAAAGAACAAAATTGATCATCCAAAAATTCATTTCCAGAAGAATTATTTACAAATGACCCCATTCAAATTCATTCTATGCATTAAAATATAATAAATAGATTACAAGATACCTTAATGCGAAGCTCCTGATAGTTTTCACTGAATAATCTCTACTTTGCTAGACCCTTCCCTTTTCCTAAAATTTCATCAAATAGTAGGTTGAGTGGTTACATGCTTAGTAAGCTATCCCAATTCCTATTACAGATATCAACACCCATATCTGGTATGTATAATTAAAATATTTAAATATTAAATATAAAATTAACATTTGAATCATGATATGCATGTTCTGATGCTTGCTTATAATTTCACTTTCACTTATGTCTCCTATGATAAACCCTCACTTGGTGAAGGAGATTAACCCAATTCTCCTTATTACTTCACTTTCACTTAAAACTCCTTTGAATTTCTCACACCTGAAATAATCTCTCACCTCCAGATGAAGCAGTTGTGGTTAGAATCAGAAGCAGAATAGAACAGAAATTTGGGCCCATATAATAAAACTTGTTGTGCACTTTAACATCTTCCACATCAGAACTTCCACCATATGAACATAAATACATTTACATGGATTAACATAATTAATGATTATACATAATATTGAACGTGAGAGTGAAAATATATGTACAATACTTCAGAAGATGATGCATGTATAATTTACCTATACATTTAACATTTGCCATTTGAAAAATCATTTATACGGATCTTTAAAATCTAATTTGAAGACTTTTATTGAATTTTGGCCAATACAAGAAATGTCATTTTTAATAGAAATACTAAAAAAATTTTATAGACAAAATCAACTGGTGAAATAATGAATTCTTATAGTTAAAATGACTATAAGACATTTTACACCTACTATAAATCACATAGTGGAAAATTTATTATACTCATTAAAAATATATTTTAAACATAATATTTCGTAGAAATACTAGAATTAAAATAAAAAATAATGCATTGGGAGCCTACCTCACATAAAATGAATCTCATAACTGGCCTAACAGACAAATATCGCACTACAACCTTCAAATCCTTCTTCTTCACTTCTCTATCTTCTTCTCCACCTCTCCTTCTCCTTTTTCTTCTCCAACAAGGCTATAGGTATGGAGTGAGGGGTATTGGTTTTAGATTTTTAGTGTATATAAGAACTCTTTTTAGTGGCTAGTGTTATATTGCTCAGACATAATATTTTGCATTTCCCCATACCTTCATAGAAAGAGGGCTCAGTGATGTAGCACATCAAGTGGATGAAGATAATCAAGCTAAAAATCCAATTATAATATCTTAAACCAAAGCCCAAGAAAAGGTTCAAAGAAAGGCCTAATTATAAGAGCCCAGTCAAGTGCCTACTAAAGAGCTCATAGTTTTATATATTAAATGTAATTTATTTTTTATTTACATCTAGAAGATTATATGATTAGTCATAAAATGGTTAGGAAAGGATGATGTAATAAAAATGGATAGGTGAAACTCCTCTTTAAAGTCCACCCACCCTGACCTCCCCAATTTTCCTTCAATTTTTTTTCAAAAGTTAATATTATAATGTCAATATGAATATGAGCTAATATGCATTATAATTTTTACTTTTGGAGTGAAATAATTTTGGGGAGAAGTTCTCTTCATTTGCTTGTTAGTTAGTGAAAGTACTTGATACCACTTGATAGTATTTAAGGCCCATCAGGGGGGTTGTCTTTCAAAAATCTTTTGCTTAAAATAAGCGAGATATGTGGAAGCGATTTAAGAGAATAAATTTTCAAACAAAACCACATGCAAATATGATTTTTTATTTTTTATACTTTTAGGGAATATATATATATAACTTCAACTAAAGATTTATCACCCACAAATTTCTTCCACAAAAATAACCAACAGTAAACTAATCAAATCATTCACCAAGAAAACCAATTATAAACTCAAGAAATATTTCGCAAAAATAATCAAAAGGAAAATGAGAGCACGGAAAATAAATTACAAGAAATTAAATATTGAAAGTAAATGTATGCAGATCAAATTTATAGTGATTTAGGCAAATTGACCTACATCCACTCCCTAAAGATCCTCCTCTTTGAGTATTACACAAAAAGTTACTCTCCTTTAGCACACAGGTAGAGAAGCCCTTCTCCCTTGACCAGTTGAAGAATGACATTAACAGACTCTGAAAATGCTATCCCTCCTTTAGCTCCTCACTTCGACGAATATGCCACTCCCTCCTTTCTCCTACAAGCTTGGTGGAGATATTGAACCTTCCTTTCACTTTATGGCCCGATGGAGATGCCAACCATGCTTTTGCCTCCCGACCTAGTGGATGTCAATCCCTCATTTTACATCCCGGCCTGGCAGAGATATTGATCCTTCCTTTCACTTCCTTAGCTCGGCAGAGATGCCAACCATCCTTCTTCTCCTTGCAACGGTGGAGATACCATCCCTCCTCTAACCTCCACAGTCCGACGTAGATATCGATCCCTAGCCTCCTCGACTAGTGAGTCTTTAACACTAAGGATTCTCCTTCTTAAAATTTCGATCCACTCTATGAGCTCCAGCAAAACACAACTAGAGGACCCAAGATGCAGGCTAGCTAGAGCAATCATGTGAATCCCCTCACACCCCTTGATTCTCTTGAGGCAAATTCCCTCTCTCAACCTTACGCCCTCTCTCTCCCTCGTGAAGTGGACTCTCCAAGCTCTTTTCTAAGAAGAAAACATATATGTCTGCTCAAGTACTCTTTCTCTAAAGACATAACATGAGTTTATAAAGTTGGCTCTCAAACCTTAATTTTTAATATTAAGCCTTCTAATTATACAGTAGAATGTGTGCAATTTATACAGTACAATTAGTTCAATTTTATTAAAGGTTTTCATGTATAATTTATAATAGTCTAGTATAATTAGATATATCAAATCACAGATCATCTTGGATGATCCAAGTTTTTCTAGTTGAGCTCTTTATTGATTGCCCAATATGATCAAAATTATATGGTATGATCATTAATGATTGATTAGATCCTAATTTGATTGCTTAATCTATGGGATTAAGTAAGGCAATTTTGATTAATGTTTGTACTGTATGAACCAATTTATACAGTACGATCAGCTCAAATTTTAAAATTCAATTTTATCTATTTAAAGTAACATAGAATTGATGATGGGGTATTTATCAAAACAGCTGATTCTACAATACGATTTAAGGTCATGTAGTTTGATTAGTTATAACCCAATTTTAACTAAACATTTTGATTAAATATTTAAATTAATTTTTATTTGAACATATTGTACATTATAATTTATAGAATATTCAAATATTCAATTTTACCCCCTTTTGTGTGTGTGTGTGCACGATTTCTTAGCCAACATACACATAATGCAAAAAATATCTTAAGAAAGATAAAAAGTACAGGCTCTTCAAACACAGACTGACTTAGAAACTGACACTATATTATCTTGAGCCTTGATTCTTTACTTTTGCTCGATGTATGTTATACCTTAAATAGTTAGTGACACCCAATAAAATATCCAATATATAAAGTAGGAATAAGAATATTCATCCAAAAATATTTGTAATCATCAAATATAATGTTGACTCCCAGATTGTAATAATCTTTATCTTTTCGATAGAGGTAAATATTGTTAATTGGGATTTAAATTTGTAAGTTTAATTTTTAAAGTTTTACTAAGTTCTTCCCTTTACTAGATAACTACTTTAAAAAATAATAGATTGGTAAAATAGTATGGAGGTCAAATCAAATAAGCAGTAAATAATCCATTTCAAATCCTGCGTCATAGCAATAACAAAAATCATATAAATTAAGAAACCAAAAAGATCTATGAAAATTATCAAAATCGATAACAATACAGTATAATCAAATCAACATACACATGAGGTTCAATTATTCTATATCAATATCTAATCAGTATCTTATATCACTTGTTGAGTTTGGGAATCAAGTGTTTAGTAATAGTAAACCAATAAATAGTGATCAATACTATTATCTTTTTATATAAAACTGGGAACACTGCCACTGCCAGGTCCCAAGTCCTGGATGAGAAAAGTGGAGGGTTGCGTTAGGTAGTCGACAGCTAGCGTAAAACTTGTCGAATAAGCATGACATAAATCCTTTAAAAATTTATGTTAATGATAGGGTGTCCCCTGAAAGTGACGTACTGTATGGCCTGAATACAACGACTAGTGTGCAAGGGCTGTTGCATCAGCACCAGGGTGCAGTGTTAAATAGGCAACGTTCCCCACATCAAGGATAGATATGGGCAAAAAAGCTAGTTCATTAAACTAAAATTAGGATAAACTTGGAATATAGGTTTCCTTACATAAAAATTAATGAAATTAGTAAATATTATGATGCGTAGGAAGATAAATATTTTGTGCATTCAGGAAACTAAATGGGTTGGAGAGAAGGCTAAGGAGATTGATAGTTTAGGATTTAAATTATGGTAATCATGTAGGTCGTATTAGAAATGGTGTAGGTGTGATTATAGATAAGAGTTTGAAGGATAATGTTATAAAAATTAATAGAATTGGAGATAGAATTATAGCTTTAAATATTATTGTTGATGTTAAGATTGTTAATATTATAAGTGCTTATGCTCCTCAAGTAGGTTTGGATATGGGTTCAAAATTAAAATTTTGGATTGACTTAAAAGAATTAATATAAAAGATACCTCTTAAAGAAAAAGTTTTTATTAGAGGATATTTAAATGGACATGTTGGTAGAGAGCTAGATGATTTTAAAAGCATATATTCACGATGGCCATGGGTTTGGAAAGACAAATGAAGGTGGTAAGATCACATTATATTTTTCTTTAGCTTATAATTTTTTAATTACTAATACATTATTTAAGAAAAGAGATGAGCATCTCATCACTTATAAAAATGGATATAGTACAACTCATATTGATTATTTTCTTATAAGAAAATTTGATAGTTTAGATTATAAAGATTGTAAAGTTATTCTAAGTAAAAATTTATGTATCTAATATTGATTATTAGTTTTAGACTTTAAAATAAAGGGGATAAAAATAAAAAATAAAGTAAAATGATATTCTAGGATTAGATGGGGGCATTTAAAGAATATTAATAAAAATATTTTTGAGAGTAAGATTTTATATCTTAAGATTTTGTCTGTGTATGAAGATGCTAATGTTATGTGGGAAAAAGTGGCTAGTGATATTAAAAATATTACAAAAGATGTGCTTGGAGTATCAAAGGAAAAAGCTTGTAATAGTAAAAATAGTTGGTGGTGGAATCCAGATTTGCAAGAAAAGATGAAAAATAAGAAGATTTGTTATTAAAATTGGTTTTACTATAAAATTTATTATAATTGGGAAAGATATAAAGAGACACATAAGAAATCTAAGAAAGAAATATGTGATGCAAATATCTAAGCTTTTAATGATTTATATAATAGATTAGATGCTAAAGAGGGAGAAAGATATATGTATAAGTTAGCCAAACAAAGAGATAGGAGTAGTAAGGATTTAGTTCAAGTGAAGTGTTTTAAGGATGAAAATAAAAAAGTACTTTTCTTAGAAGATGATATTCAACAAAGGTGGATGAGATATTTTGCTAAACTTTTTAATGAATAATGTGAAAATACGATTGACTTTAGAGACCTTAGCACCTTAAATGAAAATAAATATTTATGTTTATATCGGTGTATTAGTAAAACTGAAGTTAGAGAGGCTTTAAGAAAAATGAAGGGTGGAAAAGCTGTTGGACTTGATGATGTTCCAATAGAGATGTGGAAATGCCTTGGAGATGAAGGAATTTCTTCGCTTATTAAACTTTTTAATACTATTTTGAAGACTAAAACGACGCCTTATGAGTAGAGAATGAGTGTGTTAATTTCTATTTTTAAGAATAAATGTGATGCGCAAGATTATGCGAATTATAGAGGAATTAAGTTAAAGTGTGATCATACTTTAAAACTATGGGAGCAAGTTATGGATCGGAGGTTGTGGCATGATACTAATGTTTCTCAAAATTAATTTGGATTCATGCTGGGTAGGTCTACTAAGGAAGCCATACATTTATTGAGAGGTTTGATGGAGAAATATAGAGATAATAAGGAGTATCTACATATGATATTTATTGATCTAGAAAAAGCATATGATAAAGTTCCAAGAGAAGTTCTATGGAGAATTCTTGAAAAGAAAGGAGTTAGTAATGCTTATAGTCAAATCATTAAAGATATGTATGTAGGTGCTATTACTTGTGTTCAAAGACAAGGTGGTTTGACTAAGTATTTTCGTATTTCGATTGGATTACATCAAGGATCGGCCTTAAGCTCATATCTTTTTTCTTTAGTCATGGATGTTCTCACTAGACATTTGCAAGAGGATGTACCTTGGTGTATGCTTTTTGCTGATGATATTCTTCTTATTGATAAGACTAGAGAGGGAGTTGAAGGTAAACTTGAATTATGGAGGTCAACCTTAGAGTTTAAAGGGTTTCTCTTGAGTAGATCTAAAATGGAATATATGGAGTGTAATTTTAGTAGCAATAGACCTAGTGATGGGATTATGACTTTGGGCAATCAAGTCATTAGTAAGAGTATACATTTTAGATATCATGGATCTATTATTTAGAGTGATGGTGAAATAGATGGGGATATCATCAACAGAATTCAAGTTGGATGGTTGAAGTGGAGGAATGCATCGAGCTTGTTGTGTGATAGAAAGTCTCCCTCAAACTTAAGGGAAAATACTATAAGATGGTGGTGAAACCTACAATGCTTTATGGTGCCGAATGTTGGCCATTAAAAGAGAAGCATAATATCAAGTTAAGTGTTTTAGAGATGAGGATGCTCAGGTGGATGAGTGGATTTACCCTTAGAGATAGGATATGAAATGAGCATATACACAAAAAGGTTGGAGTAGCTCCAGTGGAAGATAAGATTAGAGAGAGTCGCCTTAGATGGTTTGGTCACATAAAATGGCAGCCTTCCGATGACCTAGTTAGGAAAGTAGATGTATTACATTTGACCTTTGTTAAGAAAGGTAGAGGTAGACCTAAAAAGTCTTGGTTAGAAAATATTAGAAATTATCTTTCTTTATTAGATTTAAACGAGAATTTGACTTTTAACATGACACAATGGAGAAAAAAGATTCATGTAGCCAACCCCACGTAATGGGACAAAGGCTTGATGTTTTTATTTTTTGTTGTATACGTAAAACTAGTGATAGTAATAGCAAAACTTTAGTAGTAATAGTAAAATAATAGAGAAATAACACAATACAGTGCTATAGTGTAGTAGCATGCATTCTACTAATCACACTAAATAAGGATTATGGCTTGTACAGTGCTTTTTCTGTAGTTAGTAGTGTAATAATTGCCATCCAAAAATTAGGTAATTATTTGATTTAAAGTATTAGTTTTTAATGTATTTGATCATTATAAGTATTCTTAAGTTAATTAGGCCTTGGAAGGCTTAGAGTTTTAGGTCGAGAAGGTTGAAATATGAAGTTTGGAATTTTCTTCTATTAGCATCGTGGCGCTAAATTCTAGTGCTTCAACATTTGAGTCTCGGGTAAATGATATTTTTGAGATTTTAGAAGATCATTTTGGCTAGGTAGCATCCTCATCACATGAGAAATGGACCCTAGGTTGGCTTGGGAGAATTTGGAAGAGTTTGAGACTTTTTCCTCATAGTGCTACAATGTTGGAAAGGGTAGCGCTGTGGCATTTTGAAGAGTTAATACTTTTTAAAATAATAAATATCTCAAGTCACTAGCCATGACCCCCATTCACCCAACTTATCGAGGAAAGAAGAGAGGGAGAGGATAGAAAAGAGAAGGAGAAAGCTAGGGTTGGTTTCTTCTATATTGATTTTTGATAATTATGGGAAATAGATTCTCTTATTAATAGTATTATAGTTAAGAAAGTATCTTATTTTAATATTTTAGATAATCTCTATAAATTTGGTAAGGTTCAGATGACTCTATTCTGGTAAATGAAAAAGTTGGGATTTTCCTTATATAAGTAAGGACATGATTTTTCTTATCATTGCATTTTTACATGCATCTCATGCATGGAGCCCTAAATTGGTGAAGCAATACTATGAAAGTTCTCTATCTTGGAATTATTATGTTTTGGAAACACTTTGCATTGACAATTTTTTGTATTTGAAGTTCTCTGTATTAAAAGTTATTCTGTATTGTTTTCTTTCTTCTCTACACCTATCTCGAATAGTTGGGAGGTGGCTTTGCTCTACACCTAAGTAACCAGGTGGGAGTTGGAAGATTGGGAGTTATAAGGGGCATCAAAGCATTTGCATTCTTACATTTATAAGTGTATTAAAAATTGAATGATGTTTTATGATTTTTAGTTTAAAATCTCTTTCTAATGTTTAATTGTAGTATTTTAAGTCTTTTTATAATTTTGAATTGAATGTTATGATGGGAACTAGGTTTAACCTATTGAGTTAAAGACTTGCTCTATTGTTGTTATACCATTTCAGGAAATGATAAAGACTTTGTTGATTAGGTTCGGGCTAATAGGGAGCAAGGTAGCTGGGTTAGCAGGTATTTATGATTTTGGAATTCTAGGATATTATGTTTAGCTAGATATATTTTGAACATAAATTCTTGTATATAATTGTTTTAGGAAATGAAACTTATGTTTGTGAACTATGGATGTTTATTTTATATAGTTGTAATGGTTAGTGGCTCTGGTGTTTTTGCATTTATGGATGATTATCTTAATTGGATTAAAGAATTAGGGCTAAATTCCTTTTTAGGTTCTAGGGCATCATAAGTAGTTTATAAGTCAGTAATCATTTGCTCAGTAAACAGAATTATTACTCATTGTCCGTTGGCATAGTAATAACTCTTTATAACTCTCAATCAATGAATCACGTGAATCAATAGAGGATAACACCAAACCATAATATTTAAAAGAAAGCCCATAGACCCACCATCTTGTATATGTATAAATCAGTCTTCAGCCATTACCAGTAACTCACCAAACTTTGCTTGTTTTCATACATTATTTTTATCATTATATTATAACAGTAATAACGACCAGCTATTACCCATGCACATGCTCATACTCATTCTCAAGGTTTGTATTACTAGTATACTTATATCTAAATATCAAAACCTCTATTCTTACAAATTATATAAAATATAGTAACTTCTATTATTCCCAATAAAATAACATAATTAACCTGTCAAAATATCCAGAATAATTAGTACTATAACATATGAAAAGTTACGTAGTAGAAGTTCACTAAATTTGAGGAAAATGAAATAAACTAAATTTAAAAGAAATTAGGCGATTGAAATTAAAATATTTGAAAATAGAGATAGGATAGCAATCATCTACCTTGATTTGAGTAATTTAAAAAAATAGTGAAATAGTTTGGTAACCAATATATATATATATATATATATATATATATATATATATATATATATATATATATATATATATATATATATAAGCCACCACCCAGTGTCACAGTGCTGCATGTTAAATCTAGAATTATTATATAAC
Organism: Dendrobium chrysotoxum; assembly: GCA_019925795.1. Classification (NCBI taxonomy): domain Eukaryota; kingdom Viridiplantae; phylum Streptophyta; class Magnoliopsida; order Asparagales; family Orchidaceae; genus Dendrobium; species Dendrobium chrysotoxum. The sequence goes on along the minus strand of CM034300.1, from coordinate 66,694,427 downwards.
AGAAGGTTCAATACCGCGATGGTGATTTCTAACACCGCTATGCCTGAAGGCCCAGCACCACAGCTTAATTTACAAGCTTAGTGCTGCAGCACTCTAATTCAACAAAAATTTAAAATTTTATTTTTGAAAATCAGTTTATTACATTAATACTTTTAAAGTTCTATTATAAAGATGAAATCTGTGTGTCTAGGTTCCTTTCTAAGACCATGCATTGTTCTAACCCCTACATATGGGTGTCTTAAGATTCTCTAGGGTGAGTAGATGAATATCTCCATTCCCTAGGTAATGGATCCTAAGCTTCTTCTCTATCCTCTAATTCAACATTCTCAACTCTATAGGTTATCTCTCCCTCTTCATCATCAATCATTCTAGTTTCAAAAATTTTATCTAATTTATCAAACAAAATGTGGATGGATTTCTCAACAACTAAAGTTCTTTATTAAATATTCTATAAGCCTTGCCTACTAAGGAATAACCCAAGAATACTCCTTCATCTACCTTTGCATCAAATTTATCTAAATGAGATTTTTTATTAATTAAAATGAAACATTTATTTCCAAATTCATGCATATGAGACAAATTTAGGATTCTACCCTTAAGCAATTCATATGGTGTCTTTTTCAATTTAGATCTTATATTTACTCAATTAAGAACATAACAAGTAGTATTCACTGCCTCTACTCAGAAAAACTTTGGTAGGTTATACTCACAAAGCATTATCCTAACAACTTCTACAAGTGTCCTATTTTTTCTTTCAGCTACTCCAATTTACTATGGGGTTCTAGGGCTAAAAAATTATGCTCTATCTCAAACTCTTGACAAAATAATTAAAATTTATCATTTTGAAATTCACCTCTGTGATCACTATTAATTGTTAAAATTAAACATTATATTTTTTTGAATCAAATTTAAAATATTCTAAACTCCTCAAATGATTCACTTTTATTTGTCAAGAATTTAACTCACGTGAATATAAAATAATCATCAACAATTATAAATCCAAATGATTTCCTTCTTAGACTAGCTATACTAACAGATCCAAATAAATCCATGTGAAGAATTTTTTGAGGTTTAGTGGTTACTACATCCTTAATGAAATGGAAAGAGGATTTGGTTTGCTTTTCTAATTGATTTGCATCACAAAGATGTTCTATGAAAAACTCTAACTTAGGAGTGTCTCTAACCAATTTTAATTGAGTGATTTTTTTAAGGTTCCTCATGCCTTCTTGGTATAATCTCTTATGCCAAACCATGATTCATCAAACGTTGATTTTAAAGAGAAAACATCCCTTGATTTATCAATATAGTTTAAATCAATCATATAAAAATTATTAATTCTTAATCCTTGTAAAATAGTTTGGCTATTTAATATTATTTAGCATTTGGTAGAAAGAAATTTTATATTAAATCCTTTATCACATTGTTGTCTAATACTTAAAAAATTATGTTTTAATCCATCTACTTGTTAAATATTTTCAATAGAAAATTTATCAACTTTACCTACAGTGCCAGCACCCACTACCTTTCTTGCAGTGTTATCTCAAAGTGTGATGTTTCCTCCACTCCTAGCTTCTAGCGTGATGAATTGTTTTATGTCTTCAATCATGTTTCGTGAACATCCATTGTTTAGGTACCACATCCTCTCACTAGATCTCTTATGAGATGACACCTACAATAATAATTAAGGGTTATTTTTGGGAATCTAAGTGGGTTTAGGTCCCACCTTATTTTGTGATAAATGTATGTTACACAGAATATGACTTGGGCTTCTAAACCATATCTGATCTATTATGGATTCATTGTGTGGAAATGAGTGCAGTATGCTCTATAATGCCATAAGAATAACATTTGATCCTTGGAAATTGATGCACCAATTTGTATAAATAGCATGTTGTATTCTAATGGGTGGCTTTTCAATGTGTATAGGCCTTGATACATTTTCTTTAAGTATTGTGATTTTCTTTTTTAAGTATTTATTTGCACTTTTATATCTGCCTAATTGAACCAATGCTTCATTCTCATTATTATCCATTTTTAAAACTAACTCTTCTAGTTCTTTAAATACTTCTTATAATTCAATATGCTCTTTGTTTAACAACTCATTCTTTTCTTTTAATGTAATATGCTCTGACTTAATGATTCATGTTATTTATCTAATGCAATATGATTAGTTCTTAAGTTTGAATAATTATTTATTAAATTGTTATGCTCTTCTTTTAAAGTGGAATATTCTCTTTTAAGGTGTGAATGCTACTTTTCATTTTTTTATAAGAATCATGTAGTTGTTTGTTCTAATAAAGAAAGTAATTCATTATAAGATAAATCAAATATCTAATTGTTGTCTGAGTAACCAATGCTATTTTTATCCGTTAAACACTAGTTAGTTACCTTCTCATTAGCTTTCATTTCTGATGATTCAGAATCTGAGTTTGGCCAGAAAGCCTTTTGAAATTTTAGTTTTCCCTTCTTTGCATTGTCTTTATCCTCACCCTTATCCTTAGCTTAGTGGCTCTTGGTGTTTGAGAAGTTGGATTCGATATGTCAGGCTTTTTCACTTGAAGCAAACCACATCAGTAGAAAAATTATTTGATCTTGCACTTACATTTATGTATATCAAAGTGGTACATTTGCTTGTGTTTCAAGAATCTTTTAAACTGTCAGGTCATTAGTGCAATTTCATAATTTCCATCTACTCTTGAATTGCTACTTTTTGTATCTTAGCCATTAGTTCTATTCTCCACACCTTTTTCTTTTCACCTGAGTCTGCATTTTTTTTACTAACCTTTTGCTCATAGGAAATCAAAGAACCAAGAAGATTATCAATATAATATGAATTTAAATCTTTGATTGAAAAATCACAGTCACTTTTGCATCCCAAGATTTAGGTAAACAACGTAAAATTTTAATAACTTTCTCAAAATTTGAAATATCTCTACCCAAAGTATGGAATGATGTGATGATTTTTGTAAATCTAATATATATATTAGAAAAAGATTCATTAGGTTGCATACAAAAAAGTTCGTATTCATGCAATAAAAAAATCATGTAGAACTATTTTACTTCACTAGTTCTTTCATAAGCTATACAAAGTTTATATAATATCTCATTATCAGTGGAACAAGATGAAACACACATGTAGTCTTCAGATTTAAGATCATTAAAAAAGCAATTAAGATATTTGGCATTGAGATGCTAAATCATAATCGTCTAAGGACCATTCAATAAAAGAAATCTCAATTTTAACTCCATTCCTAATACAAAAAGGTAAAGCATAGCTAGCTTGAATAATATGTTACATACAAAAATCAATTGATTGTACAAAGGTGAACATACAAATCTTCCAAAAATAAAAAAGGCATGCTATCAAAAAGTGGAGGTTGGGTAATAGAATATTCTTTTACGGTATTATAATTACTCATGTGTGCCATGTGGATCTGCCAAAGATATTTAAACAAAAAAGTGAGAACCCCACTTTGATACCAATTAAAAATATACTAATACCACTTCATAATGTTTAATGCACACCAAGAGGGAGGAGGGGGTGAATTTTTCATTTAAAAATCTTTACTTAAAATAATTGAGATATGAAAAAGCAATTTAAGAGAATAATCTATTTAAACAAAATCATAAGCAAATGTGATTTTCTACTTTCAAACTTTTAGAAAATAAACATATTTTTAATTTTTTAATAAAACTTCAACGAAAGATTTATCACCGACAAATTTCTTCCATAGAAATAACCAATAATAAACTAAAGAAATTATTTACCAAGATAACCAAATCTAAATTCAAGAAATCTTCTACAAAGATAATCAAAATTAAAACCATAATGCAAAAAATAAATTACTAGAAAGTAAATGTAGAAAAGTAAATATACGCAAACCAGATTTGTAGTGGTTCGGTCGAACTGACCTACATCCACTCCCCAAAGGTTCACCACTTTGGGTATTGCACTAAAAGTGACTCTCCATTAGCACACAACTAGGTGGAGTGAAAGTTCGTTAGGGATGTTAAGCCCTTATGAACTAGTCCCGAGGCTAACCAAGAGGAGGGTGAATTGATTATTTTAAAAATTCGTGAGCAAAAAGGATTTAGTAAAATCTTTTTGAATGTTTTAAAACAAATACAATTTCACGATGATGTGCAGATGTTTAACAATAACTGAATAATAATCACAATCACACAATCATCAACAGAAAAATAAATGCGAAAGATAATCAGAAAGAACACACCAGATTTTATAGTGGTTCGGTCAACTTGACCTACGTCCACTCCCCGGAGCCTCCCCTCCGGGTATTGCACTAACACTAAGTGACTCTCCTTCTGCTCCCACAGTAAGGTGAAGAAGCCTATACAAAACTCTTTTTCACCAACTCGGTGAGGCAGAGAACCCGGACTCTTTTCGCTTCCTCCTGAAGCAGGCAGAGAACCTGGACTCCTTTCGCTTCCTCTTGAACTAGGCAGAGAACCTGGATCTTCTTGCCGATGATCCTTCAACAGAGACACCAACAAGACAAGAGACGACGACCAGAGAAGATGACTCAAATCCTTGCTTGGAGTAACCTTTGTGAATCACTCATAAACTCCCCCTCACAAGATCCTCTCTCACTCTCTCACACACAAGCTCTCTCTCTCTCTTTCTCAAGGTTCTCTCAGGTAAGGAAGGTGGCAAAAGATCTTACTGATTAAACGATAAAGATCTTAAATAGGAGGGCTCAAAAATTACCCTAAATCTCAACTGGTCGATTCTGATCGTACAGTACGATCCAATATCGTACAGTACGATCAGTTCAAAAATAGTTCCATCTAGTACAATTGCAGATGAACAGTTCATAAATTTTACGAATATCATACAGTAGATCCATAGATCGTACTGAACAATCCTTTTATTTTTAACTGTTCGTACGAGGCGATCAATGGGATGAATGACATCATCTCTGTCCATCGTCCCGCACTGTACCCTTCGTACAGTATGATTAGTTTATTTTTAGACATCATCCGGTATAATGTTAACATCGTCCGGGATGATCAGTATAAAAAATCATGGTTTTGTCTGGTACAATATAGGGGATGACCCAAAATCGTCATTATTTATCATACAGTACGATTTACATCGTACAATATGATTTACATCATACAGTACAATCAACTGTAATTAGGAAACTATAATTTAATTACTTGATTACGGGAGATAATTTTGACAAGATTTAAAATGTTCGTACAGTACGATCGTAATCATACACTACGATTAGTTTAAAAAATCAGAATTCTAAACTTACCAAAATAGTACTGGCAGCTAAGGTTTTCATGTTGAAATAAATCGTACAGTACAATTAGCTTATAAACTTAATCATCCGGAATTAGCCGTTAACCCTGGGTTTAAATGATAGATCGTACAGTATGATCAAAGATCGTACAGTACGATTTTGTAAAAAAAATTAATTTAGATTAAAAAAATTTTATCTCTCCCCCTGTGTGTGTGTTAAGGTTACTTAGCTTGGAGATCCCTTACATTACACTTGACTCAAGAAAAATGAAAGAGTATATTGAACCTGAAACATAGACAGACTAACTCAATCTTGAGCTAGCTAGAGTTGCAATTGATCCTGTGAACCTAAAAGGTTAGACACTCAACCAGAAATAAAAAAAAGTTTGCTATCATCAAAATTTAAGTCCTTGAATCCAGATTTATAATAATCTCCCCTTTTTTGATGATGGCAAACATTTATTAGTAATTTTAAATTCAGTAAATAAATAGGGTGAACATTTATGATTCAAAATACTGAACAATTGAACATTAATAATTCAAAATACTAAACTGAATAATTATAATGACCCACAACATAACATAAACTACTCCCCCTTTTGACATATCAAAAAGGGAAAATACAACCTAAACACAGAAGAAAAAAAACCACAAAATATCAGCAAAGGCAAAAAGATTAGTAAACAGGGGAATCACCCAGGACGATGTGACCTCCAATGAAAAAGAAAGAAAATGAAGAATGGAGAGGAATGATCAGGGATCCAAAAAACACACACAAAAAAGAAAAATTAAAATCAAATCAACTTAAAAAAATAGAAATAAAAGAATAACATCAAGAAAAACATTTTTTTTTAATCGATTAGCTCTAGTGAAACTAAATTTTCCTTGATTTTTAATTCAAAAGTCAATAAGAAGAAAATCGACCATACTAAAATCTAGAAAAAATTGAAAATCAACTTTCGTAACTTCTACCTCGAACACCTTACAAGTTCAAATTCCTTTCAAACAAAAGCCTAATTCAAAAGAAAAGAAATTAGATTCAAAAAGAGATCTTTTTAAGCCTCGTTCCAGAAAAATATCTGATAGAATAGTATTACAGAGTAAGGAATCAAAAATCATGATTTTTTGTCTCAATCTTTTGAAAATATTAAGTGATGCATGGATTTTCCTAAGACTTTTAAAGATCTGAAAGGGAATAAAGCTTGTTTCCTTATGGGCTCATTTTGTGCCTCTTTTTTAATTTTTTGGCGCACTTTGCAAATCTTTTGATTTTTGGTACACTTTATGTATCCTTCCATTTTTGGCGACATTGCGTATCTTTTTAGTTTTGGGCTCATTTTGTGCCTCTTTTCATTTCTTTTGCAAGCTTGCTTCCTTTCATAATCCCTAAAGTATCTCAGTTGTGAGATTACCTTCCAGACATAAGACACTACAAGAAAACAATGAAATACCGGCGAAATTTCCGGTGGAAATATTTACGCCGGAATCAACGACGGAATTTCTGGCGGATTGTACCGCCGGTAAATTTACGGCGTATTTTCCGGCGGCAATACCGTCGGTACATTTCCGGCGGCGAAACCGCCAGAATTTCAATGGTTTTTTCAATATACCGACGCATATTTCGCCGGTAATATCCGGCGGATATGCCGGCAGATTTACCGCCAGTTAATTAAAACCCGACGAAGTATTACCGGTGGATAATACGCTGGTAATCTCAATATATCGACCCTATGCCCTCGACTTCAGCTCATTCTGTTTAGGTCTTCGCTACCGACAACGCGCACCAGCCCTCGATCTCTGTCGATGACGTCCCTCCCTCCCTCAATCGAGCTCGTTCGACGATGACCTTGCCCTCGAATTCCGTCGACGACCTCCCTCCCTCGCTCGCTAGGTCCCTCGCTTGGTCGCTCACGCGAGATCCTCCGTCGACGACGCACGGTCGTGGCTTTGTAGGTAACTTTCTCCCTTTCGCATGCTCTGTTTTCTCCCGCCAGTTCGCCCTAATTTGACAAAGTTTTATGCTTGGACGCAGTTCCACTTCGCTCTGTTAACATTGGTCACGCACGCCGGGAGCTCGGTTGCTGTTTAGGTAACTTTCTCCTTTTTGCATTTCTTTTTTTTGTTAGGTTTAGTCATGGATGTTCTCACTAGACATTTGCAAGAGGATGTATATTGGTGTGTGCTTTTTGTTGATGATATTCTTCTTGTTGATAAGACTAGAGAGGGAGTTGAAGGTAAACTTGATTTATGTAAGCCAACCTTAGAGTCTAAAACCTTTCATTTGAGTAAACGTGATGCACAAGATTGTGCGAATTATAGAGGAACTAAGTTAATGTGTCATACTCTAAAACTGTGAGAGTGAGTTATGGAGCGTAGGTTGTGGTGTCATGCTAATGTTTCTCAAAATTAATTTGAATTCATGCAGATAGGTATACCTTAGAGTCTAAAGGTTTTCGCATGAGTAGATCTAAAATAGAATATATGGAGTGCAATTTTAGTCGTAATAGAGCTAGTGAGAGGATTGTCACATTGGATGATCAAGTTATTAATAAGAATACACATTTTAGATATCTTGGATCTATTATTCAGAGTGATGGTGAAATAGATGGGGATATTATCAGCAGAATTTATGTTGGATGGTTGAAGTGGAGGAATGCATCGGGTTTATTGTGTGATAGAAACGTACCCCTCAAACTTAAGGGAAAATTCTATTGTCCGGATAGCGGTACCGATTGGTACCGAGCGGTGCCGAGCGATACTACTATCGGTACCGAGTGGTACCGCGCTCGGTACCAAGCTCGGTACCGTGCGCCTAATGATGTGAAAAGGACCTATAATGCTTTATGGTGCCGAATGTTGGCCAATAAAAGAGTAGCATAATTCTAAGTTAAGCGTTGAAGAAATGAGGATGCTCAGGTGGATGAGTGGTTGTACTCTTAGTATCAAATATAGATCATCTTTATTCTCTCTATATTTCTCCATCAAACCTAGATAGGACTACCTTGCTATCTTTTTACAAATGGTATGTAACTATTTTGGCAAGTAATCATAACTTATATCTTTATTATCAATATTATATGTAGGCTATATATTATGGATATCAGAACTCAAAGAAGTTGGATGTATAATTGATTGGCGCAAGGACGGAAGACATTAACTGATGAGTTCATTAGAGGGGTACATATTTTTATTCAGACAGCTTCTCAACTACCCAGCTTCATCTCAGATGTGAAGTTTCGTTGCCCATGTTCTAAACACAAAAATCAGGTGCACCTTAGCCCAGATGATGTAACTGTTGATCTATATCGTCGAGGTTTCATACCAGATTACTTGTATTGGACTTCTCATGGTGAGTATGAACCACATTTAGATTCTCGATGCTGCCCATCGACAAGTGCTACTAGAGATGATGAAGAGCATATCATACCTAATCTTGAGGACTTAATTCATGATGCAAGTGGAGCACAATTTGAGTAATATATAGAAGAGTCACCTAATAAAGAAGCACAAAATTTTTATGATTTATTGCATGCTTCCCAACAACCAATATGGACAGGTTGCACCACTCACTCAGAGTTATCCATTGCTCTTAAAATGTTAAGTATCAAGGCAGAATATAATATCCCCCGTGATTATTTTAATCTATTTATTGGACTGCTTAAAGAAACCAATCCAGCAGATAACATAATTCCCACAGATTTATATTGGACTAAGAAGTTGGTTTTGAAGCTTGGTTTGACATACAAAAAGATAGATTGTTGTGTCAACGGTTGCATGTTATTCTACAAAAATTTCCAATCAGAGATTGCATGCCATCATTGCAACACACCGAGATTTAAACCAAAATCTATCACGAAAAGAAAGCTGAAGGATGTAGCAGCCAGCAGGTTATTTTACTTACCCATAATTCTTAGACTGCAATGATTATATGCATCAATGAGATCTGCTGAATATATTAGATGGCATAAATAACATATCTCACAGAAAGGGTTTATTACACATCCATCAGAAGCAGATTCCTGGAAACATTTTAATCATGCATATCCCACATTCGCCTCAGAATCAAGAAATATAAGATTAGGTTTATGCGCATATGGTTTCACTCCATTTAGTCAGTCTGCTTCACCTTACTCATGTTGGCCCGTCATACTCACACCATATAATCTTCCACCAGAGATGTGTATAACTACTCCTTATATGTTTCTGATGCTTATCATTCCAGGGCCACATAATCCAAAAGCAAAGATCTATGTTTTCTTACAACCGTTAATTGATGATTTAAATCTATTATGGGAAGAGGGAAGAAGTACATATGACATTTCCACCAAACAGAACTTCATTATGAGGGCTTGGGTAGTTCCCTTCATACAGGTAGTTATGTTCCTTATACTGAGCACAGAAGATGTTTGGTAAGAAATTTTAAAATCTTTTAATAATTTACTTTAATTAGAATACTAATATATATCTATTACAGAAATAAGTACTGGGTAGAGAACCGACTCCTGCTGAATTGCATAGTCATACCCACAAGCGGCAAGAGGACCAGCAATGGATTGACGAGCGTGCTAGGAGAGCCTATGTAAGTATATAAGTTAATTTTGGTGATATTATGTGTAAATAGCATAACTTTTTATTAACTTTCATAGGAGGACTATACACGGCTTCGAGAGAGTCAGGCTGCAGCAGGTGAAGGTTCTTCTGCTGGATCAACAGACTATTCTGACTACCGCACTTGGTCGCAAGCGGTAGGAGGAATGCAGTATGGAAGAGTATATGGGTTAGGCTCACAGGCCTATGCATATGAAGGGCAATCATCTAGTGGGGGTAGTTTTTCATCTAGTACCCAGGAATCTTTATATACCCAACAGATAGCTGCCCTCACAGCCAAGCTAGAACAGGTACGGAAAGCCCAAGCTGATTGGCAGATGCAAATGCAGCAGCAGCAGATGCAAATGCAGCAGCAGCAGATGCAGATACAGCAGCAGCAAGCTCAAATGTTAGAAGAAATGAGAAAGATGAGGGAGCAAATCAGTAGTGGTAGAAGTATAGCTGAGGATGAAACTGAATCAGAGTAGACATTATTAATCTATTTAACGGATGTGGACATATGTTTTTATGTATTTTTTGGACAAATTTATCTATTTGCTGTTTGAACATGTTTAGTTATTTGTTTGTGACACTTTTCTTATATATGTTTATTTATACATGTTTAGGTATTCCTTATCTGATTGATGCTCGTCTGGTTTGTGCAATTGTTGATTTTGTGGAATATATATGTTGTTGTAATTTTTTCTATGCAGGTTTAAATGTGGAAATCACTTTTCAAAGTGAGGAAGGTTTTTTTTTTCTGCTATAGGTTTCCGGCGGATTATCCGCCGGTAATTTTGATGGAAATACGATATGAAGAAATTTTCGGCGGCATATGCGGCGGAACTTCCGATGGATAGTTCGACGGTAATTTTCGACGGTAAGACTAGACATCGCTTTTTATTGCAACGGAATATCCGCCGGCACTTCCGGTAAAAACTTTTCGTCGATATTTACGGCGGTTATTACGCCGGAACACTGCCACAGAAAAGGCATCGGTTTGTCAAATATATCCGCCGATTATCCGCCAGAACATCCGCCGGAAATGTTTCCGGTGGAAAAAATGCGACGGAATGTTTTTTCCGACGCGTGTTTTACCGTCGGAGAGATTTCCACCGGTAAAACGCCGAAAATCGATTATTTTCGTCGCATTTTTTACTTTACCGGTGGATTTTGTCTGCCGGTAATAGCTATTTTTTCTGTAGTGAGAGAGGAAAGGCTCCCTCTCTATAATCAGGAGGAGGAATCCATAAAACAAAATCACTCTCATATGATAAATATAATCACTTGATTAAGAAGAACATAATAATGATCCAAAACTTTGAAAATATTATTCATATGAGGTAGATTACTGTGGGAAGATAAAATAGATCTTTATTTTAAAAACTAACTTTTTAATTTTGAAAAAGATTTTTATCCAAAAGAAATAATACACCATTAAAGGAGTTAGAGGAAGAGAAATAATCATCAACGTTTCTTCCCTTTAACAGATTCAGAGGAGTCAATTACTGCTTATAAGCTTCCAAATAAAAATAATATAAAACTCTTAGTCAGAAATCTAGTTTATTAGTAGTAGTGAGTAGTGATCTGATTTATAAGAAAAGCAGTAAATCAAGAACAGGTAAGAAATTGCATCAAACTAAATACTCAAATCAGGAAAATAACAACAACAAAAGGAAATCAGCAGAGAATACAAAAATAAACAGGAAACAGATAATCAAATCAAACACAAATTAAATGAAAAATCAAAATAAGAAAATTCAAAAATCAACAATTATCATATTCATGCATTTATGTCAATCACACCCAATATGGTCCTCAAAATGCTGAATGAGTCAAAGGCCAATAGTTTAGTAAAGATGTCAGCCAGTTGGTTCTGAGTTGTTATATGGTGTAACTCAATGTCCCCTTTTGTGACATGGTCCCTAATAAAGTGATGCCTTATATCAATGTGATTGGTTCTTGAATGTTGGATAGGATTCTTAGAGATACAGATGGCACTAGTGTTATCACATAGAACTGAAATTGTGCCAACAGGTAATCCTAAATCCAAAACATGTTGCTTCAACCAAAGGACTTGGGCCACACAACTTCCTAAGGCAATGTACTCAGCTTCAGCAGTGGAAAGTGTAACTGAGTTCTATTTTTTACTGGACCATGAGACTAAAGACTGCCCTATGAATTGGCAAGTTCTAAAAGTGCTCTTTTTATCCACCCCACATCCTACAAAATCAGAATCAGAATATCCAATAATCTTAAAAGAAGTGTTATTCCTAGGATACTAGATTCCTAGGTTTAAGGTTCCTAAGAGATATCTAAGAATTCTCTTAACAGCAATAAGGTGGGACTCTTTAGGATCAGCTTGAAACCTAGAACAAAGACAAACACTAAACCTAATATCAGGTCTGCTAGCAGTCAGATAAAGTAGTGATCCTATAATTCCTCTATACTTTTTCTGATCAACAGATTTTTCATTTGAATCCTTATCTAACTGAACAGTGGAACTCGTGGGAGTGCTGATTAGCTTAGCTTTGTCCATTTCATATTTCTTCAAGATGTCATTAATGTATTTTGATTGATTCAAAAGGTTTCATCATCCATTTGCCTTATGCTAAACTCCAAAAAGTAGGACAATTCTCCCATCATACTCATCTCAAACTCTTTACTCATTATTTTAGAAAAATCATCACATAAATTTTTATCAGAAGATCCAAAAAATATGTCATCAACATAGATCTGGATAATGAGTAAATCATCTCCTATTTTCTTCAAAAAAAGGGTGGTGTCTACGCTCCCCTTAATAAACTCTCTTTCTAATAGAAATGTGCTAAGTCTGTCATACCAAGCTCTGGGTGCCTGTTTTAATTCATATAAGGTCTTTTTTTAATTTATAGATAAGGTTTGGATATTGAGAACTCTCAAAGCCTGGGGGTTGTTCTATAAAGACATCCTCTTTTATTATCCCATTCAAAAAGGTACTTTTGACATCCATTTGGAAAAGCTTAAATCCCTTATAATAGGCAAAGGCTAGTAGCACCCTAATAGCTTCTAATCTAGCTATAGGGGTAAAGGTCTCCTCAAAATCAATCCCTTATATTTGATTGTACCCCTTAGCCACCAATCTTGCCTTATTCTTAACCACCACACCAGAATCATTCATCTTATTCTTAAAGACCCATTTGGTTTCCACTACACTTTATTTCTTAGGACTTTCTACTAACTCCCAAACATCGTTCCTTACAAATTGATTCAATTCCTCTTGCATAGCTAAAATCCAAAATTCATCAGAAAGGGCTTGATTGATGTTGGTGGGTTCAGTCAATGAGATAATGGCAGAATGGTTTACTTCCTTCCTAAGTCCATGCCTAGTTCTCACACCTCCAGAAGGGTCTCCTAAGATCAGTTCTTTAGGATGACTCGAAGAATATCTCTAATCTCTAGGTAACGTATTTTGAGGTTCTACCCTTTCCTCCATATTTACATTCTCAACTCCTTGGGTAATATCTCCTACATCTTCCTCTTCCTCAACTCTAGTCTCCTCAGGATCAGATTCATCAAATACCACATGAGTAGTCTCCTCCACCATTAATGCCCTCTTTTTAAACACTCTAAAGGATTTCCCAACACTTGAATATCCTAAGAATATACCTTCATCAAATTTTGGGTCAAATTTTCCTAAGAGTGACTTCCCATTATTGTGAATGAAAACCTTACAGCCAAAGACATGGAGGTGGGATAGGTTTGGAGTTCTACCCTTAATGATCTCATATGGTGTCTTATTCAGTTTGGATCTAACATTCACCCTATTCAGCATGTAATAGGTTGTGTTCGTCGCTTCTGCCCAAAAGTATTTTGAAAGTGAATACTTAGTAAGCATGTCTCTAGCGGCTTCCACTAAGGTCTTGTTCTTTCTTTCAGCTACTCCGTTCTATTGAGGGATCCTAGGAGCTAAAAAGTTATGGCTAATCCCTTGCTCCTTACAGAATATTCCAAATCTCACATTTTCAAACTCTCCACCATGATCACTATGAATAGTAAAGATCTCACAACCTAACTTCTTCATAATCCAAGTGGAGAAAGATTTAAATTCATCAAATAACTCAGATTTATGTGACAGAAATCTAATCCAAGTGAACCTCGAGTAATCATCAATAATCACAAATCCATAGACTTTCCCCCCTAAGCTAGCAGTGTTAATGGGTCCAAAGAGATCCATGTGAAGTACTTCTAAAGGTTTAAAGGTGCTGATGCCCTTAGTGGAGTGGAAAGAGGATTGGACTTGCTTCCCTAATTGTCAGGCATCACACAGGTGGTCCTTAGTGAACTTAAGCTTGGGGACACCTCTAACTAAGTCCTTTTGGGTGACTATTCTAAGGGTTTTCATACTAGCATGACATAATCTCCTGTGCCACAACCAAGACTGATCAGCAGCAATTTTTAAGCAAAATGAAGCAGCACATTCAATATTATTTAAATCAAGCATGTAAATATTATTGATCCTCTTGCCCTGTAAAATAATATTATTATTTAAGCTTATAATGCAAGTGCTTGCTAGGAATTTGATGTTGAACCCTTTGTCACAAAGTTAACTGATGCTGAGCATATTGTGTTTTAGTCCATCTACAAGCAAAACATTTTCAATCAAAAGGTTCTTGGAGTTTTCGATTATACCTGCACCTACCACTTTTCTGGTGGTGTTGTCTCCAAGAGTGACCTTGCCTCCAGCCCTGGCCTCCAGCTAAATAAATTAATTTACATCTCCAATCATATGTCATGAGCATCCGCTGTCCAGGTACCACATGCTCTCACGAGGTCTTGTGTTAGAGCATACCTACAAAATCATCAAACGTCAGATTTAGGAACCCAAACAAGTTTGGGTTCCTTCTTATGAAAAGAAGAATACAATGCATGTATGCTATACTGTGAATCATGCAGTTTGGGCCTCCATACCCAATGTGAACTACGGTGAATAGTGCAGGTGTGAGAGATATGTCCTAGCATGGCACAAGAAAAATATCTAATGCCAGGAAAAAGATTAACTAATCTACGTGGGTGATAGTACCTCTTCCTAGGTTTGAATGAAACATGCTTTGATGATTTTGAATGAAATTCTTCAAATGGTGGAGGTGCATAAAATTGTGCAAAGTAGGAAGTGTTTTATTTTTCTCAAAAGCACTAATTTTCACACTTAAAAATTCATTTTCTTTCTTGAGACTTGCAATTTCAAATTTTAAATGATGCTCACTACTATCTAAATCAGATGCATGAGTTTCTAATTTCTTAAATGCAGTTTTTAATTTAACATGTGATGCTTTTAATGAATTATACTCAATAATCAAATCAGAATGCTTTTTATTTAACTCACCAAATTCATCAAGTAGTGACATGTGATTGCTATTAAGAGTAGAATGATCCTTAATAAAAAATTCATGCTCTTTTTTTAAATTTAAGAATTTTAATTTCAGGCTAGCATGCATTTTCTTAAGTTTCTTATATGATAAATGATTTTTTTTTAAGAAACTTTAAGTAATTGATAGTAGGTTAGCTCACATACCTCTTCTTGGTCAGACTGACCAGGATGATCACTAGCCATCAAACATAAGCTTATAACTTCCTCTTCAGCTTCAGTCTCAAAGGAGTCGGATGTAGAATCCACCTATAAAGTCTTTTGAATTCTTTTCTTGTCCTTCATGAACTTGGGTTTCTCCTCACCCTTCTCCTTACTTGGATGAGCCTTAAGTGTAGGAAAATAAGCTTTTATATGCCCTGGCTTCCTGTATTCCAAATAGACTGTATCAGAAGAACTTTTAAAATTTTTACTATTCTTACCTTTGTTCCACTTCTGATAGTTCTTGTGTTTCTTCCTCAGAAAGCTTTGAATTGCCTAGTGATTAAGGCAATGTCATCATCATCAGATCCTGAAGAGCTAGAATCAGAATCATTAGCTTTCAGGGCTATAGTCTTCTCTTTCTTCTTCTCACCTGCATCAAGTTATCTTTGGTTCATCCCTTGCTCGTAGGCAATGAGTGATCCAAGTAAGTTATCAATAAAATAAGCATTCAAATCTTTAGATTCAATGATTGCGATTATATTGGCATAATAGGAAGAAGGCAAACTTCTCAAAATCTTATTAACTATCTCATAATTAATAAGCTTTCTTCCTAAGGCATGCAGGGAGGTAATAATTTGAGTGAACCTAGTGTACATTTCAGATATGGACTCACTAGGTTTCATGCAAAAAGAGTTCATAATAATGCAGCAGTATGTTTAACCTAGACTGTTTAACTTTAGACGTACCTTCATAGGTAATGCACAATCTATCCCAGATTTCTTTACCAGTAGTGCAAGTAGAGACACACATGTAATCTTCAGATTTTAAAGCACAGAAAAAATAGTTCAAATATTTAGCATTTAGTTGTTCTAGATCCCTATCATCAAAATTCCATTCGGCAAAAGGAAGTTCAGTTTTAATGCCATTGACAAGTCTAAATGGTGCTTCATAACCATCTTTAACAAGCATCCACATGTAATAATCTATTGACTGAAGAAAAGTGGACTTGTGAGTTTTCCAAAAATCAAAACGTATGTTATCAAACAATGGTGGTCATGTAATTGAATAACTTTCAGCAGTATTACGATTACCAAAGTTAGCCATGGATCAAAATTCAAAAGTTTTCAAACTTAATTTTTGAATCCCGCTCTGATG
This sequence comes from Dendrobium chrysotoxum, assembly GCA_019925795.1. Lineage (NCBI taxonomy): Eukaryota > Viridiplantae > Streptophyta > Magnoliopsida > Asparagales > Orchidaceae > Dendrobium > Dendrobium chrysotoxum. The sequence continues at coordinate 66,677,868 of CM034300.1, read as the reverse complement.
CCACTTGAAAGTTTGTTAGGTATGAACTAGTCCTGAGGCTAACCAAGAGGGAGGGGGGTGAATTGATTATTTTAAAAATTTGTGAGCAAAAATAATTTAAAAAAATCTTTTTGAATGTTTTAAAATAATTATAATTTCACGATGATGTGCAAGTGTTCAACAATAATAGAATAATAATCACAATCACATAATCATCAATAGAAAAATAAATACAGAAGATAATCAGAAAGAACACACCAGATTTTATAGTGGTTCGGTCAACTTGACCTATGTCCACTCCCCGGAGCCTCCCCTCCGGGTATTGCACTAACACTAAGTGACTCTCCTTCTGCTCCCACAGCAAGGCGGAGAAGCCTATATAAAACTCCTTTTCACCAACCCGGTGAGGCAGAGAACCAGGACTCCTTTTGCTTCCTCCTGAAGCAGGCAAAGAACCTCGACTCCTTTTACTTCCTCCTGAAGCAGGCAAAGAACCTGGATCTTCTTGCCGACGATCCTTCCACAGAGACACCAATAAGACAAGAGACCACGACCAGAGAAGACGACTCAGATCCTTTCTTGGAGCAACCTTTATGAATCCCTCATAAGATCCCCCTCACAAGATCCTCTCTCTCTCTCATAATCTCTCTCTCTCTCTCTCAAGGTTCTCTAAGGTAAGGAAGGTGGCAAAAGATCTTAACGATTGAACGAAAAAGATCTTAAATATGAGGGCTAAAAAATTGCCCTAAATCTCAACTGGTCGATTCTGATCATACAGTATGATCCAATATCGTATAGTACGATTGGTTCAAAAATAGTTCTGTCCAGTACAATTATAGACGAACAGTTCACAAATTTTACGAATATCGTACCGTACGATCCATAGATAGTACTGGACGATCCTTTTATTTTCAACTGTTCGTATGGGTTGATATATGGGACAAATGACATTATCTCTGTCCATCATCCTGTACTGTACCCTTCGTACATTACTATTAGTTCATTTTCAGACATTGTCCGGTATGATGTTAACATCATCTGGGACGATCAGTATAAAAAATTATGGTTTCATCTGGTACAATATATGGGACATCCCAAAATCATCACTGTTTATCGTACAATATGATTTACATCATACAATATGATCAAGTGTAATTAGGAAACCATAATTTATTTACCTGATTACGGGGGATAATTTTGGCAAGATTTAAAACGTTCGTACAGTACGATCGTAATCGTAAAGTACGATTAGTTCAAAAAATCAAAAATTCTAAACTTACCAAAATAGTATTGCTGGCTAGGGTTTTCATGTTGAAACAAATCGTACAGTACGATATGGATCATACAGTACGATTAGTTTATAAACTTACTCATCTGGAATTAGCCGTTAACCCTGGGTTTAAATGACAAATCGTACAGAATGATTTTGTAAAAAAAAATTAATTTAGAGTAAAAAATTTTTAGCTCTCCCCCTGTGTGTGTGTAAGGTTACTTAGCTTCGAGATCCGTTATATTACACTTGACTCAAGAAAAATAAAAGAGTACATTGAACCTGAAACACAGACAGACTAACTTTATCTTGAGCTGGCTTGACTTGTAATTGATCCTGTGAACCTAAAAGGTTAGACACTCAACCAAAAATAAAAAAAAGTTTGCTATCATCAAAATCATAGTCCTTGAATCTAGATTTACAACATGGAGAAGCCCTTTTTTTCTTGACCAGGTAAAGAATAACCGTTACAAATTTTAAAAAATCTTGCTCCTATTACCTCCTAGCCTGATAGAGATGCCATCCCTCTTTTAGCACCTTGGTCTAGTAACAAAGGGTATATCCTCCCAAGAGAAGAAGATATCACCTGCTATCAATTATTCAAATATGACGATAACCCTTCGGGGTTATATGTTGTCCTTCCTAGGGCTGCAAACGAACCGAGCCGAGCTGAGTATGTGAGTGTTCATGTTTGAGTTCGTTTATCATTAGACTGTTCAAGTTTGGTTTGTTTTTGATTCGAGCTTTATTGTTTGTGTTCATGTTTGGTTCATTTAATTTAAGAGTGTTCATGTTTGGTTCATGTTCAGTTCATGTTTGGTTCGTTTAGTATTTATCGAGCTTTAAACAAACAAGCCTTAACGAGCTATGTTCATGAACATATTTAGCAAATAATCTATTGAACAAACAATAATATGAAGTTAGCCTTCCACCATTCTAAGCAATCAAAATGAACTACTGGATTTTCTTCCTTAATGAATTACTGAATGTCATAGTCAGCCTCACGAATCGAGCTTTTATCAAGCTTTTAATTGAGCTCAATGTCGAGCTTGTTCACGAACTTTAAATGATTTTGTTCGTGAACATAAATGAACTGAACACATTAGTGTTCAAGTTTGTTTATTTAAGGATCGAGTATTTAAAATATTATTCAAGTTTGTTTGTTTAGTTAGTTAAATGATCACAAACGAGCTTTAATTGAACCGAGCATCGAGTAGCTCGTCGAACGTTTGGTTCACTTGCAGCCCTAGTCCTTCCTTAAATTTGACTATTTTAGCCTTGATGAAATCTTCAGCCTTGTTATCTGAACCCACTAGAAAATGATATCTTTGCCTCCTGAGGCGATATATCATTTATGGTAATGTGTTCGATTTCAAGACTGAAATCCTAAATTAAACTTCCCAAAAAAACTAAAATTTTGAAAACCTCTTTTTAAAATTCCACCAATAAAAAATGGTATGCCTGGTGGGACCATCCTCGTTTTAAACTCCAGACCTGATCTTTTGTGTAGAGAAAGTTTCCTCTTTATGAGATCATCTACTAGTGATGGAGTACGCCCGTCGGGCACCATCCTGGTTTCAAATTCAAATTCGATCATCTGTGGTTAGGTGTGAGTCTTAGTACTTCCTTCCCACATGATCATCCAGTCTTATTTTCCTTAAGGTTAGATATGAATCATCGTGCTTTCTTGCCTTAGAACTATATTTACTAGTGATAGAACACTCCCATTATAGAACTATCCTAGTTTCCTTGCTTAGGAATAGATTCCCCATTCAAGTTCAAATCCCTTAGTGATGGAGCTCGCCATCTGCATCACCATCCTAAATTTAAAATTCAGATATGCTCTCCTATGGGAACCAATGCTTCCTACCCACAGGGTCCTCCAATTTTTTTTCCTTAAGGATAGATGTGAGTCATCGTGCTTTCTCTCCTTAGGATTAGATCTTCAAGTGGTGGATAACGCCCTTTGCGGCACCATCCTAATTTCTAAATTTAAAATTACAAGCCCGATCTCCTATGGGAAGCAACACTTCCTTGCCACAAGATCAACTAGTTTTCTTCTCCTTAGGGTTAGGTGTTCTCTTTCCCTTAGGATTAGACTCCCCAGTGATGGATCATGCCCTCTGTGACACCATCCTAATCTCAAATTCAAACTCGATCCTCAATAGTTAGCAGTTCTTCCTTCCCTATACGATCATCCAACCTTCTCTTCCTTAAGGTTAGGTTCTTTCCTTCATTAGGATTAGATCTACTAGTGGTAGAGTATGCCTTCTCGGCACTACCCTAGTATATATTCAAAACTAAATCCTTTAGGGTAAGTTTTTCCTTTCCCTTCGAATCAAAACCCAGACTCGATCCACTGTAGTTAAAAATTCTTCCTTCCTATAAGATCACCCAGGCTTTCTTTTCCTCTAGGGATAGACTCTTCCTTCCCTTAAGACCAGACCTACTAGTGGTAGAGTACGCTTTCCCCAGCACTATCCTATTATTAATTCAAACTTGACTCCCCAGGGTTAGATTTCTACTTCCCTTTGAATCAAAACCCAGACTCGATCCTCTGTAGTTAGGATTTTTTTTCTTTCCTATATGACCACCCAGGCTTTCTTTTCCTCTAGGGATAGATTTTTCCTTCCCTTAGGATTAGACCTGCTAGTGGTAGAGTACGCCCTCCGTGGCCCTACCCTAGTATCAATTTAAATCTCATTTCCCCAGTAGAGTTGCCATTTTTTTGTTTGATTGAAAAATTTATAGTTTTTGAAAAAGCTAAATTCTTTTTGGGAAACTTAAAATTTTTGGAATTTTAATTTTAAAATCGACACTTATTATGAATGATATATCACCTCAAAAGATAAACATATTATTCCCTAATAGGTTTATATTACAAAACTTTGGATATAACCTGATTATCGTAGTCAAACTCGAGAGAAGACAACATATGATTCCAGAGGATCAAAATGATGTTTGATCAAATATTTGACTGCAATAATCTAGATTAAAGATCATTAATTTCATAATCAAAATCATAACAATAGGATGATATATCTTCCCAAAGAAAGAAGATATCATTTATTATTAATCATTTGAAATTGACGATAATGATAATCGAAGTTGATTTTTCCAAGGTAATTAATTAGAGTTTTGAAAAGATTGATTTTAAAATTTTGAACTAGGTTTCTAAATCTCCTACGAGCGCAAGCCTTCGTAGTTAATTACAGTGTAGGAGAACTGGAGTTTCCTACGAATATTCTCGATTAAAATAGCGATAAAAAGTTTATTTAAGAATTCAAAGCTTTATGTCAAAGGAGGTAGGGATTGGAGTTTTCAAATCGGGATTAGATAAAATTTGAACACTTATTCCAGAGTCAAAGAGAGAAGGGTAGGGGCACTTGGGATTCTGAAATAATTCAGAAGTGCCCCAGCCTATCTTAAGTGTTGAGCTTGAGTTTGATTAAAATAAATTTTAAATTTGAATGATCAATTTTTTTAAATGGTTAGGGTTTAATTCCCTGAGATTGAGGTCTTATAGCTTGAGCCTGCCTCTGAACCTAAGTCTAAATTGGGCACTGAAAATTAATAACTCAAACCTAGCTAATGCAATACAAGATCTAGACATACCCTAACCTGGATTAGGGAGCCAGCTAAATCACCTAAATACTTTAAAACCATGTATCTGGTCTTTCATATAAGAGTGGGTAGGGATATTGTATTAAATTAAGCTTAAGGAATTGGGGTCGACATCTAGAGCAGATCCTAATTGGTCCCTCAACATATATTGGGTATTTGATACTTAAGCTAAAAATATAATTAAAGATTTAGACACTTTTAAGTTTGTATCTAATGCAATACATGATACTTGACTCGATTAAATACTTAAATCAGGATGAAGCAGTTTTAAAAATGCTTAAAAATAATTTTATCTTAGAGATTGCACAGATTCCCCTTGACAGAACTGCTACCCCCATAGGTTAGGTGGTCTACTAGAACCCGTAGGCAGAGAGGTGCCTAACAAAAGGAACGAAAATGCAACAAATATACATATGAGAACTTCTGGTGGCCCCGGGGTTATTTCTTAAAAGCGTTAGAGTTTTCAAAATTTGTTAGGCATATGAGAACCCTCATGAGCACGAATAAAACTTTTTTTACTTAAACAAAATTAAAAAAATTTAAGCGCACATAAAAACTCTAATGCTTTTAAGAAGTAAGCTTGGGGCCGCCGGGAGTTCTCATATGCATATTTATTGCATTTTCATTCCTTTTGTTAGGCACCTCCCTGCCTACGGGTTCTGACAGATCACATGACCTATAAGGGTGCAGTTCTGTCAAGGGAAATTTGTGCAATCTTTAGGATAAAATTATTTTTAAGCCTTTTTAAAACTGCTTCATCCTAATTTAAGCATTTAATCGAGTCAACTATCATGCATTGCATTAGATACAAACTTAAAAGTGTCTAAATATTTAATTGCATTTTTAGCTTAAGTATCAAATACCCAACATATGTTGAGGGGCCAATTAGGATCTGCTCTAGATGTCGACCTCAATTCCTTAAGCTTAATTTAATACAATGTTCTTACCCACTCTTACATGAAAGACCGAATACATGGTTTTAAAGCGTTTAGGTGGTTTAGTTGGCTCCCTAATTCAGGACGGGATAAGTCCAGATCTTGTATTACATTAGCTAGGTTCAGGTTATTAATTTTTAATGCCCAATTTAGACTTAGGTTTTGAGGCAGGCTCAGGCTATAAGGCCTCAACCTCAAGAAATTAAATCCCAACATTCTAATAAAATTGATCAAACGAATTTAAAATTTCTTTCAATTAAACTCAAGCCTAATGCTTAAGATAGGCTGGGGCACTTCTAAATTGTTTCAGAATCCCAAGTGCCCCCTACCCTTCTCCCTTTGACTCCAAAATAAGTGTTCAAATTTGATCCAATCCCGATTTGAAAGCTCCAACCTCTACCTCCTTTAACATCAAGCTTTGAATTCTTAAATAAAATTTATACCGTTATTTTAATCAAGAGTATTCATAGGAAACTTTAGTTTCCCTATGATATAATTAACTACAAGGGCTTGCGCTTGTAGGAGATTTAGAAACCCAGATTGAATTTTTAAAATCAATCTTTTCAAAACTCTAATTAATTACCTTTGGGAAAATCAACTTCGACGATCATTATCGTCAATTTCAAATGATTAATAATAAATGATATCTTCTTTCTTCGGGAAGATATATCATTCTATTTTTATGATTTTGATTATAAAATTAATGATATTTAATCTAGATTATTGCAGTCAAATAGTTGATCAAACATCATTTTGATTCTGTAGGATCATATTTTGTCTCCCCTCGAGTTTGACTACGATAATTGAGATATATCCAAAGTTTTGTAATATAAACCTATTAGGGAACGGCATATTTATCTTTAGAGGTGATATATCATTCATAATAAGTGTTCAATTTCAAAATTAAAATTCTAAAATTTCAAGTTTCCCAAGAGAATTAAGCTTTTTCAAAAACTATACATTTTTCAATCAAATAAGGACTGAAGGTGCAGGCTAGCTAGAGAAATAGTGTGAATCCCCTCACACCCCTTGACTCCCTCATGGAAAACTCCCTCTCTCCACCTCACCTCCTTTGTCTCCCTTATGAAGTGGACACTCCAAGCTCTCTTCTAAGAAGAAAATATCTCTGACTGCTCAAGCATTCTTTCCCTAAAGACATAACAAGAGTTTATAGAGTGGGCTCTCAAAAATCCTAATTATTAATATTAAGCCTTTTGATCATATAGTATGATGCAGAGTTCGTACAATAAGATTAGTTCAATTCTACTGAAAATCATCCTATATGATTCAAAATTGTCAAATATAATTAGTTATATTGAATCACAAATCTTCCATTATGAATCAAGTTTGTCTAGTTGAGCTCTTTGTTGATCGTCTAGTATGATCAAGATCGTACATTACAAGCATTAATGATTGGTTAGATCTTGATTCAATTCCTTTATCTATAGGATTAAATTAGATAATTTTAATTAATATTTAAAATTAATATTTTTACAGTATGAACCAATTCATATAGTACAATCAATTTAAATTTTAAAATCCAAATTTATATATTTTAGTAACATAGATTCGACGGTGGGGTTTTTATTAAAATACTTGATCGTATAGTATAATTTAAGATCATACAATATAATTTAAGGTCATATAATATGATTAGTTATAACCCAATTTATTAAACTATTTTAATTAAATATTTTAATTAATTTTTATTTGAATAGATTATACAATAAGATCAGGATTGTATAGTATACTTTTTTAAAAAGTTAAATATTTGTTTTACTTCTCCTTATATGTGTGCATGGTCCCTTAGCCAACATACACCTAATATAAAAAATAACTCAAGAATGATAAAAAGTTCAGACTCTGTGAAATACAAACTGACTTAGACACTTATGCTACATTGTATTGAGCCTTGATTCTTCACTTTTGTTCTATGTATGTTGTGCCTAAAATAGTTAGTGACACATAAGAAACATATTTAATATATAAAGTAGGAATAAGAAATATTCATCCAATAACGTTTGTATTCATCAAAACATAAGGTTGGGCTCCAACATTGCAACACTTGGTGGCTTGAAGTGTATGCCTGTTCTTTGGTAAGATTAGGTAGATATGTTTATTTCTTTAATGTTTTTGATAAATCCTCTTAAACATCTTCTCTAAACTATTCATATCTCTTCCTCTACTTCATAATCTTCTTGTAATATAAATAAATCTGTAATCAAAATCATAAAACCCTTCTAAATTCTTCCTATAGCCATTAGCCTGAATAGAAAACACTTGGAACTAGCCTTTTTTCCTACCCTTCAAAATTCTATTAAACTCCACCAAACTCTGCCATCAACTCAAGATCAGAAGTTCGCATCCTATTTAACATTCCACTATATTTATCTCCATTTATCTCACATAAAGGTCACTCTCTAAAGTGATCTTTAAATAAGCCTAAATTAACCCAAACTAAACTAATCTTAGCATTTTTACTAGTATGCCCCTTTAAACTCTTCATCATTCAAGCATAAATCCCAGAACACCTTTTTAAATATTAAACTAATGATTCACAACTGTTAATATCACCAAAAGGCTACCCACCGCAATCACTCTGCACTATAGCACTCAACTCCAACCTTACGATGCTCCCTTAAACCCTACTCCAAAATCGAGAGGGAAGCGCCACTGCGCTCAAAGGTGTAGTACTACTGCTTCCAAAGAAATTGTTCTATTTTCATTTCAAACTTGTCTATTTCACTCTAGACTTTTAAATTTTAAATTTAAACTATACCTAGGTACAAGAAAGAGTCTTACTAAGTTCTATAGTTATAGGTTTTACACTTTCTCCTCCTTATAGAAAAATGTTATCTATGATATTTAGATATCTATTCTTCTATTACACTTTGACCCTAGGGATATGTTTTCCCCTTAATTATTTCACATCATAAGCAATAATACGATCAAGTTTCTTCACATAGGCCAAATTAGGTTAAACTATAATTTTACTTTAAAAAATTTGTCGCTCAAAATTAGAAAACCACTTTCTAAATATAGATATATGGAATACATTGTGAATTTTGGATAGCTAATTAGGTAATAACAGTCTTTAAGTAGACTTTATAACTCTTTAAATAATTTCAAAAGACCAATATACCTTAGACTAATTTACTGTCCTTTCCTAATCTAATTACACCCTTCATTGGATTATCCTTCAAGAAGATAAAATCTCGAACTTGAATTTCCATAGCTCTATCTTTTAGTCATAATATTTCTTCTACTTATCTTGAGTTACTTCCAATATTTTCCTGATCAACCTAATTTTATCTATAGCGCTGTGAATCAGCTCAGAACTCATCAATTTTCTTTCTCTCACTTTTTTTTAGGCCAATGGTGGTCTATATCTCCTTCCATATAAAGTTTCAGAAATTAGAGAAATATGATCCTCCTAACTTCCTCAAATATCTAGAACTCAAAGCCTCAACATGTCATCCAAAATTTAAATGATCTTCTTAGATTGCCCATCTATTTGGGGTTGAAAGGTTGTACAAAAATTCAACTTTATTCCTAGACCTTCTTGAAAGCCCTTCCATAGGCTTCACATCATGATACATCTTACTACAACCTGGATGAATCATATGGCCAGAGTAATGAGCTTCACATGTAATTTTCTTCCTTAAGTCTCCACTAGTATAAACCTATAATCTATTACTATAGAATATATTACCCTAATCATCAACTTATATATCATTTTTTTTTCTAATTTAATTTGATCTAATAGTCTGACATATTCTTCATATTGCTTCTGAGCTTCCTTAATGCTATTATATAAAGAAGATTGAATGATCAAATAATAAATAATTCCTACCTTTACTTCAGACGGACATATAGCTCCAGTTCCAGCCTTTCCAGCCCCTAGATCAAGGCTAGCTTAAAAAGTAATCAAACTACTTGTAACTCCAACTGACTTTCTACTTAAAGCAATTACAACCACATTTGTCTTGCTGGGTTAATAGATAATATCCATATAATAGTCTTTAATAAATTTTAACCTTTTATATCTCAAAATTTTCTCTTTCTATATTAGGATATTTTCCAAACTTAGATGGTCTGTATAAATCTCTCACATTGCACCATATAGATAATGCTTCCAAATCTTTAAGGCAAACACAATCACTAAAAACTTCAAATCATTAGTAGGAAAGTTCTTCTCATGGCCTTTAGCTATCTGGAAGCATAACTAGTTACTTTCTTATTCTGTTATAGCACGTAACCTAAGCCTTTAAAAAAATCATCAATATATACTTGTAAGCCTTTAATACCTAACAAGATAGTCTATATAGGAGTATACACTAGAAGCTCCTTTAAATTCTAGAAATTAGCTTTGCACGTTAGTGTCCATTTAAACTGCATAGCCTTTTAAGTTAATCTTACATGATCATTTCCTATCTTTGAATACGCTGGAATATCATTAATGAATTGATCCAAATAATCCCTGAATACCCTCTACATTAGATCCATGAATACAACTAGTGCATTCATAAACTAAATTAAATGGATTTATAATAAATTCATATTGTACATACTTGGTGCTACATACTGTATTTGGCACATCTTTATTTTCACTCTTAACTGATGCTAGCTAGACATTTATAAGGTCGAGATGCGCTAAGAGTTCTAATATTTATTGATTTTTCAGATTTCTTACAATGATAACTTAACTAGTTAAATGCGGAAGCTGATGATTTGTAACTAATTATAAAGATGGTGATTATTCTCTAATTATCACAATGAAAAAGTATTCTCAGATTTTCACCAAGCAGTTATAATAGAAAATAAGATGCAAGAAAATAAAGTGCGGAAAATAAAATCAGAAAGAGCACACCAGATTTATAGTGGTTCGGTCAAACCATGACCTACGTCCACTCCCCGGAGCCTCCTCTCCGGGTATTGCACTATCACTATAGTGTCTCTCCTTTAGCCCCCTCAGCTAGGCGGAGAAGCCCTTACAAACTCTCTTCCACCAACTCGGTGTGGCAGAGGACCGTACTCCTTTCACAGGCAGAGAACCTTGACTTCTTTTCACCCTCCTGGTGAGGCAGAGGACCTTGAATCACTTTCACCTTCCCCGGTGCGGCGGAGTAGCCGGGTCTTTTGACACCAAAGAGGTCTTCTTCTTCCCAAAGCTTCCCTCAAGACAAACCTTGACTCTTAGAGGAACTCAGGTGCAAGTTCGCGGGAGCAACCGTGTGAAAACCCCCTCTCACACTCCCTTGAAGCCCACAAGGATCTTCTCCCTCTCTTACAAACTCCACCCTTTCTCTCCTTAGCCCAAAGCTCTCTCTTCAAGCTTTCTTTAGAATAAAACAACTCAATGAATGCCCAAAAGACTCCTAAAAAGTCTTATGAGAAAGCTTAAATAGAGGGCTTCAAAAAACCCTAAAAATCCAATTCAGCCGTCAAATATCGTACAGTACGATCGCAGGATCGTCCAGTACTATGTGCAGAATTTGACCTGTTAGTACTGTACGATATCAGAATCGTACAGTACGATTAGTTCAATCGAAGTGCAAATCGTCCAGGACGAATCCTGGGACGACCAAAATCGTCTCTGTCAGTCGTACAGTACTAACGTACAGTAAATTCAGCCGTCAAATATCAAAATTACGCAAATTCGATTGACTAATCACAGGATTAAATTAGGCAATATTTTAATCATCGTACAGTACGATTAAGATCGTACAGTACGAATAGAACAATTTTCAAATTCAAATTTTTGCCTAATTTAATGTTCGACGGGGTTTCTAATTATACCAAATCGTCCAGTACGATGTGGTGTTCGTACTGTACGATTAGTTATATTTCAAAAGAATTTTTTTTTAGAAAAAATTAAATATTTTAATTAATTTCTATAACACCAGATCGTACAGTACGATCCAGATCGTACAGTACGATGTACAGAAAAATTAAAATATTTAACATTAAATTTTCTCCCCTTGTGTGTGTGTGCACGGTCACCAGGCTATCATGCACCTTTACAGGACTTGACTCAAGAAGTTAAAATAAATAAATGAAAATTACATTCTCTTTCGACATAACCTATTCTACCCAGTCTTGAGCCCTGAATCTTTAAAGATCGGTGCCTGTTGTACCTGAAATGTTAGTCAACACACAAACATGTATACACAACAAATATTAGGAGAAATAAAGAGGCACTCAATAATATTGTCATCATCAAAATTATATACTCAGGAGCCCGAGTTGTAACAATCTCCCCCTTTTTGATGATGGCAAATATTATTGGTTGAATTTATAAATTAAAAATATTTTCTCCTAATCTCCCCCTCACTACGAGAATTATATTAAAAATAGGGGTAAGCATTTTTTTTTTATATATTTTAAAATTAAATAACATAAGACTTAAAAAAACTAAATAACAGAAAAATTTTATAAAAAAACTAAACCATAAATGCAACCAACCACAATACATTCTCCCCCTTTGATATTATCAAAAAGAAGAGATACAATGCAAACACATAAATTAAACTACATGCAAAAGAAGGTAATAACATATAAGAAACTAAAATATGAAATCATGCCTAAAATATACTAAACATCAAACACACAAAATAGATAAACAAACATACAAAACACATAAACAAAACACACAAACAAACCTCAATATACTTATACCTGATCAAAATACCAATCAAATTCTTGATGATTTAGCATAAGCTTGTTACCTCATCCTCTTGCTCCTGTTCTGATGATTCAGAAGCTAAGTCTGCCCATGAGATTTTTTGCTTCTTTTCATTTCCCCTTATTGGAATTGGCTTATCCTCACTGTGTTTCTTTACAAGATGTTTCTTAAGATTGGGGCATTCATTTTTAAAATGTCCAGGTTTCCTACACCTAAAACAAATAATGTCAGAAGCAGGCTTATCATACTTGTCATTTTTACCTCTGCTTCGTTTTTGTTCTCTCTTGTGCTTGTGCTTCAGCAGACTTTAGAATTGGCTTGTTATTAATGCCATTTTCTCATTCTCATCACTTTCTAAGTCATCTTTATCTGTGTCTTTTGCTTTTAGCACTATAACATTTTCATCACCTGCATCCAAAAGTCTTTGACTCACACTTTGCTCATAGGCAATGAGTGAGCCGATTAGATTATCAATAGAATAAGAATTCAAGTCTTTTGATTCATATATAGCAGTCACTTTGACATCAAATTTATCAGGTAGACAACGTAGAATTTTATTGACTTTTTCTAAGTTTGAAAGTTCTCTACCTAAAGCATGTAATGACGTCACAATCTGAGTAAACCTAGTGTACATGTCTAAGATAGTCTCATAAGGTTTCATGCAAAAAAGTTCATAGTCATGCAATAATACATTTAATCTAGATTGTTTGACTTCACTACTACCTTCATATGTCATGCATAGTTTATCCCAAACTTCCTTGCCAGTGATACAATTAGAAATAATCATATAATCTTCAGAAGTTAAAGCACAAAAAAAGCAATTCAAAGATTTAGCATTCAATTGAGCATAAATTTTTTCTTCTCGACTCCATTCAGTAAAAGGAATATCACTTTTCACACCATTAATAATACGTGATGGTATAGAATATCCAGATTCAATCATATGCCACATCCTAAAATCAATGGATTGTATGAATACAGACATGCGAATTTTCCAAAAATTAAAAGGAATATTTTCTAAAAGTGGCGGACGAGTTATTGAATAACCTTCCATAATATTTCTATTTCCAAATTGTGTCATCGATCGTTTTCCTCTAGGTTTTCTAAAACACTATTTTGAGTACCGCTCTGATACCACTTGAAAGGTCGAGATGCGCTAAGAGTTCTAATATTTATTGATTTTTCAGATTTCTTACAATGATAACTTAACTAGTTAAATGCGGAAGCTGATGATTTGTAACTAATTATAAAGATGGTGATTATTCTCTAATTATCACAATGAAAAAGTATTCTCAGATTTTCACCAAGCAGTTATAATAGAAAATAAGATGCAAGAAAATAAAGTGCGGAAAATAAAATCAGAAAGAGCACACCAGATTTATAGTGGTTCGGTCAAACCATGACCTACGTCCACTCCCCGGAGCCTCCTCTCCGGGTATTGCACTATCACTATAGTGTCTCTCCTTTAGCCCCCTCAGCTAGGCGGAGAAGCCCTTACAAACTCTCTTCCACCAACTCGGTGTGGCAGAGGACCGTACTCCTTTCACAGGCAGAGAACCTTGACTTCTTTTCACCCTCCTGGTGAGGCAGAGGACCTTGAATCACTTTCACCTTCCCCGGTGCGGCGGAGTAGCCGGGTCTTTTGACACCAAAGAGGTCTTCTTCTTCCCAAAGCTTCCCTCAAGACAAACCTTGACTCTTAGAGGAACTCAGGTGCAAGTTCGCCGGAGCAACCGTGTGAAAACCCCCTCTCACACTCCCTTGAAGCCCACAAGGATCTTCTCCCTCTCTTACAAACTCCACCCTTTCTCTCCTTAGCCCAAAGCTCTCTCTTCAAGCTTTCTTTAGAATAAAACAACTCAATGAATGCCCAAAAGACTCCTAAAAAGTCTTATGAGAAAGCTTAAATAGAGGGCTTCAAAAAACCCTAAAAATCCAATTCAGCCGTCAAATATCGTACAGTACGATCGCAGGATCGTCCAGTACTATGTGCAGAATTTGACCTGTTAGTACTGTACGATCTCAGAATCGTACAGTACGATTAGTTCAATCGAAGTGCAAATCGTCCAGGACGAATCCTGGGACGACCAAAATCGTCTCTGTCAGTCGTACAGTACTAACGTACAGTAAATTCAGCCGTCAAATATCAAAATTACGCAAATTCGATTGACTAATCACAGGATTAAATTAGGCAATATTTTAATCATCGTACAGTACGATTAAGATCGTACAGTACGAATAGAACAATTTTCAAATTCAAATTTTTGCCTAATTTAATGTTCGACGGGGTTTCTAATTATACCAAATCGTCCAGTACGATGTGGTGTTCGTACTGTACGATTAGTTATATTTCAAAAGAATTTTTTTTTAGAAAAAATTAAATATTTTAATTAATTTCTATAACACCAGATCGTACAGTACGATCCAGATCGTACAGTACGATGTACAGAAAAATTAAAATATTTAACATTAAATTTTCTCCCCTTGTGTGTGTGTGCACGGTCACCAGGCTATCATGCACCTTTACAGGACTTGACTCAAGAAGTTAAAATAAATAAATGAAAATTACATTCTCTTTCGACATAACCTATTCTACCCAGTCTTGAGCCCTGAATCTTTAAAGATCGGTGCCTGTTGTACCTGAAATGTTAGTCAACACACAAACATGTATACACAACAAATATTAGGAGAAATAAAGAGGCACTCAATAATATTGTCATCATCAAAATTATATACTCAGGAGCCCGAGTTGTAACAGTAAGAACCCATCCTTCCTTTCTATAAACAATACAAAAGCTCACCACAGAGATTCACTTGGCATGATAAGGCTTCTATTCAACATCTCTTTTAACTACACTCTCAACTCCTGCAGTTCCCTTAGTACAATTCTACAATGAGTCTTTGCTATTAAGGATGTACCTGACACCACTTTACTATAAAACTCTACCTCTTTCTCTGGAGGTAGACTCACCATCTCTTTTGGAAAAAATATAAAGAAACTTATCACCTCTAGAACTTTCTCAATACCTTTTATATACTTATTCAATTCTCTCACTTAAGCTAAAAATATAGATATCTCTTTTCTCCAAGATTTATAACTTATAACATAGATTTTAGAGAAGAGACAACATCTAGCATCTTAAACAAAAATTTCCTTTATCAGAAAGATTCGCCTTCTTCTTACTTTAGTTAATATGAGCTTTATATTTACTTAGCTAGTCTAAACCAACAATCACATCAAACTCTTTTAGAAAAAAATAAGCAACTATGATTCTAACTTCTTAATTTAAAATTTAAATTTGAAATCTACATATTTGACAGACAACTAGATAATCTCTAGTGGGTAATAGAATACACAAATTAAATGAAGATAAATTAAGAATTAAACCTAATTCATTTAGTACATATTCAGACAAAAAAGAATGACTTTCTTTAGAATCAAATAAAATATGATAGGATTATAGCAAAATGAAATATACACCAATCAACATGTATGGTTTATCCTTTGCCTCCTCCCAGCTTAGACTACATACTCTAGGTTGGTTTGACCACTATAACTGACCCCCTTTTAGCCCCTCTTGCTAATCCACTAATTTGACTCTCTCTAAATCTATTTCTGTTATGAGTCAAGGATCATTTACTAATAGTTATAGACGGGGTTTCTGCCAGCTATCTCTAGCTCTGGCTCCCTCCAACATTCCTTCCTTTCAGTGCCTGCTATTGATACTAAGCCAGCTGCTTGTAACCAGACTAGCAACTCCTGAAACACAACCCCGTGAATAGATAACATTGAACTTTTCATCTCTTACCACAAAATTCATAGTCCAAAGCACTACTAACAAACATTGATCCCCTTGCACTCCTAAATTCTATATGTCTTCATCTCATAGGATCTGTATCTGTAAACCTGGACTTCTTCCCACTAATAATACATATATATGGTCCTCCTCCAAACATTTTCTTATGGGTATCCCAACTCTGCTGGTGGACATCACATCATTCTCTATCACTCAATAATCTCTCCATGAGCTTAAAAAAATATTGAATATAAAATAAAATTAAGTGGTGCCTCAAGCTATCTCTCAAGCTCCTAAAAAAATAACAACACGATCCCCTCAGAAGTACTAATCAGTTGGCGAGCATACTAGGTGAGGAATGTAAACTCTCCCTTATACTACATCATTATCTTGCTCCTTTAGACTAGCATAAGGAATGACTCCTACATTTGCTTCCTAGAATATGGTGGCACAAACCAACTCTTGAATGTATCCAAAAATTCCTCCCATGAAATCTCCACATTAGATATCCCTTGAAAATTCTCTCTGTTGGATTATCTACTTGCACTCTTCATTTCCATCTAATAGAAACACTACTAATGAGACCTTCCTACCCTCATGATATTACATAATGTCAAAGGACTTCTTCAATCTCATCAACCAATCCTCAGCTTCTCCATGAAATTGAGGAGGCTTTAATCTCCTAAATAACTGAAGGTGCCTATCCTCCTCCTCTCCCTTAACTCCCATCATCCTACTTTAAGCCTCATATATAAGGTGGAACACTAATCTAGAAAACTATATCATAGAATCCTAAGTCACCACCCCCATAATACTCTTAACTAAAGAAACTAGAACTCTATCCATCAGTTGCTTCTTAGTCTTGGGGGCTCATGATATAGTAAAACTTCTATATTGAATAAAATAATTAGGTTTAACTATTTGCATATATAATTCATATATATATATAATAATACCAAACAACCCTAACTTCCTCCTTATATCTGTAGATCATTCCCTATTATTCTAATTATAATTTAGTTCTTCAAAATCATTGCTCTTATAAGTACTCCATCATGCCCCAAAATCTAATGGAAGAATTGAACAACAAACCTAGACCTGACAACCACAATACAGAGCCAATTAGAGACAACTAAATAATCCAAAGTAAATAAAGATAAAAAATGATCATCCAAAAATTCATTTCCATAAGAATTATTTACAAATAACCCAATCCAAACTTTTTCTATACATCAAAATATTATAACTATATTACAAAATAACTTAATACCAAGCTCTTTATTGTGCCACCCTTAATAATCTCTACTCTGATGGTCCCATCCCTTTTCCTAAAATTTCATGAAATAATAAGATAAGTGATCAAATGCTCAATAGACTATCCTAATTCGTATTATAGATATCATTACCCATATTTATAATATATAATTGAAATATTTAAATATCAATTATAAAATTAATGAAAACTAACTTTATTTTTAGAAAACATGAATAAAATATAATATATATCAATATTACTAAAAGAACACAGCACTCTGTTTAAAACTTGAGAATGCATTAGAATTATCTTTCTAGAACTTGTTACTTAAACTTTACAATTTTATAATATGATTTTTCTTATACTTTTATATGAGTGTCAGAGTATACTTATTAATAGAATGTCACTTTTACTTTCATAGAAGTATCTGAGGGTACTTATATAGAAATATCATAGTGTACTTATCAATAGAAAATTCTTTGTATTTAAAACTATTTTATTTAATAGAATATGTAACATATGAATAATGATATGCATCCTGATGTATTCTTATAACTCTATTTTCACTTATGCTTCCTAAGGTCAACCATCTCTAAGTCAAGGAGAACAACTTGATTCCCTTTATAACTCAACTTCTGCTTATAACTTGCTTGAACCTCCTATACCTGCATAAAGATGATGGGGTCATAAATAACCTCCCACATCCATATAAAGTGAATGGGGTCAGAATTAGAAGTATAACATAACAAAAATTTGGGCAAATATAATAAAACTTTTAGTGCACTTTAACATCTCCCACATTAAAACTACTACCATATGAACATAAATGGACATAATTGATCAAAAAGATATGAGTCAGAGAGTTTAGTTTCAATAAGATAAATAAAGTTAAGCATATAATCCTTGTCAAGTTTTCTTCTAGCTTTAGTAATAAGCAAGTTATTACTTGTAGGGGAAATATCTAGGTAGGCTTGATTTTGTTCATCAAGGTATTAAGAGATAGTGGTGGGTTTGAAGGTAGCACTTTCATGCTTTAGGGGGGATTGAGGAGGTGAGGAGTTTTCAAATGCATTCTCAACGAACCATTGAGAAGTAATGAGAGAGGAGGCTTCATTAGTATTAGTAGGGGCTTAGGCTGGCATATTTAAGTCAAGTGCAACAATGCTTTGTTGGACAATGGGAAAGGAGAACGATACAACGTTATTATTTCTTTTATCATTTGTACCTCTACTTTGGTTATGAATTCTATCATGATGAGAAGTAAAGTAAGGTTGTGAAAGGGTTTAATAATTTGTAGATTTATGATAGCTGGAGTTGGCATGAGAAAGAGTATCATAAGAGCTACAAGATAATTGTTTCCATTCATAAATGATTAAGATGGATATGCCTTCACCTTTATTAAAATCTTAATGGTTTAGGAAGAACTAAGGTGGTAGGGATTTACACACTAAACTAGGCATATTTAAGTCTATTAATTTTTTTTTAGCCATGAAGAATTCTACCTTTCTGGGGAGGCTGATCTTGCATGCAACTTTTGAAAGCCTTGCATCTGTCTAGCATATAAATGAATATTAAGGATTTAACCTAGATGAGGACTTCTTTAAAGTCTTTGTATATAGGGATGAAGTTAAAAGACCATTTTTTAAAGTGAAATGGTATCTTGTTTAAGAACCAAAGTCCCTCATTGTTAATAAATTCGCATTAATCACAAGTGAATTTAAAATGAAATATATAATCAGTTAGAGATTGAACATCAAAGGAACCTTTGAGCTTCTACTGTAATTACCCAAATTTTAACCCAGGCAAATATTTTTTTTAGGAATTATTATAAGTAAAATTTGAAAATTGTCTTCCATATGAGATAGATATTTTTTATATTTTAATTATAATAACTTTTTGGTACTACTTCAAATCCTTAAGAAATTAACACCTGTAAGTACAAGTAGGGATTTTGGGACCATGAGGTATCCATTTTGTAAACCAATTTAATAAGAATTATTAAAACATAATAAAATCTATCTCATGCCAAAGATGATTTTTAAATTGACTTATAATGACTCCTAAAAAAAGTTATTTGACTGGGTTAAAATTTGGGTTATTATAATCTACCCAGCTTAGAAAAATATCTCCCTTGAGATTTTCACGCATATAAATAATCAAGAAAATTAATAAAATAATATAAATTTGTCAAAATAAGTCAATTCAATTCAAAACCAAAAAATTAATTTAAATTCATTTAAAGTTAATACTTATCATTGCTTTAACATTCGTTGCATTCAATCAATCATGATTTTACTCAAGCAATCACACTCACATATGTCAATCAATCACTCAATATATCATGCAGTAATTATCAATCATTTAATTAAAGTGTAATTATAACTCAGTAGATCCTCTAAGTACATCTATATCACTCTACTGGATTAGTTTATAAATGATCCAATATATCTCTTAGAACATCAGGCACACTCTAGTTCACCCCACACACTGGACTCATATATAGATCCTCTCATACTGTCTGAAAATCTCCCCGTCTTTTCACTGCTATTTCTTCTAGTTATGTCATCTCTTGATCTCTTCTTACTCATATCCTATCTGAATAGTAGAATAGCCTAATTATTCTCCAATAGTCGTATTCTCTCAACTAGCTCTAAAATCTCCTAAATCCTCAGTGGTATAAGTGGATGCCCTAATTCATCTTATAGCCCTCTTAGGAATCTATAGCATTTCTCCTCTACTGTATTTATCAATTATGGTGCATACCTTGCTAGTATAATAATTCTGCTTTATCCCGCATCACTATTTTGTCCCCCTACTCTAATCTTATAAAAGCCTCCTGTATTTATTATCGAGCTGACGGAGATACAAACTAATCTCTAAAAATAACAACAAACACTGCCCAAAAATTGTATGCATTCATCTTGCCCTGAAATTTCTCCCACTATTGTTCTATCCACCATCTCTCTCTGCTTGTCCTTCAAATAGGAACACTGTAAGTCATATTTTTTAATTCTTATAGCACTACATGCTGTTAAATATATTCTTTATCCTTGACAACCAGTTCTTTGCTCCCTAGGGATCTATACCTCCCTTGAATAATGGGGGATTCAACTTATAGAACATCTGTAGATGCTTATCTTTTCTGACTCCTTATATCCCATTTATCTACTATGACCATCACTCATAGCATGTGTAAGCATGCTAGATAGCTATATCAAACTATTAGAACTCACTGTAACTGTTGTTTAACTCTATCCATTCTATACATCTTAATCAGTGGGGTCCATCTATCCATTGATAAAATCCTCTTTCTTAATCAATAACATATAAACTCAACATACATACATATATAATTTGATCATATGTAAAAAAATGAAAATCTATACCACCCAACTTCTATCTCGCTCATAATCAATTCATATAGCTTTGTTTACATTTCAAATCTTTCAACAATAGCTTTGATACCAATTGTAATGCCCTAGAATTAATTTTATAAGAATTACCTACTTTTATCTTCTTAATTAATCATCCAGAGCTTCTATAAATTATTAAAATAATAAATTTATATCCAATGAAAGCAACTAACAATTACATACATCAAAATATTGCACTATGTTTATTCTCCCAAAATTAATATATAATAGCTACAAGATCAGTACAATTACTACTTTATCACAAACTTCTAACTACAAAAGTATAAGAGAAAATATAAATAAAATTAAAAGAAAATCTAAGAATCTCTGTCAATCTCACTCCAACTGGTCCTGACCCATTCCCTGACTTGAAATCATAAAATCTACATAATGAGCATAAAAGCCCAACAACTAACCAAAATTCTATCACTTCTTTTAATGCAAGGCAAAAGAATCAATGTATATTCAGTTCTAGTAAATATCAATCATCATTTAATATGAGTAATAAAAATCTCAAAAATTAATAATAAAATTAATATGACTAGCAAAGTCAAAAGAGATCTATCAACTATCAAACTAAAAAAATCAGTTAAGAGGACTATCACTCAATAAGCCATATTAGTATGCTATGCTATATTTTATCAATATTAATGCTAATATGCATTCAGTTATATTTATCAATCAGTTTAATATGTTCAGGTAAATATCATCATGAGTATAATTATAAAAAGCATAGTAGGATATACAACTTTAATATGGTGTTTTCTTCCTTACATTTATTATCTATCATAGCTATCAATCTGCCAATCTTATCTCGGATTAATCATTTATTTTTATAATTAGCTTTTAATAATTATTTTAGAGTAATCATCCTCTACTCATTAGTGTAATTTGGTCAATCAGCTACAAGCTACAATTAGGATTATACCACCAACTTTTTATTTAAAAGAAAGCCCATTTGCCCATCCTCTTGTGTAGGGTATTTTATTTTAAGAGCCAACATATATTCATTTTAGTGTTAATAAATAGCCATCCTTGCTTATATGCAATTTTTATATTTTCTATGTCATTTAAGTCAATATCATATATGAAATGCAATAATAAAAATGTTGGAAAATCTATCAAATTTATCTATTATGCGATTACTTAAAAATCATAACTTTTAATTTAACGAATGAAAATTCAATATATTCTAGTCAAAATGCTCATATTGACAACATCTATTACATATCAAAAGTTATACAGTGAAAAATTTATCAATATAAAATTATCCTCATTATTTGGTAATAGAAATACAAATTTGATCAACAAAGATAAAAACACAGAAGTATTGGGAGTTATAAGGAGTTATTTCTATGTCGATGGGTAATGAGTGATGACTCTATTTACTGAGTAAATAGTTACTGATTATTGATTATCAACTACTAAAAGACACCACAGAAGCTAGAACTCCCACTTATTTAGTGTGATTACTAGAATGCATGTTATTGTATGACCTTACTTTTATTATAGCTCTGATTTACTATTACTGTATGAATTTATTGATATTATTACTGCACTACTCTACCCTTACTGTCACCAATGATACTTTTACTGATTCATTGATATTAATACTAATTCATTAATACGTTTATTATTTATTGATTCATTATTATTAATTATATGATCATGTGATTATGATACTAATCTGTTACTCATATAGAACAGTTAAATATCATGTGTATACTATATAATTTTTTATATTGATATGGTTTTGACTGTGTTCATCGAGGCTTTGGTTATACCAATATTTATAAAATTTCATTACTGATTAAAAGTACTACTATGTTGATTGTTATTTGACACCCATATTAATTTATTGGTTTCCACACTATACTATTTTACAGCTTTCATATCATACTATTTTCTTGTTTCACATATCTTACTGCTATTGCATGGGAGTTTTATTATTTCTGCACAAATTCATAATCATGTGACTACTACTGCTATGAATTGACTGATATCATGCATACCACTTATTTATCATACTTTATATCAGTTATAAGATTTAGTGACATGTTGGCCTCTTTAGCTCATTAAATGAGGTTTCAATGATTTCATGTTGGGGCAAAGGATCAGAAGTAAGAGATTGATCAAAATTCTCCATGTTTACTATATTTTACTTCTTTCCTCTTGTAGTTATTCTTTTATACTTAGGATTGGATGATGTATTTTATTTATAAGACTCTTGAGTATTGTATATAATTTTTGAGAGTATGAATACATTTATATTGGTATTTTGATTACAAGATTTATTTTTACTGATATTATTATTACTAAAGGAAAATTAGATAACTCTGATATTGTTATGTAAAAGATAAAGAAAAAAATTCTTCTAATTTAGATTTGGGGCATGATAATTGGTATCAGAGCATAGTTGTTGGAAGAATTAAATTATAAATCAAAGCTGTAAGAATTAATTGTGAGTCATCTGATAGGATTGGATAGATTAAGGTTCATTATTTTTCATATATAATAGATTGCATGTATAAATTATTTAAATTAGGCAGAATTGTGAAAGAGTGACAAGTTGAAATGAATTTATTAGAGCAAGATGTACCAAATGAGTAACACAGTATAACTCCAGTGCCGTCAAATAATATTACTCAATTGACCTGTGTTATAGTACATGTAATGGGATATACACAGAGCTAATCATCTTGGAGTAAAGAAGAAGAGGGGGATAAATATTTATAGATATTTCATAAGTTAAAGCCCCCACTATTTAAAGGAGTTACAGGACCTCAGACTGCAGAAGACTAGCTATTAAGAATAGTGAAGATCTTTGAAGACATATAGAGTCCTAAGACTAAGAAGGTACTATTATCTATTTTCTTTTTGAAGGAGAGGCTGAGATATGGTGGATTAGACAGTAGAGAGAAATTATAAGGAAAGCCCAATACCGAGATCACTTTGGATGAATTCACTATTATTTTTAGAATGTGGTTCAGATCTCCTTTAGTATGGAAATATAGGAAGCTTTCATTAAATTGGAATACGGACACATGATAGTGATGCAATATGAAGCTGAGTTTACTATATTGGCTAGGTATGCTCCTCATTTAATCTCTACCACTGAAGAAAATTGTTATATATTCCTATAAGGGTTGAACAAGTAATTGAGACATCTGCTAATACCTCTATAGATTTAAGATTTTTTTGAGTTAGTGGAATGGGATAAATTGATCCAGATTGATTTGGCAGTACCGAAATCAAGGTATGAGGTGGGCTCAAGGTATGATAATAGTAGGAGAAAGAATGGAGATGAAGTAAGATGGGGCAAAGACAACTAAAGTGTTAGTGAAAAGAAAATCACATATAGTGATTCGAGAGAATCTAGATCGACAACGTCTATTAGTTTCTACAACAAATGTATGAATTATGGAAGAAGACATCTGGGTCAGTTCTACCTTCTGACAGGGTGATATTTTTTATGCGGACAACAAGGACATAAAGTAGCAGATATTCCTCAAAAAGTATTTGGAGGGAGAGCTGGTTCTAGGTGGGCTGAATAATAGGAGAATACGTAATTGAGAATTTATAGAAAAAGATTAACAAATAGAGCTAGTGATAGAGTTATAGTGGTAGTTAGAGGGATTTCGTTGCACTAGGAACGATGGAACTGACATTATTGATAGCATTTACTATAATTACTCTAATGATGCCATGTGTGTATAACTTGCATTATTTGGAAGACCAATAACAAACTAAGAGTTTGACTGGACAGAAATTCATTTTAAACAATTGACTAACATAACATTTCATTGCATAAGTGAATATTATGTGATTGATTGAACTATGTGATTGTAACATAGAAATTGATTGCTCCTGACTAGTTTTGACATAATTTTAACTCAATTTGGATTTTGGTCATCATACGGATTTATTTTATAGTGATTTTATGCCTGAATCCTTAAGAGAAATATTGTGGATGATATTTTCTATGGCGGGTAGATTATAACGACCCAAAATTTCCAAAATTAATTTTAACATGCAAATTTGAATTTATATTTGAGCTGTAATGCAGTGGCAATGTTCCTTTAAGCATTGAGGTGCTTGGTCTGAAGCTCAGTGGCGCTAGAAAATGCTACCACAACATTAAAGTTTTAATTCTACACTAATTTTGGATTCACCATGCAGCGCTGCGATGTTAGATTATGGCAATACGTTAGTGCACACTAAAATTTGTTATATATATATATATATATATATATATATATATATATATATATATATATATATATATATATATATATACACGCACAACCTCTCATTCACCCTTATTGCTAGTAGCGTCGGCTTGTCGGGAAAGGAGAAGGGGGAAGGAAAGAGAAGAGAGAAAGAGAAATCTAATTTTTGGTCTTCGATCCTCTTCGCCACTTTTACAAAAATTTCTTGGATCAAGGTAGGTGACTTATTCTATCTCTGTTTTTGAAGATTTTGATTTCGACTGCTCAATTTCTTTTAAATTGAATTTAGTATATTTTCCCTAGATCTAATGCACTTCGATCATACAACTTTTTATATATTATAATATCGATTATTCTGGACATTTTGATTGGATGATTTCATGATTTTGCTAGGTAAATTAAAGGTTATTATATTTTGTATAGTTTACACTAAATAGAGATTTTAGTACTTACTCAAGCATATTGCTAATACAAGCATTGTGAATGAAAATGAATATGTGATTGGGTATTAACTGGTTGCTATTATTGTTATAATACTGTGAAATAATATCTATTAGGATAAGTAAAAGACTAGTTTTATTAAAGTTGGCTAAAGACTGATTGACCTGTACATGATGGTGGATCGACAAGCTTTCCTTTAAATACTATGATTTTGTGTATTCCTCGACTAATTCACATGATACACTGATTGAGAGTCATAAGGAGTTATTTTTGTGCCAATGGGTAAGGAGTGACAGCTCTGTTTACTGAGCCAACAGTTATGGATTGCTGATTTCGACTACTAAAAAAATACCACACCAATTAGAACTCTTTACTTATTTAGTGTACTTATTGAAATGCATGTTATTGATTCATTATTACTATATGACCTTACTGTTATTATAGCACTGATTTACTATTGATATATGGATTTATTGATACTGTTACTACACTGCTCTACTATTACTATCACTGACGATAATATTATTGATTCACTAATATTAATATTGATTCATTGATATTATTACTTATTTTTTTATTGATTCACTATTTTCAATAATATCTTATCCTGAATATGTAAATATGATAATGATTTGATATTGATATAGAATAGTTGGATAGCATGGTATACTATTATATAAATTTACTGTATTGATACAGTTTCGACAATCTTCATTGAGGCTTTAGTTCTATCAATTTTTATATGATTTCCTTACTGATTAAATAAGTACTGCTATGATGACTGCTTTATTGATTCGACACCCATATTGATTTACTGGTTCCTGCACTGTAGTATTTTATTAGCTTCTATATCATACTATTCTACTATTTTGCAAATCTTACTACTATTACATGCAAGTTTTATTATTTTTACACAAATTCATGATCATGTGATCGCTACTGCTATGAGTTGACTGACGTCATGCATACGGCTTATTTATCATAATTTGATTTAGTTGTAGGATTTAGTGATCTAATGAGCTCTTTAGCTAATTAAATGTGGTTTCAATGATTTCATACCATGGCACAGGATCAAGAGTGTGAGATTGATCAAAATTCTCTATGTTTACTGTATTTTACTTCTTTTCTCTTATAGTTATTCTTTTGTACTCAGAACTGGATGATGTATTTTATTTATAAGATTCTTGAGTATTGTATATAATTTTTTGGAGCATGAATGTATATATATTTGTGTTTTGACTACTAGATTTGTTTTCATTGATATTACTATTGCTAAAAGAAGATTAGATAGTTCTAATATTGTTATATAAAGGATAAAGAAAAAAAATTCTTTCAATTTATATCCTAGGGTATGATAATAGGAGATGAGAACATGCAAGTAGTGGGGGTAGTTGGCTCCACGTCAGCTGATAATGAAGGGATGAGTTGAAACCCTCTTTAGAGACCTTTTCCATTAGCTTATATGATGAATATAGTTGATGGTGCTTCATCTTGGGTAGAGGCCTGTAGTTCTAATGGGTGTTTCTCATCTCGGGAGGTGTGGTGGAGTCCTAATATGAGTGTTACATGTGCACCCTTAGCTTTCCCATGGGAGGCGACTCCCCTCTGGCTTTCTTGTCGAGTTAAGGCCCGATAGCTCTTACGTAAGCTTACATTTCTAAGGTATATAACATATAATTTTACCTCCTATGACCAACCAGCTGCATGTTACATTTCTTAAAAAGGCATATGTGAGCATATAATAATCACTACTAATAAATATTGTGATAATTACAACCAATGCAAATATGAAGATTGAATTCCAAATATTATAATCACTATTTTTTGTCATAATTATAATCATTATAATTTTGATTTAACATTTATTTACTGCATTTTCAATTGATATAACAAGTCATTTATTTAAAAAATAAAAAAATATTTCAAGGGTTATATTTCAAACAACATTCTATTTCTACACCATATCACAATTTTGTTTTTCTAAAATTTAAGAGAAATTGAACATGGTTTGTCAATTATAAATAAATTTATGCTTAATTAATGGCATAATGATCATAATAACATTTATACAAATTTTTGCAATAGAAAGGAAGTATTTTTACCTCACACTCTCACTCTTTTCCTTTCTCTCTCTTTCTCTCTCTAATTTAGTATGTTCTCTTTTCTATCATCCTTGAGTGATCATTTCCATCCTAAAAAAAGAAGTAAATAATCAATTCTTAATTTTAATAATAATTGCTAAACTACTTATTGCTATAGTAAAAATATAAAAATCTAAAAAAGGGAAGATTGGGATACATTTGTGATCATTTGATGATTACTTAGCCATGTGTTATAGTTGTTTGGTAGTTCATTTTATTAGTGCTTAATTTTTTATACTCACATACTTAAGTATGTAATCACCATCATCCTTATTGTGTGGACACTTTTGTTGTGTTTCGATGGTGTTAGGCAATCCTAATAAATTATATATAGCTAATGTAGTAGTGTTAATCTACTTTAAGAAGTAGTAAGAAAGCCTTCCCAAATGAAACCATAGTCTAAGATCATTGAAGAACTATTTTAAGGGAGATTGCTTGGCCTTCTCAAAAAGATCTTAGTTTTTAAACTACTTTAGTACTTCATTCATCACACACCGGTTCTGTATCAGACTTTGGAAATGTAATGCCTCTATATTTGAAATTTTAGTTAGAAAATTTGTGTACATGGTAAATCAAAATTAATGAATCAATTTCATATAATGAGAAAAATAATATTTGGCCCTCTAGCTCAAATCTCATTCAAACTAGGTTTTTAATTTCTATTATGAAGCATATAGTCAAATACTAGGTTCAAAACTTAATTTTAATGAGATTTAAATAAGATTCAACTCCGATTTGAGCTTAGTTCAAATTGATTTTTAAACTCAATTTGAATCGAGTTTTGTACCTCTATTTTAAATCTAATGTTCAAACCTTATATTCAAAAAAGAATTTCAAATTAGGTTGAGCAAAGTTCAAACTTCAATTAAATTGACTTTCAAATTTCTATTTTTAAGTTAATGATAGAACCCTAAGTTCGAACTTAAAGTTTAGCCTAGGTTAAATTGAACTTTGAACTAGGTTCAAATAAGCTTTAAACCCTATAATACAAGTTTAGACTTTTTTGACCCTAGATAAAAGCTAGTTTCATACCACTATTTTGAAGCTAATGATCAAACCATTGCCTTGAAATAAATTTTTTGAACAATGTTTGAACACATAATATGGTGTTTGAATAGGATTTGAATCATGAAATATTGTACCTTATTCGACACAATTCATGGTTTTTAATAGCAATTTGATTTTGAATCTAATTAAGTCTTTATTTTGAACCTCATATAATGTTTATAATCTTTTTTTTAACTTGTTTGATGTTCACTTTTGATCATAGGTTTGTAACCTATTGTTTAAAGCTCTTGTTCAAATCTTGCATTCAAAGCGCTTCCTTCCTTTTACTATTAGAAACGATAGCATGAGAATGTTAGCATTGGAAGGAGTGATGAAAGAATTTTAACATAAACTAAACAAAATATTTAACATTCGCATTTCCTATCAACATTGCAAGGGATTGCATAAGAGAATTGCTGAAAGCTTTGGGCTACAAAATGTTATGACAAGAAGGGAAACTATAAGATTATACAGGTAAGGAGGCTGCTAGAGAAAATGCTTGAAAGAGAGAAGTTCGAGTTGTATTTATATTCAAAAGTTTACATGAATGTAGGATTATCCTTCATATTTCATTATAAGAGCATTTTTATCCAAAAATAATATTGTGGGATATTTTACCAAATTAAAAATAATAGACATACAAGTCCAAATATGTGCACTAGGAGACATGTAGTAATATTTCCCATTTGAATCCATCAAGCTCAAATAAATTAATGATTATGAGTTAATTAATGTCACACTAAAATTTAAAGTTTTAAGACTAGTGTAACCAAATTTAGAACAAATTCAATATCTAGATTATATAATTCAAAGTCTTTGGATAGTAAAGGATAAATTTTCTTTTAGCCTTTTATTTTGATGGCCAAAATCTCTCACATCTCTTCTCCAAATAATTAGAAAATGATGAATATTTCCACCCATGTTGGGTTCCTTTCATTTTATTTGTTAGGGTTCTAAGAAATGCAAATTTGGTATTGAAATAACATTAAATGTAAAGCATAAATTTGTATCAATTCATGCAATCCCTTAGATCCATTCAACTTTGATATGAAATTTCATTAATCAACCCAAATTTTATATCTAAAATAATCTATCATTCAAATTATAGAGTTTATATTACATTCAAAGGCTAAACCATAACCTAAATAGAGGGATGGAGAAATTTAAAAAAAATCTACTAAAATAAAAAAAAAATTAAAAGTTAATCTTTCTAAACTAATATAAGCATACAAAAATGATTAAATTAAAATATTTTTAAAAAAATACTTTTTTAATCTAACCATTATTATTAGGTAATTTATAATTCATCTTCAAATTTGTACAAAAATAATAAACTAAATTGATTATAATTGTCAAATAGATTAAGAATTAAAAAAAAATGAGAATCACATCTCTTAAAGGTGCTAATGATGTAAATTGAACCCTACTTGCAAAACAAAAGAATATAATATGCAAACAGCAATCATTGAAAAATAAGGCTTAGTTTGGGACGGCTTTCTTACTGCTTCTTAAAGCAGCTTTTTACTACAAAAATTTTAATTTTTATACTAAAAAGTTGCTTTAAGAAGTGGTAAGAAAGACATCCCAAACGAAGCCTAAATCTTACAATGCATTCCACTTTCCCTGCATATTACATGCATCTTCTTTACATCACCAATCTCATCTCATATAAGCTTTTGAATATTGCTCAAGAAAAGAGATAAAGGTTTTGTTTGGGACAGGTTTTTTTTTTTTTTTTTGCTTTGCTTTCTAAAACATCTTTCTGGTACACAAATTTTTTGAATTAAAAATTTTTATACTAGAAAGTCATTTTAAAAAGTAATAAGAAAGCTGTCTCAAGTGAAGCCAAAATTTCTTTTTGAATATTTGGGAAGCATTATGCAGCACAATTGTATCAACATCACTATTATGAAAAGCTAACAAATTAATCAATTCAATGAAATTACTTCAATTATTAAAATCTCGACTTTCATCATTAACATTTACATAAACATTGAGATTAGTCCTACATAAAAAAAATAAAAAATGTTAAATAGTTTAAGCTTCGTATTTGATATTTATCCATTTATAAGTAACCAAATCTTGATCAATCATGAAACCTACCTCATATGACTTATTTATAAACCAATATGCCATTGATAAGTCAATAAATAATAAAAGCAAGCTCATGTGACATTATTCTTAGGCTTCATTTGGAATAATTTTTTACCACTATTTTTTCACAGCTTTTGACAAATTTTTGTACTAGAAAGTTGCTGCAGAAAGTAGAAAGAAAGCGATCCCAAATGAAGCCTTAAGCCTTAGGCTTTATTTGGGATCACTTCCTTACTGCTTTTTAAAATAACTTTTTAGTAAAAAGACCTTCTTAAACTTGAAATTTTCGTGTTAGGAAGCTGCTTTAGAAAACATGTAAAAAATTGTCCCACACGAAGCCTTTAATTTTCATAAAGTAATTTTCAAATGAATCAATTCGTAACAAAACAAAATTGAAAGAAAATTCTCAGCTTGAAATCAATAGCAAATAATCCAAATGGAAAAATTAAAGTGCCTAGTCTAGAATCCAAATATTAATAGCATGGCCCTTTTGCACTTAATGATTTAAAAACAAAGAGAATTTTCACACAAAGATCCACTTCTGAGAAACCAGACAAAAAAAGGGAGAAAGAGCGAATTGTTCTTGCCAGTCTGCCAGAGATGGCAAGCGATTTATCTAAATTATTTGACGAAAGTTGTATCAAGATGCCATATATTTTCATCATGATATTTCTTAAAAAAAAATTATGATACATAACATTTACAAATTTAAATCACATATTT
Organism: Dendrobium chrysotoxum; assembly: GCA_019925795.1. Taxonomy (NCBI): domain Eukaryota; kingdom Viridiplantae; phylum Streptophyta; class Magnoliopsida; order Asparagales; family Orchidaceae; genus Dendrobium; species Dendrobium chrysotoxum. The sequence continues at coordinate 66,646,235 of CM034300.1, read as the reverse complement.
CATCAACTCGATCATTTTTATTTGAAATTTATATTAAAATTCTACTCTCCTGCATGTCTTCTCAGGTGTTCCACAGGTGTAGCAAAGAATATGAACCTGACGAACCCTAGCAATGAAGACTTGGCCAAAATTGATTGCCTCCATTCCCAGAAGTACTTGTCAGCGGAAGGCCTTAGCCCAACTCGGTCAAGCAATCCTAGAAGGTCACCCGCAGCTAAAATTTTATGTGCTTGAATCAGCATGTGGATCCATATAAATTGACTAGAAATAATTGTAATTTAAAAATTGCAAGTCTAGGAAATTTTAAGCTAAAAAAATCGACATGCAAATCACATATTTTCGTGATACTTTTAAAATTTATATCATAATGCCATACATTTCATCATGATATATATATATATATAATTATGATACATAACATTTAAAAATTTCAGTCATATATGTCATAACTCATTTTTTATTTGAAATTTGTATGAAAATATGAACTCCTTTATAATTATTTTGAGAAATATTAAATTTGAATATATATTTATATTAAATTTTAAAGATAATTGTTGTTGCTAAATTAAAAATATTCATAATAATTTAAAAGAGAAAATAATAAATTATGATGATATTATTATAAAATGTAGAGATGTACAAAAATGTTGAAAATAATACAACTTTATCAAAAGCAAATGACTAAAGTTTTATTTGGGATAGCTTTTGACCACTTTTTTTTTTTTTTTGTTATTTTTAAGAAATGTTTATGCTAAGAAGCTACTACAGAAAGCAGAAAGAAAGCTATCCCAAATGAATCCTAAGACTTCGTTTGGGACAGCTTTCTTACAATTTTACTCAAACCTCAACCACTGTTTTCAATAATATTTTGTTTTAAGAAGTTGCTTTTACAACCGCTTTTTAAAAAGCTATTTCTCTATAATAATTTTACAATCATCTTTATAAAAAGTTACAGACAAAATCCTAATATTACCCGTGATGATTTTGAAAATTTCTGATAAGAAATGATTGGAACAATCCCGAAAATTTCTTCCCAAATTTATTTTAAAAAACTTTCTGATCTTGCATATTTGTATTTTGTTGCAACTCAACACAAGCTGATGATCAAGATATAATAATTTTCCAATGTAGGCCAAAATTTGACCGTTGTCCCCATCTATGACCTGTCCTAATTGAATATGGTTGTATTCTAGCTAATATTAAAAATATTATCTGACGCTTATGTGCGTATGATGTTGATTTTTTCTTCAGGCCATTAAACTTCGCAGCTGTATATTGGCATCTTTGGACTAATTCTTTTTTCTTGTACAAAGCTGAGTCATAAGTTTTTTTTTTTTTTTTTGGTATATTATTTTTTTTTGTATATTATATTTGGGTTATAGGCTCGATCCGACCAACTACATAAACCTAACAGTTTACAAAGAAAAAAAATATAGGGAACCCTTCTTCTAGATTGAAAAGGAGGTTCTCTTTGAATGAACTTAGGCTTCGTTTGGGACGGCTTTCTTACTGCTTCGTAAAGCGGCTTTCTAGTACAAAAATTTTACTAGAAAGCCGCTTTAAGAAACAAGAAAAAAGCTGTCTCAAACGAGGCCTTAATTTGATTCTAATGGTTTTAAGCTATTTGGTCCTAAGAAAACATACTACAAAGAAAAAAAGTACATTTAGGGCTCATTTAAGGTTATTAGGTCTCTATAAAATTGTATCTATAGTCTTTGGCTGGTAAAGATGAAGGTGATATCATTTTGTCTCCTCTGAAAAGGAGAGGGGGTTGGTCCCCAACTTAATGTGATGGAATAGTTTGCAAATAACCTATTTTAGTGTGATTTTCAGGTGTTGATTTCATTGGTTCCCCTTTCACTTAGGATAATATTAGACTTTGGAAACTTCTTAATTTCATCATGTATAATACTAACTAGAATAAACTTTTTTTTTTGTTATATTAGATTAGGCATCTTAGTATTATTACTAATAATTAACTAATTTAGATCAATTAAATTATTGACTTAGCTTGAACTTATAAGTTATACATTTATATATTGACATTTGAATTGAAGATGAATAATTAAGGTTAAAGATTAAAAGAAGATTTTAAGCAAAACTGATATTCAAAATCATTAACTATGTACTCCACAAAAATAAAAAAAAAATAAAAAAAAAAGTAAACATAGTTCTAAAAAGAAAAAAAAGAGAAAAAGAAAGCGAGTACATTCAAAAATTAATATCAGATAAAAGCTTAGAGTCTCGCTACAATCTTATTCTTAAATTAATAAATGATAAAATAAGAGAATTAGTACAAATACTGGTGAACTTATGAAATTTTAATTTTAACTACAAACACATTTAATCTTTAAGCTAATTCAATTTAAAATTCAAAAGTTAATGATTATATTCATAACATATAAATTCAAATTAAGCAATAATAAGGATGACTAGCTAAGATAATTGTCAGTATTTTTCAATTAAAATTATAATTTTGTTTATTTTTACTACTTCTAGACCGTGAAATATTATCCTATATTTTAGTAATTTTAAATTATTAAATTTTATTTTGATTATTTGATTGATCAGAATTATAGATTTTTTTATTTACTTAAGGACAACCAAGAGTTTAAGTTGGGGAGAATTTGATAAATGTAAATTACATATTATTTTATGTATTTTATTTTTAGTGAAAATGTATTGTTTTAATTATTTTTGTGCAGGAAAAACTAAAAAATGATAGAAAATTCTAAGTGGTCTATAGCGCCGCGACATCCAACGAAATCATGCCGTAGCGCTGCCTTCAATACCGCCGAGGCACCCCAATTCTGACGTTATGGCGCTTATTTCTCTGTTTGTAAGCGCTACGATGGCAACATAGATTATGCCGCAGCATTATCAAGGCTGCGGCATCAAAAAGTTAGCTTGGCAATGCCATCTTCTCTATTTTTAAATGTCGCATCTCTATAATTTCTCACGTCGCAGTGCCATTTTGGCTACTTGGGCGTCACAGCACTCGAATGCAAGTCAACAGCGCCATAGCATTACAGTTGTAACTTCCAAGGCCATGTTCTCTCAGTGAAATTAAAGATGCGACTACTCACCAATAAACTGATCCACGTTAGTGAGCGCCACGGCGGTGCAAATGCTTCAGTGATGGTTCATTTTAAGGGCGTCACGGTGACATTATTTTAAATGTCACAGGGCGAGATGCCTTTTTATATTTTTTTTGTAAATAGTTATTATGATGTTATATTTGTAAGAGAATATAGTCACTTGTATAAAATTTAGTGCTTTTTAAAGTACTTCTTTAATTCTCTCTTAGAGTAAAATCTAAGGGAGGATAGAGAAGTACAAGATACAATCATTTGAGCATTTAACATGTGTTTCTTAAAGCAACTCTATAAGTTAAGGGAGAATGAGTGTATAGGATATACTTTAATCCTTCCTAGTGATATCACTCTCTTATAATTTCCTTCTTCTATTAATTTAATGAAAATGAGTTTGCTTGTTATTCATCTTATGTCTGAATAATTCTATTATTTTGGATTGATGATGTAAAAGTATATTGAGCACTAATGAAGACTCTTGCTCTATAATTATTAAAAGACATTTTTAATATTTTTTTGCTCTTTATTTAATGCACATAGTGATCATATATGTAGTTAAAATTTAGTATAATGTATAACCTTGACGGAGGAATACAAGAACAACCAGGAATATTGAAATAGGATATTTGCATGCCTAGAAATAGGATGTAAAATATTTTAGGTACTTAAGGAGATATTATAACTGTAGGAGAGCAGATATCATTTCACCCCTATAAGCTCGATAGAGATGTAGGAATGCATTTACTCTAAATCACATTATCATGAAAAGTCTCATTAGGAAAGATATGGAATTTAATTTCATCAATTCAAAATACTTTAAATATATATTATATCCAATTTTTTTATTCATTAAAAGAATCTCCAAAAAATCAATATTTTTATCTTAGTAGGATAGTTATTGAAATTAGAGTAAATAGTATTAGTTTATTAAAAGTAAGCATACTTTCTCATTGGTTCGATACTCTACTCTATCATTTTATTACTTAATTTAGCACATATACTTACATATATTAAGTAAGATTTTATTATTTGTTTATATCAAAGAAAATCTAAGCATTATTTAAGGATGATAAAGTCCTAAATTTTTATACAAATAAAAGTTCACTTCACAGCCTCCATCACCCTATTCATTGTGTTCCTAAAAAAGGAGGATTGACTGTCATAATAAATGAATATAATGAACTCATACACACAAGAACGGACACAGGTTGGAGGATTTGCATAGATTATAGGAAATTAAATAAATCCACTAAAAAATAATCATTTTCCATTGCCTTTTCTTGATCATATGCTAGATAGGTTGGCAGAGCATCCATTTTATTATTTTTTAAATTGATATATTGGATATCATCAAATCCCTATTACACATGAGGATGAAGATATGAGTACTTTCATTAGTTCTTATGGAACGTTTGCTTTTAGGATAATATTTTTTTATCTTTGTAATGCTCATTCTACTTTTTAAAGATGTATAATGTCAATCTTTTCAAACTTAATTGAGCAGAGTATTAAAATTTTTATGGATGACTTCTCTGTATTTGGCACTACATTTGATTCTTATCTTGAGCATTTAACCTCTATTTTGAAAAGATATGTAAAAATAAATTTAGTGTTAAATTGAGAGAAGTGTCAATTAATGGTAACTAAACATATTATCTTAGAGCATAAGATTTTTAAGAAAGGATTAGAGGTAGACATTACAAAAATTCAGGTGATAGAAAAACTACCTCCTTCCAATTCTGTTAAAGGCATTAGAAGTTTCTTAGGTCATGTAGGGATTTATAAGAGATTTATTAAGGGCTTCTCTAAAATTTCTAAATTATTATGTCAATTATTAGAAAAGGATATTCCTTTTGTATTTAATTTTGCATGTCTTGAAGCCTTTAAAACTTTAAAATAATATTTAATAATTGTTCTAGTTATTATTGCTCCTAATTGGTCTTTAAATTTAATAGTGATATGTGTTGCCAGCAACATTTCTATAGGTGTGGTTTTAGGAAAAAAAGAGATAAGAAATTTCATGACATTTTTATGCTAGCAAAATTTTAAATTTTGTATAGTGTAATTATACAACTATTGAAAAAGAATTGCTAGTCATTATTTTTTATTTTTGAAAAATTGAGATCATACTTGATTGGCACCAAAGTAATTATTTATACTTATTATTTTGTTATCAAATATCTTATGATAAAGAAAGTTACTAAACCAAGATTGGTTAGGTGGATTCTTATGTTACAAGAATTTGATGTAAAAACTTTTTATTGAAAGGGTACTGAAAATCAAATTACTAAATTTTCTTTTGAAAAGCATGCATCAAATAAGGGTGAGATTAATGAAAATTTTTCTAATGAACAATTATTTGCTCTACATTTGAACAAATCACCTTTGTACGCTAACGTCGTTAATTTCATTGTTAGTGGTATACTTCCTCATGATTTATCGCCAATTCAAAAGAGAAAGTTTTCGGATAATACCAAGTTTTATTTTGGAATGAATCTTATTTATTTAAATATTACAATAATCAAATTATGAGAAGTTGTGTCCCTGAAGAAGAAATAGAACCAATCATTAGGAAGTGTTATGATTCTCATTATGGGGGATATTTTGGAGGTTTTAGAAATGCTTCTAAAACCATTCAATCTGGATTTTTTTGGCCTACTTTATTTAAGGATGTAAATAAATACATTAAGAAATGCAATCAATGCCAAAGGGTAGAAAATATTTTTAAAAAAATGAAATGCCTTTGAACTATGTTTTGAAAATAGAAATATTTGATGTTTGGGGATTGGATTTTATAACACCTTTTATGCCGTCCCAGGAAAATCAATATATTCTTATTGATGTGGATTATGTTTCAAAGTGGATTCAAGGTGTGGCATGAAAGTTCGTGAGGGGTGTTAAACCCTTATGAACTAGTCCCAAGGCTAATCAAGAGGGGGGTGAATTAAATATTTAAAAAAAATTCAATAAAAAGAAAAATCTTTTTATATCTTGCAGCAGAAACAAATTAAATCAATAATAAAAAGATCAATCATAAATTTCACCCAAGTAATTAATCGCAGTAAAATAAAATGTGAAAAATAATCAGAAATAAAACACCAGATTTATAGTGGTTCGGTCCAACCTGACCTACGTCCACTCCCCGAAGGCACCCTCCGAGTATTGCACTAAACCTTTAGTGACTCTCCTTTAGCCCCCACAGTTAGGCGGAGAAGCCCTTACAAAATCACTTCCACCTTTTCCGGTGCGGCGGAGTAACCGGGTCCTTTGAAACGAAAGAGATCTTCTTCTTCCCAAAACTTTCCTCGAGACGACCCTTGAATTCGATGGTACTTAGGTGCAAGCTTGCTGAAGCAACCATGTGAACCCCCTCACACTCCCTCGAAAATTCCCCTTCCAAGGCTCTTCTCCCACTCAAACTCTACCCTTTCCTCTCTCTCTCTCCCTTTCATGCTCTCTCTTCAAGTTTTCTCCAGAAGAAACGAAGCCTCAGTGGCTGCCAAAAGACACTTTCAAAGTCTTTGACAAGCCTTAAATAAAGGGATTTAAAAACCCTTACAAATCAGTTCTGATGGAAACGATCATCCAGGACGATCGTAGGATCGTCCAAGACGATGTGCTCATAAAGAGGGCTTCAGAAAACCCTAAAAACTCAATTCTGCCACCAAAGATATTCCAGGATGATCTCAGGATCATCCAGGCTGATGTGTAGAATTTGACCTGATAGTCCTAGACGATCTCAGGATAGTCTAGGACGATCAATACAAATTTTGAACAAATCATCTAGTACGAAATACAGATCGTTCAGGACGATCAAAATATCAAATTATGCATATTTGATTGAATATCACAGGATTAATTTAGGTAACATTATCATAGATTGTGCAGTACGATATGGATCATCCTGGACAATTAGACCAAAAACTGAAACTTAAAATCTTGCCTGAATTATTATGGCAGCTAGGGTTTTGAGATCATATTGGATCGTCTAGGATGATATAAATCGTCCAGGATGATTAGTTCAAAAATTGAACTTCTGATTTTGGCTCCATCTCACTCCCCTGAGTGTGTGTGTGCATGATCACCAAGCTAGCAAACACCTTTATAGGACTCAACTCAAGAAATTAAAAATTACATCAATAAATATTACAAACTCTTTACAGCATAATCTATTCTAGCCAATCTTGAGCTCTGATTCTTCGTTGGATGGTGCATGGTGTTCCTGAAATATTAGTATACACACAAACAAGTATAGAATGAAAGTACTAGGAAACATAAATATATGAGCCATAATGTTTGTTATCATCAAAAACATAAACTCATGAGTTCGTATCGCAACATGGCAACCTTTAAAATTGATGCTAAAATTATGATCAAGTTTTTAAAGAAAAATATTTTTCACAAGATTTGAAATGTCAAGAGTTTTAAACAGTGATTGAGAAAGTCATTTCTATAATAAAAAATAGAAAGTCTTAAAGAAATGTGGGATTTATCATAGGATAGCGACTGCTTATCATCCCCAAACTAGTGGTTAATTAGGCTAAAATTAGTAATAGGGAGATTAAGTGAATCTTGAAAAAAAATGGTTAGTACTAATAGAATGGATTGGGCGATTTAGTTAGATGATGTATTATGGGCCTATAGAATTGGTTTTAAGACTTCTATTAGTATGACTTTTTATAAATTAATTTTTAAAAAAGCTTGCCACCTTCCTCTGCAACTAGATCACAAAGCATTCTAGGCAATTAAAGAATTGAATTATAATTTTAAAGGTATAAAAGAAAAAATATTGATGTAGTTAAGTGAATTGGAAGAAATCAGAAATCATGCTTATAAAAATATAAGGATTTCTAAAGATAAAGTTAAAAAATGGCATGATCGTAAGATTCTTAGGAAAGAATTTACTCATGGACATGATGTTTTATTTTTTAATTTTAGACTTAAGCTATTCCAAGGAAAATTAAAATCTAGATAGTCTAGACCGTTCACTATCATAAGAATATTTTCCTATAAAATTATGAAAATTCAAGATAAGAATAGCCTACATGTTCTTAAAGTGAATGGCCACATATTGAAACCTTATTTAGGTGGAGATATTGATCGATTGCGAAGTAAAACTGAATTAGTTCATCCTGAAATAAAATAATTGGAATAGTTTGACTGAAGATTATAATCTTAGCGCTTATGAGAGGTAACCCACTTGTGTCTTTACTAATCTTGCTATGATGGTGAGAGTGGTGCTTTAAGCAGTAGTAACTTGTACCATATCTTTTAGTTTTATATATATCACATATTTTATACTTTTCTATCATTTATATAAAAGTATGTGTTATTTACTAATGTTCATTTATATTTTTATTTATATTTGATTAAATTTCTCATATACTTATATTTTTTATTATCTTCAATTAATATCTCTGTATTCTAATTATTTAATTAACCTTAATAAAAATAATAATTAAAAATTATATAAAATTAGGATAATAATAAAATCCTATATCATCGTTCAAATAAAAACTGCTTTATAGTTTATAGGTTAGAAAAATTAATAATTAGCTAACTTAGATCATTTAAATTATTGATTTAACTTGAATTTATAAGTTATAGATTTATATATTGACTTTTGAATTGAAGATGAATAATTAAGGTTAAAGAATAGACATGAGTAGATTAAAATTAAAAATTATAGCAATCTAAATTTAGAATTAGTAATCTTATTAAATTCTTATATTAAACTCATTAAGATTGTAAGAATATTTTAAGCAAAACTATATTTAATATTATTAACTAAGTACTCCATAAAAATAAAAAAAAAAGAAATATGAAAAGAGTTCTAAAAAAAAAGAAAAGAACAAAAAAAAAGAGAGTACATTCAAAAATCTGTATCAGATAAAAGCTTAGAGTCTGACTACAATCTTATACTTAAATTCACAAAGAATAAGATAGAAAAACTACTATAAATGATGGTGAATTAATAAAATTTTAATTTTAACTATAAAAACACATAATCTTTAAGCTACAATATTCAATTCAAAATTCAAAAATCAATGAATATATTCATAACATGCAAATTCCAATTAAGCAATAATAAGGGTGACTGATTAGGAAAATTATTAGTGTTTTTTTCAAACTAAAATTATAACTTTGTTTATTTTCACTACTTCTAGACTGTGATATATTATCCTATATTTTAGTAATTTAAAATTATCAATTTTTACTATGATTATTTGATTAATTAGAATTATAGATTTCTTTATTTTCTTGAAGACAAGCAAGAGTTTAAGTTGGAAAAAATTTGATAAGTGCAAATTATGTATTATTTCATATATTTTATTTTCAGAAAAAATATGTTAATTTAGTTATTTTTATGCAGAAAAAATAAAAAAATGATAGAAATTCTAAGGAGATTTAGCACCGTAGTGTCCGACAAAACAACGCCACAGCGCCACCTTCAATATCGTTGAGACACCACAAATTTGATATTACAGCACTGTGTTCTCTATTTATAAACACTGGGACGATAACACAACTAGTGTCATAGCCTTACAACTGCCACGGCATCAAAAGTCAGCTTTGTAGCTATGGATTCTCTATTTTCAAATGTCGAGGCGCCACAAATTCTCACATCTTTACGTCATTTTTTGCTACTTGGACGTCGTAGCGCTCGAATGTCAACAACGCCACGGCGTTGCAGTTGTAACTTTCAAGGGCCACATTCTCTCAGTGAAGAGATACAATTGTTCACTAAGTAACCGATCCACATCAATAAGCCTCGTAGTAGTGCAAAAGTTTCAACGCTAAGGCATCAGTTCACTTCAATGGCGCTGTGGCGCTACCCTTTCAAGCACTGCTGTGCCATATGCCCTTTTGTGTTGTCCTATAAATAGTTGTGTTGCTATTTTTGTAAGGGAGTTTAGTCACTTGTGTAAAATTCAGTACTTCTTTTAAGAGTACTTCTCTAGTTCCCTCTTAGATAAATCTAAGAGAGGCTAGGGAAGTATAAGATACAATCATTTGGAGTGTTTAGCCTATATTTTTGAAGTAACTCTGCAAGTTAATAGGAGTGTAGAGGATATACTTTAATCCTTTCTGGTGATATCACTCTCTTGTACTTTCATTCTTCCATGAATTTAATAAAAATAAGTTTGCTTGTCATTTTATCTATATCTGACTAATTCTCTTATTTTGGATTGATGATGTAAAGTAAATATTAAATATTAATGAAGATTCTTATTTTATAAATATTAAATAATATTTTTAATATTATCTCATTCTTAATTTAATGCACATATTGGTCATATGTGTAATTAAAATATTGCGATATGATGTTTGCATGCCTAGACATATAATATAAAATATTCTTGGTTCTTAAGGAGATACTATAACTGTAGGAGGTCAATCGATATCTTTTTCACCCCGATAAGCTCGATAGAGATCTAGTGATTTATATACTCTGAATCACATCTATAATTAAGAGCCTATTTAGGAAAGATATGAAATTTACACACATCAATCCAAAATATTTTTATTAAATATTGTATCCAATATTTTTACTATTTTATTCAATAATAGAATCTCTACAAATATCATTTTTATTGCAGTAGGATAATTATTGCAATTAGAGTAAACGGTAGTAGTTTGTTGCAAGTAAGCATACTTCCTCATGAGTTCGACACTCTATTCTATCACTTTATTCCTCGATTCAGTACATATACTTACATATATTAAGTGAAGTTTTGTTATTTTTATATCAAAGATAACATAAGTATTGTTCAGAGGTGATAGAGTCCTAGATTTTTATACAATTCAAAAGTTTACTCCACAGCCCCCATCACATATGCAATTGGACTCATGCATGGTGAACCCTTCTCCTTTATGCAAATCAACATGTGCTAAACCATGGCTTCAAATTTCCTTAAAAAGATACATGGCCGATTGGGCTCCAAATTGCATAGTTTTTTATGTCAACGGATTTTGGTGATGAGGCGACCCATTTGGTAGTTATTTCAATTTGTCTGATATTTGATTTTTTTTAAAATATAAATTTTTTCTGTCAAATTATAATGAGAATTTTTAAATTAAGAGCAGCCACTATCCGATCCAGATTTAATCACACTTTTCTAGGAGACGTCATTCTAGTCAAGTATAAATTCATCTGTTTGGGAGTTGTTATCCCTTCTAGATTTCAATCTATCTTACATAGGAGATACTATCCTAGTCAAGTATAAATTCATCTATTTGGGAGTCGCTATCTCATCCAGATTTCAATCTGCCTTGTTTAGGAGATGTTATCCTAGTCATGTATAAATCTATCTATTTGGGAGCCGCTATCTCATCCAGATTTTACTCCACCTTGTCTAGGAGATGCTAAACTTTTTTTTTTTATTTATCTAACTAAGGTTTTTTTGGGGCGACTTTATTAATGCTTTCTAAAACAGCTTTTTAGTTGAAAATTTTCTAGATCAAAAATTTTTTGTATTATTTTTTGTGTTAGAAAGCAGTAAAAATATTATCCCAAACGAAGCCTAAAGTGTTTATCATTTATGTTGCGTTCATGTACAATATAAAAATAATAAAAATGGATTCAATTTAAACCCATGATTAAAATATCCTTATTTACTAGTTAGCATATTTTTTTAAGGCCAAATTTTCAGAACGAGCATGCTTAAGATTTAATTTAGGTAAAGCAGCGTGCATAGGGAGTAATTTAGGAAGCAGCTAATACGCTAAATAGTTCAGCGTACTGAAGAATACGCCGAAATGGCTGGCGTATTCTTCATAAATTATTTTTTATGAAGAATACGCCAACCTATATGGCGTATTCTTCATAAATTAAAAAAAAAATTTGCATCAAATTCCGTTCCTGCAGCACAGATTGAAGAAAAAAATTTTTTGTTAAATTTTTGAAACGACGTGCATGGAATGAACATGCAATGATTAATGAAATGATTTTGGTTTAAAAGGATGTTTTATTTATTTAATTAAATTATTTTAAACATTTATATAGAATAAAATAAATGAGTAAATTTTTATATAACAATTATTTTTATATAACATTAAAAATATATGTATGATATTAAATATATTTGTAACAATTATTTAAAGGAAATTTATATTAGATTTAATTTTTATAAACAAATTTATTATTTAAATAAATTTTTTATATTAATTATTTAAACAAATTTGTAATAAATTAATTTCATTAAAAAATATCAATATTGAATAATTTTGTTAATATTAAAATTATATGAATAGTTATTTTATAAAATTTAAATAATGTATAATTTCATAAATTAATTTTGAATTTAATTTAAATTAAGATTTAATTTATAATATTTAATAAAATGGATAGTTTAATTTAATATACTGATTTCTTTAAAATTAAAAATTATATATTTATTAAATATTATGAAAATTGGAATAATTCATAAAAAAATAATTATAAATAAAATATAATACCTATGTAATAAATTACCATACAAACATAATAATTTAAAAATAAAATGTAACATAAATATTTTGAAGATATTTTGTTAATGCTAAATTTGAGTACATATGTTTTTGAAATATTTTAAATAATTATAAAAATTATGTATTATCGATATATATAAATAAAGTATTTTATATAGAATAAAATAACTATATTAATAAGTTAAGTAGTTAATTAAGATGAATAAAGTTACATGCCTTTAAGAAGAACAAAGTTTAATTATAAGAAACATAAATGACAATTACATCACATATATGTAGTCATTATAATTCGGTAGTTACAAAGTTCTAATAACAACTTGAAGAACATATTAAAAGCATGGCAATGACAATAAAGTTAGACATATTAATTTTTACATGTTGCTTTACTGTTACATATAATTCAGTAAACATCGTACACGAGCCTGGACCTATGTTTGTGTAGGACAACATCCGAAGCGGAACTGAAATTATTGTTGTATTTGCTGCCAATCTTCTCCATTAAGGAAATCCTTATCCTTACCATGTTCAGAACTTTGTAACAACATTTTATAGTAATCTAATATGTGTTGATCATGTTCACGAGACCAATAACAATATAGAATACAGTGGTCTAAATCAAGCATGGACCTTCCAATCCCTGGTTCAACTATACCTTCTCTGTCAAAACCAAGTTCCCGAATCCGACCCTTTAGGAAGTCTATTGATACCAGGTGGCGGTCATGAATGCTAAAGCTATGTTATAGATATTTCCAACCCTCGAGATAAAGTTCAGGGCCAGCTCTGTATTCCTTTATTTTTTTCACTTCATCATGTTTGTGCCATAGTAAGTAATCCTGGTCTTCATCCCAAGTATGCATAACACACCTAAATAGTTCATTTGACGTTGCCTTGGCTTCTAGGACCTCATCTGTAGGAAAAGATAAGCTTTCACGCAAGCGAATACTTCCCTCTATAATCTTTTGCTTGGTTGGGGCACTTCTGATAGTATACAAAATCGGTGAATACATTGTTGACTAATGTAGCCTGGAAGGTAGATTTATATAAGCTCTTAACCAGTTAATATTTCTTAGCTGACGCGAGTATATGAAGCAAAAAAAAAATTAAAATAACAACAATTAAAGGAGTCGAGAAATCTTACTGACAAAAGTTGATACTATTATTAAAAGTTTACAAGTCAAAGGTAAATCTCTAAGATCATGATAACAGTACAATTTAAAGCTAGATCTAACGATGCCGGGGTAAAGCCCCACTCCCTGAAGTATATCTAACTGGGGCCTTCTGTCTTCTCCTTTGTAGTTGTGGCTCCTCTGACACTTCGTCATCCTGCTGCTCAACTTCGGCAGGCTGTCGTGACTGTTGTGTATCTCGTTGTGTTGGATATCCCCCCATTAACATAATATCCTGCTGCGTAGGGGATGAAGGCAGTCGCATTGATGACATCCACTCTGGAATAGCTATTAGAAATGCTGATTGCGTGCTGGGATGTTGGTATTCTGCACCATAATATATCTCTCTGACCTGACTAGACTGTCCGACATATGGGCTCCAATGTCGGGCAGAAGGACCGGCACCCGTGAAGTCATAACCGATGGGCGGTGTGTGAATGGAATGCCGATGTGGATCAGTCTCATAAGTTTGCTGTTGCCTGCTCCCCATTGAACGGGATGGAGCATCTGAAATAGATTGTCTGCTATGTTGAGGTCTGCGAGAACTCGCCCCACGTTCCCTCCTTTGTGGTGTGTCCTCTGTTGATGTATCAAAAGTGGTGTAGTCAATATAAACTGATTGCTGAACTCTGGCAGAAAGTTCAGCGACTTGATCAATAGTCAACTGTAACGAACTAGCATTTTGTCCTCCCCCACCGGCAAGTGGCTGAACTATCGCAGATGATCGTATGTAGTAGTCCGCCTATTCAGTAATGAGTGCTTAATTGTTAATTTTAAAAAATAAGGATAAATAATCCATAAAGTATATGTTATAAAGGTACACATACCACTAATCTTTCGCCTGGTGATCTAGGCAAAAAAGTCTCTGGAGGCTTAGTTTGTGGTTGTAGAAGGTAGATTGATGCCCAAGATCTATACCACCGTAGATAAGCAGTCAATTCACGATTACCTGTACCTTCTTATGGAGTGATCGGAACCACATATGCCCTCCTCTCCTCCCATAGCTGCAAGTAGTCACGGTACTGTACAGTCCAATCCATATCTGCTCTACCACGGCCATCAATGCGCCTGAAAGATTGATCCATGGCTTCAATATCAGTGGATTGTATGCCTGAAAACTGTCTCATGACATGATCTGGTAGGTGCCACTCCGTCCGCTTCCAACTGATAAGTGGTACCCGTGCCCTCTAAATATCCCTCCCATCTAGACACTGTACAGGTAGTGCATCTAGAACTTCTTCTGTATATGGAGTCATGGTAACCTGATATTTTCAGTAAAGAAAGTAGTCTAAGTTATTCTTAATAATTTAGGGTTTTATTCAGAGTAATCTTAAAAAATCATACCTGACTCATTCGTAGCCCATCGAAATCATCTCGATATGTCAATGTGTTTCCAGATGGGAGCTCACGTATCCTCTCTTCAGCCCACCTATTCAAATATTATTACCAGATTTATTATTTATATTACATTTGAATTCAATAGATTAAAATTAACTTACCTGCAACCCAAAGGTCATCCTGCCAAGTCAAAAATCTGTGGGACTCGTAGTGTTGGCCGTCCGATGTGCAATCTCTCCCATGACCATACTTGTAATAGTGCTACACATCCTGCAATATATGTCCTTATTGGCCTTGTCGCATAGCAAAGCTCTCTATAAAGATGTGCAAGAACCGCACCACCAATGGACATCCTGCTAAAACTGTCCACGTCCGCAAGCAATGGTAACCACTATAGGGAGACGTGAGTACGTGAAGTATCCGGTATCATAAAGCAGCCAATCATAAATAGGATGTATGCTCGTACATGTTGAAGGAAATGAACAGGTGCTAGGCCATCATATGAGTCTCTGTAAAAAGTCCAACGTAGCCAACGTAGTGGAAGCATAGACTCCACCTGTGCTGAACGCATCCTGAAGGTTGCAACCTCTTCCTCATCATGTGGAGCATGGTATACCGTTTCCCTGCTAGGATGTGTCCCAAGAAGCTCGTCGCAGCAGCTAGGCCAAGTTGGCCATATTCGGCCTTCCCCAATAACATTTGGGCGAACCACTGCGGGCCCATCAACTCTAAGGCCCAACAAAACCTGGACATCCTGCAATGTGATCGTCATCTCTCCGATTGTAAAATGGAATGTGTTTGTTAGTGGGCACCACCTCTCCACCAATGATGTGATAAGATTATGATCCAACTTAATGAACTGTAAATGCTTGAGATTTTGCAATCCAAGGTTTGTCAAGACATATATCATACGGGGGCATTCTACTGGCCATTCATGAGCCATACGTAGAAGAGTTGCGGCAACTAAAGGGGATGCCTGTGCATTTCAATTAAAAAAAAATTATAGATGTTTACATAAGAAATAATTAAAATATGATGTCTTTAATTTTACCTACGTTACCTGATCTGGATCATGCGCCCTATATATTGACCCCAGTGATGCTATACTATTCTGTACTGGTACACTTTCTGCAACAACATGTTGAGCAGTGCGCCTGCCAGAATGACCACGCCTAGATCTGTCGGCCATACCTATAAATTATGCAATGTAATTCAGAAATTTACTATTTCAAAATAATTATAATGCATATAGTATGATGTAAGAAAATTTAATATTACCTTGATGATGCTGGATTATATCTAAAGATTTATAATGCTTTATAGGCATCGCTTGATTAGGAGTAGTTGTCTTTGCCTTTTTTTTCATATACTATGCATTTTCCCAAATATTTTATTTTTTTTAAATGTCCACTGATAATGAGATATGAAATGAGTGAGATAATATATTATAAATTTTTATAGTGGTTTGGTACAGATTGCTCTAAATCTCTCATTGGGGTCCAAAAAAATTCACTAACTTTGAAATTTTTTCAAATTTATATTCATTAGTACAGAAAAGATACAGATATATATTTTTTAAATTTGAAAATCATAACTATGCCACATCACATTCAATTACAACAGAAACATGATCCCATTAAGAAGATGTATATTCATAATAACATCAGGGCTTATTTAGCACAAGGCGTGTGCGAGCTTGGAGTTGGGTTTGGGTTGGGCAGCAACCAAATCTTTGTTGAAACCATTTTTTTACACATTGCCAGTCCGACGCATCTAGAAAATCCTTCCTCTTTTTTCCTGGCCAATAAATCAGATTCTCATAAGTCTTAATAAGGAATGCATCTGCTGGAATCCCATTTTCTGTAGAGAATACAGTGACATATATCAGCAGTTGGGTTGTCAACAATCACCTCAACCGATCAATCTCTACACCTTCTTGTTTCAGCATATCTTATCTTAAGGAACTTGATCGGTGCTATATGTCCTATCATCCGAGTACCCTTACTTTGAACATATTGCCAACCTTCTTTGTTCAAACTGTCTTCATCTTTGTAAGAGCGAATCGTCATAGCTATGCTATGTCTGTCCCATAATATGATATCTTTCTTATCAGACCATGAATGTATACAACAATGATAGAACTCATTCAATCTAGCTTTCTCCTCTAACGCATCATCAGTGGAATATGCTAAACATTCCTTTAACCTAGTGCTTCCCTCCATAATCAATGCCTGCAAAGGGATTTTTTCTTCGCAATGCATTGTGCTCGAGCTAGCAGCCATAACTGTAGGTCAACATTTTTTTTATAACGTTAAGCAGTTGAAAATCATAAAAATTATCTTATATATTATACTATTTTTCATCAATTTTTTTAAAAAATATAAATAAACATAACATAAATATTACAAAATGTTTTTTGAATTTCTTGTTAACAGGTACATCGTCGAAAGACGCAATATATTTCACACATAGCTAATACACAATAAATAAGAATATATCAAAATCATACATTTATCAATTGCATAAGTGGTCTACTCTCCTCTTCAGAAACATTATTGGACGGACGCCGCCCGGTACGACTACGCGTCGATCTATCGGCCGTATCTTAAAATCAAAAATAGCCATTTTTAGTATGAGTTATAAGAAACATAACCATTTTTAGTATGTAATTCATTTGATAATTTTATCCCATGTATATTACCTTGATGACGATGGGTTATGTGGATAGGTTGACCTGTTATGACCAAGTTGTTTGCAAAAACCACATGCCTCATGTGAGCTACTTGAAGCCTCATCCATCGTATTGCGGAACCTATTTATTCGTGGTCGACCAACACGACGTCTGAAAGCCGGAGCAAGCAGGGGGATTATTCCGTGTTCTTCGTTAAAGGTGGGCCATAGATCCTTCGGGGGAAACACATGGAAAAGTTTAGAGTATGTACCGTTATAGTGATTAACCATGAAAAATGGGGATACAAAGCCATTATGGTCCCATCGCCTGGACCCGGCGACTGCTATCACATGAACGCAAGGAACATGATATAATTGTGGTTTCCTGCATGTGCATGTACAGAACGAAGTACTTATTATTTCTACCTTTTGAGCTCGAGACGACACATCAATAACTTCAAATTCATTTCTATTAATCATCACTGGTTCCGGACATCGACGAGCATCACGTTCAGCTCTTTGTATTAAAATCTTTGTGTGTGGAACGGCTGTAGATTAGCCTTCCTCTGCCCATTTTGCTCCTTCGGCTGATCTATTCAGGAATAACGCCATAAGGTTATAATATATTGACATTATTAGACCTTGAATTGGAAGTCCACGGGCACGTCTAAGCACACCATTAAAACATTCAGATGCATTTGTGGTCATAATACCATATTGGCAGCCTTCATCAAATAATAGGGACCACTTAGAGACGTCGTGTTGCACCAACCAATCGAATGCCTCTTGCTTAATCATTTTAATATCATTCATCATGTGATTGAAGTACGACAGGTCATCTGTATTTTCAGCAAAGTACATCTTATTACTTATGCCCTCGCTATCTGGAATTCCTAAATGACGCACCATCTTTTTAAAATTTTCCCGTAAGTGACGAAGACAGTGCCTATGAACAGCATTAGGAAATACTTCCCTACATCCATGTACAAGACCTGGGTGCTTATTAGAAATTATGCATAAATTCTCTCGCTCAGCGATAGGAGGCAACAATTCATGTAATTTTTGTAGGAACCAACCCCATGAATCGTTGCTCTCTGATTCCACCACTGCAAAGGCCACCGAAAATAGTCCGCCATTCCCATCGATTCCAACTACCGCAAGGAGGGTGCCTCGATACTTACCAAGCAAGAATGTACCGTCCAAGATAAGCAATGGCCTGCAGTGTTGCCACCCGTAGATAGATGGTCCAAATGCCCAGAAATGTCCCTTGAAGCGTGTGGGTCCTATAACTTGAATATTATAAACAGTCCCAGGTTGGGACAACCGTAAAGCCTCCATGAACCAGAATAGAGAATGATAAGATTCTTCGTACGAACCAAAAGTTGCTTCAATTGCTTTTCTATGTGCATCCCATGCCTTCATATATGAAATCTTTATGTCAAACTTTGACTCCATTCTAGCTATGATCTCCTTCGGTTTCATGTCTAGTTATTGTCGAATTATAGGAATGATATGTCTGCATATAAATTTTGAGGTGCAATTATGATGTCCAGTAACCAAAATGGAGTGTGTGCAGGTATGTGGAGGTCCACATGTAGCTATTTTCCATATACCACCTACTCTTTTACTTTGTGCTGCATGTAAGCGCCAAAGGCAGGGACGATCAGGATTGTCATGTTGAGCACATACGATACTCAACCGACTTTTGTTGGATGTTGAATTTATAAATTGAACATTATGAATAATCAACCATCCATTTATTGCACCTTGCAAGTCTTCCTTCGTATGAAATATTTGACCTTCATATATCTCCATTGGAGTGGTAGCTTCTATCGAACTAACAAGGTTTACACACGGAGCATCAAAATTTTCGTCGTCATCCCACTGTTGAGTTGTTCGAACATTTTTGGCAAACTCATTATTGATGTTCATCCCTTCTAAACCCTCACGATTTTGTGTTGCATGATATTCAATGAACACTTGCCCATTAAATTCCATGATGTTAATTTCTCGCATGGGAATATGGGTGTCCAATCCTGGGCTGCCGTCATGCGATGAATTAGTACTATCACTATTCATAGTCTCGTAGCCGCCAGCTTCATCTCTTACACCATAGGAATTTTGCTGTGTATAATTCTCATTTACCGGATTACGTTGTGAATATTGCCCGTAGGGATAGATATCAGGTAACTGATTATAGTTAGCTGTATCCCAAGTTGGACGTTCACTAACACTAGGCCGTGATGGAAATTGTTGCTGCAAATAACTGGGTCGCTCACATAAACTAAGACGTCCATGAAATTCATCTTCAATATTCCTCAAGCAGACCCTTGTAGTAGCCATAAAGGCATCAGATGCTGGAGTGGGCCTATGATATAAGATTTAAATGAGGCCCCTAAATAGGTTCTTTGAAAGAAAGAATAAAGTTAATGGTTAAAACTCACAGGTAAGCTTGAGTTGATGGTCCACCAACATCGGTTTGACTAATTTGCTGGACCTCCACGTACACGACAACAGTATTTGTCCTAGCCTCCAACAACATGTACTCACATACCTCATCATCAATGACATTGGTCGCACAAAATCCTCCATTATTACTAAGACGACACGTGAGGTTAATAGTGTTTGCTGATGAATTTATCTTTAGAGCACGCATTATTCTTAGTTTTAACATTTCAACCTAAATATTGCCATCGATTAAGAGTGGTCTATTTCTTCCGCCAATATATGTTGGTGTGAACTCCCCCGAGATACATAACTCTCCATCGAAATATAGCATCAATCGTGACATACTATCAATGTAGGAGAAATTACGTAAATACTTAGGTTAGATTTTAGAGTTTAAATTAACAATAACAATTCTTTAATAATCTCTTAGGAATTCTTGTGGGGACTAAGACATATACTAAAGTAATAATTACAAAACCATTTAACTTAAGCTTCAATTTATTCAACAAATTCAAGTAATACAAGTCAACTACTATTGTTGGGGGTTTAGTCTCCTGAATTATGTAGTTTTACTATTTGAGGATACGGCTTAGTAGGTAGGGGACATGCTAGCTAGATTTTTTTAATTGGACAATATTTAATTTCTTCAGTAAAGGTAGGTACAATAAGGTTAAAGGTGGCATATGTGGAAGAATTTGGATCAAATTAATCTAGTTGCGGATCTGCATTTACTCACGTAATTCTTACTTTCTACTCATTAGGTTTTCCTCATATAAAGAGGAAAACATACATTCTATCTATTATCGCTCTTCACTCCTACTCGACTATCATCTGACTGTACTAATGTTAAACATATACATTTCATAGTCATAAATTATATTATTCTAAAAATTTTTAATTATCTTTAAAAAGATATAAATCTTCATTTTTATTTAATTTTATAACAATTAGATAACCATTTTTACAATTCTATATAAATTGTTAAGAATATAATATTTAACATTAAAAGATATTATATATATATTAATTTAGACTAATTTTAATATATAAACCAATATACATAATCATATTTTTCTTTATAAATATAAATGTATATTATTTTAAATTATTCATTTGACAATATCTCTTTTATTCAAATAATTAAATAATTAATAATAACTAATAAAGGTCGAATTTTTAATTTATTAAATAACTTATAAATAAAAAAACTTAAATCTCAAAATATCTTGAGCTATTATATATATTTTAATGATTTTAATTGAATTTCTTATAATATTTTGATGTTTTATTTAATATAAAAATTTAAAATTAATTTTAATATAATATAAATTTTAATTTGATTTAAAAGTTAACTTATTAATAAATAGTTTTATTAAAATTATTTTTATTATTTTTAAATTTTAAATTAATATTAATTCAAATTTTAATTAATTCTTTAATTTTTTCTAAAATTTCAACATTTCAAATAAATAGTTTCATTTGATTTAAAAAATTATTTATCTAATATTTATCAAATATTTCAAATTATTTAAAATAAATGAAGTTTTGATTTTCAAATTGACTTCTAATTTATATTAATTACAATTTTAAAATCTATGCTATTTCTTTTTTACTATTATGATTTAAATTCTTTTTTTTTATTTCAAAATAATTTAAATATAATAATAGTTTTAATTTTATTTTATATTAAATCTTTAAAGTTCTCTAAAATCTCAACATTTTAAAAAGTTTTTTAATTTGTTTAAAATAATTATTTAATATTTAATATCATTTCATATTAATCAAATAAATTAATCAGCAAATATTTCAAATAATTTAAGATAATCTAGGTTTTACTTTTCAAAATGAATTTTAATTTATATTAATTATAATTTTAATATTTATGACATTTCATTTTAACTTTTATAATTTCATTTTTTTTTAATTTCAATGATTAAAATTTACCAATACTTAAATAAATTTCAAACATTTTAAAAATAATTACTGTTTAACATATTTCTAAATTAAATAGATTTTTTTCTTAAGTTTTTAAAAAATATTTATTCCATTTACATTTTTATAAATTTTGATTTCTTTTAATATAGAAGTTTATATTATTTTGATTTATTACTTGAATATAACAAAATAATTTTAAGTAATATTAACACATTTTATTGGAAATTAAAATAATGCAATCATATTTTTTTTATTTATATGCTTCTCAAATTCATTATATTTATATTGAGATTATCTTAAGTTTAAAATCTTAATATGTTCTATTAACTGCAAAACTACTTGTATTATGACATATTCTTTTTTAAAAATATTCTAATTTTTGTGATTATATATTAAATAATATAAATTTTTATAATTTTTGAAATTATTTAAATCAACTAAAAATTTTTAGCTTTGAAATTTAAATTTTAATAATATATTATCTCCGAAAATCTCTACCTTTCTCTCTCACACCCACATCCACACTCTCTACATTTCTCTCTCACACCCACACTCTCTCTTCTTTATGTTAGATGCTCTTAAAATGATGTTAAGGATGTTTCAAGAATTGAGAAGTAAAGCTTTACAAAACGAAAACTAAATTGAGATAGTTGTATTTTAAGTTTTTGATCACAATGATTTCTTTCAAAATAATTCATAAGCATTTTCTTATTTATTTTATCTTCTCATTATAGGCTTACACAGCAATGTTGATAGGTTAGCATTGGATCATCTTTTGTTTTGTTTGGTTGATACATAAAAATAAAAATAAATTTTATAAAAACTATGATTAAATTAACTATAATTTACTATTTTTTAACAATTTATATTTCTTAAAAAATAATAATAAATCTTCTCGTTATAATATTATTTAATATTTACCAAACTTTTTAATTCTTTATTTTTAAATTAAAAGTTTTTTTAAAAAAAATTATTAATAAATTTTAGAATTTTATATCTCTGCAATAAAAGATATATCATTTGATGGAAATTTGCGGGAACAAGACGACGAGCTTGACCTTTTACACCTACATTATTGATCAACTATTAATACATTATGAATAATTTTAGACTTTTAATTGATAAAGACTGCATATTTAGTTAATATATCAAATTATTTGTTAGTCTACAATATATATATATATATATATATATATATATATATATATATATATATATATATAAGATTTTTAATCGTATAAGAGTCATAAGACATAAGTAATAGTTTATCTAAAGAAAAATTTAAACTTGATTAAATTCAAATCAAAATTAGCCTATCTTATATATTTTTGTATGTCAGCATAAAATGATATATAAAAAATTCTAATTAATTAATATCTATGGATAATACTTTTTTTAGCATTTCTGAACATTTTGTTTTATATTTAAATCTATAAATTTAATTATTATAACTATATGGTTTATTAATATTTAAATATTATCATTTAAACACAAATAACTAAAGTATTTAACCATAAGGATTGGGTTCAAATAAATTTAATCTATTACGAAAATATTTATAAATATATTTTAATTACTAAATTTTATGTCTAGTATAACCATTTAAAATATAAAGCTATATATTGACAATAAAAATTAACGACAAATAAAAAAAGAATTCAGATTATATAATAATAATTAAAAGCACTTCTTTCTGCGAAATTACAAACCCCATGAAATTATAAATTTATTACAATTGTAAGAGATTATTCATGTTGGTCTACCCTTCTTGATCAGTACTACGAATTAAGTTCACTTCATGAGAATTTGGGGGTCTCCCAAAAAAATTTAAAATTAATTCTAAATACAACTTTCGTCTAGATATGTATGATTCACATATATACGAAGAACTATTCCTTAATTTTAAAATAAACAAATTTTCATCAACTACATAAATATCTCTGCAGAACAAAAAAAGATTACTGTAAACACAAAATTTCTAGAACTTCTACATGTTATATTGCTATTACAAACACATGATAAAAATATTAACAAAAATAATCTAACTTTAACATCATAACATATTCACAAAACAAATACTAACAAAAATAATATACCTTTAACATTCAAACATATTCACAAAACAAATGCTCAGAAAAAAAAAAAACTAACCTTGCTCTCAAACGTCGCACTTGAAGCTCCTGATTTGCATTTCCCTCAACACCAACACTCTATTTATAACCCAACCCTCCCTCCCTTCAGCTTTCAGCGTCCAACCGCCGAAATTTACGCCGCGCTGATTTCCACGCCAGCCACCGCGATAAGCGGATCTTGTCCCCGCAAGAGACAGAATTTTGCGGATTCTGTTGCTAGGGGGCTCGGAGACGATAGAATACGCCGTTATAGTTGGTGCATTCTATAGAATGCGCCATCCATTTAAGCGCGCCATCCATTTTAGCGCATTCTATAGAATGCGCCAGGTGTTTCGGCCCATTCTATGGAATGCGCCAGGTGTTTCGCGCATTGTGCAGAATTTATGAATGCGCCAATCCCAACGATGCATTTGCTCGTTTTTAAATTTTTTTAAAAATCTGCTCTTTCACCTAAAATCTACATTAAGCATGCTCGTTCTGAAAATTTGACCTTTTTTTAATCTTTTTTTATACCTCACCAGGCATCTATGAAATCGATACTAAAATTAACTTATTTTAATATTTATAAATATAAGTAATTTAAATATGAAAATAATTTGCACATAACTAAATATAAAAAATTAATTATTATATATCTAAATACATAAAATTTTTATAATATATATGTAAATACTTTTTTAAATATAGTAATATGATTTGTAATCATATAGGTTTTCTCTTCAAGACATAATAAAGTTAAACTAAAATAAATTCAAAATACAATAAATAAATAAACTGATACAAAATAATAAAAAATTATCATATTGCTATAACCTTAATAAACATTAAGTCCCTCAATAAATATACTTTGAAAAGAAATCAGACCAATCTAACCCAAATCCAACCCTCTCACAATTTCCCCTCCCCCAAATTCAAACTTTCAACGGTCAACATTCAAACCCTAACCCCGATACCCGTCCGTCCTATTCCAACCTCTTCCGCGTTTTCCCCATTTCTTAAATCTATCTTCTTCCACTTCTTCCCGTCACCTCCATTGATCCACAGTACACAACTTCATCTTCTTCCTATGGCCCTGAGAACATTGAAAGCCACGGCGAAGTTCCCCTTCCGCCGCCGACCCAAACCCTCCCTCTCGTCACTCTCCATCCCCTCCCATTTCATCTGCCCTATCTCACTCGATCTTATGCAAGACCCCGTCACTCTTCCCTCCGGCATCACTTATGACCGCCGCACCATCGAACTCTGGCTCTCCTCCGGCCACCGCACTTGCCCTGTCACCCTCCTTTCTGTCGAGCTTGACGACCAACTCCTCATCCCCAACCACTCCATCCGGCGCATGATCCAAGACTGGTGCGTTGCCAACCGCTCCCATGGCGTCGAGCGCATCCCTACGCCAAAGACTCCCATCACGTCCCTCCAGGTCTCCGACACGCTTGCAGAAATTTCCGCTGCTTGCCGGAGCGGCGACCGCCTCCTCTGCGCCGAACTAATCGCATTGCTGAAGAAAAGCGCTGAAGAAAGCGAAAGAAACCTGCGCTGCATTTTGTCGAACGGCGCCACGCCAGTACTGGCCGCCGCCTTCCTCCGCTTCAAAACAGAGAACTTCCTCTCAGCTTTCGCCGGAATATCAAATCTAGATGATAAAGAAACCATCTTGCAGCTCACTTCCGACCAATCTTTAAAATCCATTATCCTCATCTTAAGCAAAGGATCCCTTTCGGGGAAGCTCAACGCTATTCTAGTGCTGAAGGAGCTGCTCGCGGCTGTTCATGAAACAGAGCACGCAATCACAGTTGCTAGAACTGAACAATTGGTTGAAAAAGTCGTTATGCTGATAAAGAATCCGATATCTTTAGAATCCACCAAAGCATCTCTCGTTGCAGCCTATTACTTATCATTCACCCAGGCGACGAAGCTCGCTGAAACAGGGCTTGTTCCTATTCTGCTGGAGATCCTTGTTGATGCCGAGAAGAGCTTGTCTGAAAAAGCATTGGCGGCGCTTGATGGAGTTCTGGAGGAAGAGAAGGGCAGGGAGAGTGCGGCGGAGCACGCCCTTGCGATGCCGGTGCTTGTGAAGAAGGTATTTAGAGTGTCCGATTTGGCGACGGAGTTTGCGGTTTCAGGAATGTGGAAGATGTGTAGGAAGTGGGGAGAAGGGGAGGAAGGGAGGTGGGAGAAGTGTGCGGTTGAGGCGTTGAAGGTTGGAGCTTTTCAGAAGCTATTGCTGCTTTTGCAGGTGGGTTGCAGTGACAGAGCGAAGGACAAGGCGAGTGAGTTGTTGAGGATTTTGAATGGATTGGAAGGGAAGGAAGAGTGTGTTGAGACTTTGGATTTCAGAGGGGTTAAAAGGGCCCTCTGATTCAAAAAAAAATTAGTAAATTCATAAGGAACTCAAGAATTTTTAGCTTTCCGTTCATATTATCGTATATACCCAAATTTGAGGATTCTTGAACATATTCTGATAACAAATTATATCAGAAAATCCTTAATAATATTTTTTCCACTGAAAAAAACAGTTTGGGTTCAGAATTTTTCTCAGTGTATTTAGATTGACAGTTCTTTTGTTTTTTATAAGGACTTGTGATATAAAAGATGCATGATTTGGGTGATTCATAATTAAGATCGTGTGATTGTTTCTTACGATCAAAAAAATTCAAATTTTGCGAGCAGATTACAGATTTATGAAATAAAAATTCAGGACACCCTTAGAAATCTCCAACCGAGAAACTCAATTTTCACTCCAAAATACAGCAATACATTAAAATGCAGAAACTCATCTTTTGAGAAATTATTTTGTGCGGATGTCGAATGTCATCCGGAGACCAATCAGAATGACCACGTCAATGTCGTGGCTCGGTATCGCTAACGTGGCTCATTCTGGTTGGTCTCCGGACATAGAGCTGTGTTCGGCGTTCACATAGAATAATTTTTCCTCCAATTGAACTACATTTTCTAACACCCAAAAAAGAATATTCCTAGTATATTATTTCACATACTTTATTTAATATATTTTTTATCATATATTTATATTTTAAAAAAATATATAGCGGGTGAACAGTGCGATACCAATATTGGCGTCGCACTCTTCACCCGCAAACAAATAGCGAAAAGTTTGGCGTTCATCTAGAGTGAATGAAGGACGTCATATACATATTTGACATTTGACTGGAGAAGAAGTTCTACTGGAGAAGACCTTACAGAGCATGAATGAGTGTATATTTTGGATAAAATTGAAGATAATTTTTCAAAATAAATTTATTATTTTGCAAAAATTAAAAATTATTTCATGAAATATAAAGATATGAATGGCTAATAAAATAATGATGCGATAGAGGAAAATTATTTGGAGAAATTTAAATCTGTTTGAATAAACGGCAAGATACAGAGTAGAAAGAAATTTGGATGGAGCAATTAAATACATAGACTGAATGGTATGACTTAATTTTGAAAATTCATGCCTTGAAAGATTTTTTGTTGGAAAAATTAAATTCATAAAAGTAAGATTATGAAAAGGCTGAAAAAATTTATATCGCATATTATTATATAAAATTTTCTTAAAATTGATTCAAAATTCGTTAAATTACTTTTTGGTGTTTTATCAATGTAAAATTCGTTATATATTTCAAGATTCATTATATATTTGTGCATTCTTTAATATCTGAATTTGCATCACATCAATATGTTCAAACTTTCAAAAAGGATGCGAGAAAAGGATTGAGGCATGTTTGTTCTAAATAAATGTGATATTGTTTTTTTCAATTTGAGCACCTCTGATCATTTAGATACACCGACTATCATCAACCTATTTGATAAAAGCATAATTCTTGAAATTACAAGTTATTTTCATCAGCTTAATATTACTAATGGATCAACAAAACAATCAACATGCACCTTCAAATCAAAACGTACGGGAGAAGGTAGATATTTCTTGGAACCATTTTGCTGGGTATAAAACTGCTGATGGTAAGAAGCAGTACAAATGTCTTCATTGTAAAACAACTTATAAGGGTAGAGGCATTAATAGGATGAAGCAACATCTAGCAGGTATTAAAGGTAATATTACTTTTTGTAAGAAGGTACCGCATGGCATACGACATTAGATGCAATAGAATTTAAATAAAATAATAATGAGGAAACAATAAGCGCAAGAAGATCTGTCAAAGAGTGTTGATCTGTTTAGTGATGATCTAGTTGAGGAAGAGAGGGACTCATATTCAATTACAAAATCACGAAGTTCTGATACACATGGGAAAGTGATTGATAAGGTGAAGAAAAAAATTGATGAAATTTATACTTTTTTTGCACCTAAAATAAAACCAAGATCTCAACCATCCCTGAAAAGTGTAATGACATTTAAGGATGCAGTGCACCATGCTGATTTGTAGTTGCTAGGTGGTTTTATGATAGTTGTATTCCTTTCAATGCTATTAATTCACCTTTTTGCATAAAGGGCAATTGATGCAATTACTGTAATAGGACCTGGTTACAAATTATCCTCTTACTATAAATTGAAAGTGAATCTATTACGATATGCTAAAGAGAAATGTAAATTGTTAATTGAATCTTATAGAAGAACATGGAAAGAAATTGGTTGTACATTGATGGCTGATGGTTGGACAGATACAAGAAGTAGGACATTGATAAATTTTCTTGTTTATTATCCTCGTGGAGTTTCGTTTCTAAAGCCAGTAAATGCATCTGATATTGTTAAAGATGCCATAACATTATATTCATTATTCACTGATATTATTGAATATGTATTGGGCAAGAGAACATAGTTCATTTTGTGACAAATAATGCAGCAAATTATAAGAAAGCTGGTGAGTTTTTGCATGAGAAATTTGAAAATATATATTGATCACCTTGTGCTGCATATTGCATAAATCTTATTCTGAAAGATATTGGAAGCATGCTTTATATTATAGAACTTGCAAGTAAAGCTTAAAAGATTATAATCTTTATTTATAATCATGCTTTTATATTGGCTTGGTTAAGAAAAAAGAGTAGGTTGGGCAAAAATTATAAGATCAGGAGTAACTAGATTTACAACAACATTCATTACCTTATGAAGTGTGCATGACCATAAGTATGATTTGCAAGCATTCATCACCATCAAAACTTATACTAATTCAAAGTTATGTAAGACAATGAAGGAGAAAGAGGTAACCTCAATTATTTTGAATGCAAGGTTTTGGAGTGACAATTTAATAATTCCTAAATTATCAGGACCTCTAATTAGGTTGTTAAGAATTTTTTATGCAGATGAAAATTCATCTCTTGGATACATTTATGATGGTATATATAGAGCTAGAAAAGCAATGAAGGCCATGTTTAAAAATAATAAAATAATGTACAAGCCCTTCACTAATATCATAGAGAGAAGATGAGATAATCAGCTCAGACAAGAGGTATATTCAGCAGCTTATTTTTTCAACCCTCATTTTCAGTATGACAGGAAAAATTACTGCAACAAGCCTGAAGTTATGGAAGGTCTAATAGAATTGATTGGTAATAAAGATATTTGTGCTAAATCATCTTTGACAATGAATGAGGTGAGGCTATTTCATGATAATTTAAAAAATTTTGAGAAACCAATTGTATTAACATTGACAAAAGAAATGCAACATGATAAGATGACAAAATTTTGAGATTTTATTTTAATATTTATGTGAACTATGATGCTTTTTATTTATAATAAATATATTTGAACAAATCAATTCATGTTTATTGATTTGTAGATGAATGGTTGAAGATGTTCAGCTCTAGTGCACCAAACCTATAAAAAGTGATTATTAGAATTCTTAGTCAGATATCATCTTTATCAGACTGTGAGAGAAATTAGAGTGTGTTTGAGTAGATTCATACAAAAAGATGAAATCATCTTAAGCACCAAAGGCTAAATGATCTTGTATATGTTTGTTACAATCTCAATTTAAGAAATAGGTATTATTTGAAATAATTTTAAATATTTTTTAAAATAACGATGCACATCTTATTATTTTTTTTATAACAATTATGTAGGTTGCAGCTTAAAAAAAGAAGTTATAATCTTTTAGATTATATAGGTATTGAACTTATTGACTTTTGGATCCTTGATGATGAGCCAACTCTAGAATTGCATCTAGAAGACTTGGAGACAGAAATTTACAAAGATGATACAATTCTTATAGATATAGAATCAAACATAACATCAACTGGACTAACACCAAGTAAAATTATAAACTAACTTATATCTTTTGAGTATAATATAAAATATAGACTTATTATTTGACATTAATGGTTTACAGATGAAGACAACTTAGCTAATATATGTGATGAAGATGACATATCATATGAGGATGCAAAAGTATTTGGGATGCAACATTTTGGTGAAGGAAAATTTGGGAATTCATCTTTTGATCACAAAAATTTAGTTGATGATTATTAGATTTACTAGGAGTATTTTGAGTTTTGAATTTTTTATGTAAATTGATATAAACAATTGAATAACAATTATTACTTTTTTGTCTCTATGGTATTAATTTCTGACTTTATTATCTCTATAATTAGTTTGATAAGAAAATAGAATGTAGAGTGAATGTATAGAGAAAAATTTCACATTCATTTTATAATTTTTAATAATTTTATTATTTATTATGTCATCAGGTTCAACCGGTCGAACCGTGAATCTCTCCTTCTTCCGTTCGTTGTCCGATCCGATTTTCACAACCTTGTAAAAAAATAATTTCTTAGCATGAAAGCAACAAAAAATCAATAGCAAAAGAGAAACTGCGATTTCGATCAGAAAAATAAAGTAGCAAGAAACATGTCTGAAACGGAGCCTTAAACTCTTTATAATAAAAAATATATTAATATTCCAATACTCCTAACTACGAAAGGCAAATATTGTGCTTTCCCTATCAACTTTTATATTATTGCTAATCTAGATAAAGATTATGTCACAATATTTTCAATAAATTTTGGTATTGATAATTTGAATTGTATTAATCACAACGTAAATCATACTATTTTTAAAAATCATCATAATATGTTTCGCATTATGATATTATGTACATTTTTTTTTTCTAATAATGTATTACACATCACACCAAGATTTCATTTGGGATAGCTTTCTTTTTGCTTTCTAAACTAGCTTTTTTTTTTAACAAAAATTTCTAGTTCAAGAAATTTTTGTACAAAAAAATTGCTTTAGAAAGCAACAAAAAAGCTGTCCTCAAATGAAGCCTAAAAGAGCACATTTGCAACAAATAAATTACAAAAATTGATGATGATGAAAATTTAAAACTTTTTTCTAATGTTGGGTGTTATTATATTATACAAAATAAAACTATTGTATTTTCGTGTAGATGGGCGATCAACCGGTAACTTTGAAGGTCGGTCAGGCGGTGGTAAAATGTTGAATTAAAAGTAGTTTTGCACCAGCGGTTCGGTGACGTTGAACCACCAATGTACAGCTAGCTTCTCACTCAGACCAGGTCTAACACGAAATCCCCTTTTTAGAAAAAAAAATCGAGGCAGATAAAAGACCCAGTCCAACACGGAGTTTTTTTTTTTTGTGATATTTAAGTCATTAAGATAAATTCATATACATATCATATATGTAAACTTCAAATCGAATACATCTTGATTAGTAGCCAAAGCTCCCCACCAACATATCAATGTGAGCTACGTACGGAGTTTAATATGTGAGCTCCACTTTGAGCTAGAGCTCAAGCTCGAAGCTTGATAAGCTAGACTTACGAGCTCATTATCGAGTTGAGTTCGGGTCTACTCGGACTACTTATACCTCTTTTTAAAATGGTGTCGATTCAAGTTTGATTGATTGTAATCTAAAGTAGATTTGGTTGAAATATGATTGACTTAAATCCAATCAAATTACTTTATGGGTCAAAGTTTTTGATCTGAATACAACTCAATTTGATTCTAATTGTTTATTTTGTTTATTATATGGATCGTGTCTTTTTAAAATTAACATAAGTCATGTAGCATGAACTCAACGTGTTAACCTAAATCTGACATGTTTAACTCAAGCTTGACCTATTAATCCTGAATCTGCATAATAATTGGATCAATTTTAGTCAAGTCAAATTTTTAGGTTAGTTTAAACCCAAGAAAAAATTTAATCGGGTCAACATTTCAAACTCGAACTTGCTCTGAAATTTAATCAAGTCAATCCAAGCACAAATTATTGTATGGGGGTTGCTCTTATAATAGTCTAAGAAATAATTAAATAAAGTCTAAAATGTCATGAAATTTATCAAATAACTATTTATTTACATAATCTAATAATTTAATAAAGATAAATGTCATATTAAATTGATTTATATAGTGTCATCTAATTTAGTTAACAAATATTTTTAATATTTTTATCAAGATTTTTTAAAATTGAATTTCTCTTATATTAAAGACCGGTTTGGGATAGCTTTCTGACTGGTTTATTTTTTCAACAACAACCACAAATTCTATTTAGCCACTGCTTTTTGGATGCTTTTAAAATATTTTGGTGCTACAAAATTGCTTTCTACAATAGCGTTAAAATACTTTCTCTACAACAACTTTACAAAGCAGTAAGAAAGTCATTCCAAATAAAACCTAAATTTATATTTCAAAGCTTCTCCCAAATAACATAAAAATAAAAATAAAAATACAATTGCTGGGCCTAACAATTAATTAATTAATGCCAAAGACTTGGGTAGATCTTGCATGTGCATTTGCACTCTTTATGAGAAAGTATGGTTGTCATACAGAAAAGAAGGTTCAGTTAATGTAGAATTTGGTCTTTTCATTTTAAGAAGCTGCGTATTGAGCAATAGATGGCCTTTATAAAAGAACCAAGGGATGGAAATCCAAAGGAGCAAAATTGCTTTCCAAGGAACACAACTACAACGACAAGCAACTTGA
The DNA here is from genome assembly GCA_019925795.1 of Dendrobium chrysotoxum. NCBI lineage: Eukaryota > Viridiplantae > Streptophyta > Magnoliopsida > Asparagales > Orchidaceae > Dendrobium > Dendrobium chrysotoxum. The sequence continues at coordinate 66,613,082 of CM034300.1, read as the reverse complement.
AAGAAAGGTTAGGGAGAGAACTTAACATGAAACTCCTTTGAGGAACAAAAGATCTTTGTCCATCATATCGATCAGGAACAAAAGCTCTCTTTTCTTTTTCTTTTTTTTGAGGGGGAGGGACTTTTGAGCCAATTAAGTCAAACTCATATACATCACATAGGCAGGCTTCGAACCTAAGACTTCTTGATTGGTAGCCAAAACTCCAAACCAATAGATAATGATAAGTTGTGTATCAGGAACAAAAGTTATATGACCTTGTCTGGCTGAACAACTTCCATCAATATCTAGGAGTTAAGTTACACGTTATCAAAATTATCTTAAATCTTAAAATTAGTGAAAGTATAAAGGTTTAAAAGCAAAAGTACTAAGTAAAAAAAGAAAAATAAAATTTGTCAAGTGTCTTTAATTACAAGTCGTGCTTTCTTTATATTCTTCTCAATCTTCACTTGAGTTTGATTCTTCAATTGCTATGGTGTAAAAAGTTTTTAATTTCATATGCATGATGAAGTGTTTGCTCCATCAACTTATCAAGATAAAAGTAAACACCTACAAAGTTAGAAGTTAGAATTCTTTTATATTCGGCTATCTTGATCGAAGAGTTAAAGCTCATCCTCGCATTTTAAGCTCTTCTCTTTTACTTTTTGAGATCTAATTTGTCTGTCAAATTCTTTAGGGATGTTTAGGCTAATTAAGGCGAACTCGCACACATATCGCATACGTAAGCATCGAATCCAAGATCTCTTTGTTGAAAGTCAAAGCTCCTAACTAACGGATCAATGTGAGTTGCGTGAAACTTAGAGACCTTGAAGTCTTCAAAGATAATTTCCTCAATAAGAGTTTCTCAAGAAAAAATGAAATATAAAATAAGTAAAAAGAAGTCCTAAAAAACTTAATGAACTTACCAACTTGCCCATTGAAGTGAGTTTTTTCTACCAAGAAATAACGAAAAACAGAAGAAAACGAGTCTTATTAGGTGAAAGATGAAACTTCAGAATATTTGACTGAATAAATGACATCACATTTAAACCAATTAATTTCATTCAAGGAAATTAGACATACACATCCTTTGGCATATCAGGTTGTTCTATTCTTTCCTTAGGGCATAGAAGCAACTTTTGTTGAAATCAACCACTTCTTAGGCTTCGTTTGGACGGCTTTTTTACTGCTTTCTAAAATAACTTTTTAGTACAGAAATTTCTTAAACTAAAAAGTTTTGTACTAGAAAATTTTTCAGAAAACAATATGAAAGTCATCCCAAACGAAATCTTAGACTTTGTTTGGAATAGCTTTCTTATTGCTTCTTAAAGCTGTTTTCTTAAGTTGTTTTGAGAAGCAATAAGAAAATCATCCTAAATAAAGCCTTAGACAACTTTACAAAGCACTATTGGACTTTACGTTTCTTTATCTTATTATTCGATTATTTAAGCCGACCATCTTCATGTGATTAGAAGAAAATAAAACATACATGTCTTTGAAAAGCCTTGATTGTGGACATATGCCTGAAGAAAGTGATGCTCTGTGTGATCTTCTTCCCACACATAAAAAAACAATATAGGATATGATGCTTGTAAAATAATTCCAAAGAAATTCATGATGTTGGGTAGTTCCTGATAAAGATGAAAGCACAATCCTTGGCAAAATCGACCAAGAAAATAACATATCTCATTCTTTGGAAAGGTGTTGGGGAAAATTAGTATTAATATATTATACAAATTATAATAATATAATTGTAGGGCAATATTATCTATAATTTTAGTTATCTCATCTGCACTTTCCCCATCAATCAAATCTACATCGGCATCCATGCTAAAATTATTGTCGACTTGTTCTAGTATCCTATACTCATGTGTCTCTGGATGAACAAAATCTTCATTAACATCAATTTTTTCAAATTTATAATCAATCCATGATTTATGTTTGTATATGTAGTTATACAGTGTCATTGTAATACTAATAATAAGACGTTATTTTTTGAAAGAATAATTTGATATATCTCTAAGAATTCTCCTTTTTCGTATATCAAATATATGCTCTACTACTCTTCACAATGATGATAGTCTTTTATTAAAAATCTCTCGCTGATCCCTTACAAGTTAAGTATCTCATACAAAATCTGATATATGATACCTCATGTCCAGATAAGATTTAAGAATCCCTCTATATAAAGGGTAATCAGCATCAACTAAGTAAAAATTTTCTATATACAATGTTAATTTCTGCACGTATTATAAAAATATACAAATTAAATTCTTTTACTATATTAAAAAAGTATGATGGTAGTGTACAAAACTTATGTTTAACATACATTTGAACATGTTGAAAAATACAAGCGCCGTGTGCTGAACCTTCTCATCCCAGTGCAAACAATGTAAAATATATATTAAAATCACATAAAATTATATTATTTTTTGAATTGGTGAATGAATTCATCTTATATAAGTAACTTATCCTTTAATAAGGATGTGTGCATCAATGTGTGTGTCATCAAAAGCCCTAATATGATATAATTGCAAATAATATCTTCTATCTATTGGTATTAATGGAGGTACACTTTTGCACAATCTTGCTCCAGGAATCATGACGGCGTAAAGTTGTTTACTTAGGCTTCGTCAATAACTTCTTAGTACAAAAAATTTAATTATTCAAGACATTTTTGTACTAAAAAACTGCTTTAGAAAATAGTAAGTAAGCTATCCCAAACGAAGCCTTAGGCTTCATTTGGGATAGCTACCTTTTTCCTGTTTTCAAGAAATTTCTATGCTAAAAAGCTGCTGTAAAAAAAATAATAAGAAAAAATATCCCAAAAAAAACCTTAATGTATTACTGTAGAGAAAGAACAATTACACTTAATATATTTTTGTATTAGTAATCCAAAAGAAACATAAAATTCTATCTTGAAATTGAAATGTAGGTTGGAAATTAATATTTCTATATAATTTTCACAGCAACACATTCATAAGAAATATGTGCATTTAAGGCGTCTCCAACCGAAAAACCCACTCTCCAGTCCAAAATATAGTAAAACTCTAAAATGTGGTAATTCGTCCCGAATCGAACTCCATTTAAGGCGTCTCCAACTCTAAAAACCCACTCTTCTTCATCGCGCTGCCAAAGGTAATTGTCTTTCTCCTCTTTCGCATGCTTTTTCGGCAAATCTCGAACACACAGAAAAAATAGCGTGTGTGAATAGTGCGACGCCAATGTGAACAGTGCGACGCCAATATTGGCGTCGCACTGTTCACTCCCGAAGAATAGCAGGCGAAAACGAGTTCGGTTGGATCGTTTGGCGGATGGTAATCACATGTATTCCATTCGATTGCAGATGGTCTTAGGTCATTGGAAAAGTCTACAAAGCATAATCATTTAACTGACATGAACAGTTCGTTTACATGCAGCAATATTTTGAGGAATGCGAAAGCAAATGATAGTGAAGTAGATGCTGATAAGATTACATATAAAATATAGGTTTCAATTCTTCATTTGACGTTGCTGAAACACTAATTAGAACTGTTCAAATGAAAACTAAGAATTATTTCTTTTATGAATTTAGTGATAATCCTATTGAACCATCTTCTAAGTCACCATATTTTTCTATCATTAGGAACTCCCATTAAAGTCTCCCCATGAATCTTATCTTGCATAAAATCTATCGTGAAATCGTAGAACTCATCATATTCTTCAAACCGTAGTTTCATATTATTTAGGTTAGGGTCTCTTCAGGATGCATGTAATTTTTTGTAAAAGTGATTGAAAAGTTTTTATGAGTAAAACAACTTTTTTAAAAGCTATTATCAAAAGCAGTTTTCTAGCACAATTTTTTCTTTTAAATAGAGAAAAAATAGTATCCAAATAAAATTGTAATTATAGTCTAAAAAATATAGTAAAAAAATTTTCCCAAAAAAGAAATTATTCTAATGCTATGTAGCACATTGTGCACTTAAATTTCAAATTTTGGGCTCTATGTGGATCTCTCGTTTAAGTGCTGCAAATGTGAAAAAGGTCCAAATATGAACTTTTTTTAAGGGACTGTTAATTACATAAATATAATTAATATTCTAATTATAAAAGATGCCAAACCAAGGTTTTATTTAATGATCCGGTCAGTGGATCATTTTCATTATATTTCTGAATAGCTAATATAATCACCAATAAAAAATAAGAAATATAATAATAACTAAATATTAGGCTTCATTTCATTGGGACAACTTTTTTACTATTTTTTAAAAGCATATTTTTATACAAAATTTTCTAATTCAAAAAAATTTTATACTAAAAAGCTACTTTAAAAAGCAGTAAAAAAGCTGTCCCAAACGAGCCTAAATGAAGCCTTAGGCTCGTTTGGGATAACTTTTAGTAAATTCTTTTCACTGTTTTCAAAAAAATTTTGTGCTAAAATTTTATTGTAGAAAACAGTGAGAAAACTATATCGAATGAAACCTTAATCTTTAGTCTTCCTCTAAAATAAATATGGTGAAAATTAATGTTTAGTTATATTTTTCTAATAAAAAGAGAATATTTGTGCTCACAGAGAAATACATTTAATCAGATTTAAAGAATTATAAAAAAATCTTAAATGATAGCTTGTTAAATCATCAATTAGATGCTTGTCTCCAACTCTTCCATTTTGAAACATATAGTAGCATATACTAAATCATTAGTTCGATTATTCTTGGAAAGTATTACAGATCATAAGAAGCCAAAAACTTTTATTTAATCCATAAATGGAAAATGTTGTGGAAGAATATTGATTGATTTGAATGCTCTTGAATTTACAATTAGACCAGTGTTTATATATGACATCTTGAGCTGTTTTAGGCTTTATTTGTAACAGCTTTCTTATTAATTTCTAAACTATTTTTTAGTATAAAATTTTCTAATTCAAAAATTTTTTATACTAAAAAAATTGTTTTAAAAAGTAATAAGAAAGTTGTCCTAAATGAAACCTTAGGCTTCATTTAGGACAGCTTTCTTATTATTTTGCTTTTCAAGCCACAATCATAATTTCTGTTTGATCATTATTTTTTCACTGTTTTCAAAAAAAATTTATACTAGGAAGTTGCTTTCTACAACAACTTTATAAAGTTACTTTATCTATAGCAATTTACAAAACAGTAAGAAAGTTGTCTCAAACGAAACCTTAATCTTAATGCAAATTTATAGATTTGTAAGCCCATCCCGCGACAAATTACATAAGAATATGCTTACGAAATTTTTTTACATCTTTAAAATTTCGTATTCTTTGATTAAAGAAGTTAAAACAAGTTATGTGATTGCTTTCAATCAGCTTTGAACAAAAAAAAAAAACAGTTTCATTCACTCAAATTAAGATTTCGTTAGAGATGACTTTCTTAGTGCTTCTTAAAGCAATATTTTAGTACAAAAATTAAAATTTTTGTACTAAAAAATTGTTTAATTTTTGTACTAAAATATTGCTTTAACAAGTGGTAAGAAAGCCGTCCCAAACGAAGCCTAATTCATCCCTTAATATTAAGTTTTTTTATGTTAGAAAAATAATCAAATATGTGAGCTTATATATGTAATTAAATGTGTATTACAGGCTATCATTTTGTAAGTTATCTAATTGAGATTAAAACAAATAGGGCTTTTAGTATAATGCAAAATTAGGGTTATTTTGTGTAGACATAGTTTTATATTTCAAATTTTATGATGGGCTAAAATAAAATTATGAAACAATAATTATATATATATATATATATACCTCAACTCATACATATAAGATACATCCATTCATATGTATAATATATACCCCTCAATATAAGGCTTCGTTTGGACTAACTTCCTTGTTATTTTTTAAAATTGTTTTTCAGTACAAAAATTTATATATAACTCCAAAATTTATAAATTCCTTCTATAGATTAATGTATGATTTCATGTTAATTCTATCTCAATATTCTGACATAAAAGATCTTAAGTAAACATATTTTCTTCATTAAAATTTTGATTATCTTTTTTTTATTCTAACATTTAATCTTAATAAAATTATTCCTAGACTTTCTCCGCTTCAGTAGAAGAGTTATATATTAAAAAAATATGTCAAAATATTTTAATATAAATTATTATTATTATTATTAAAGGATATATTCATCTATTTATTTATATATTTGTCGGATTAAAAAATTATTTTAAATGGATGAAAAATAATTAAGAATCTATTTGAAATGACTATTGGCTATAATTTTTTATAAAGACGATTAAAAAATTATTTCGGATAAAATAAATTTATTGAAAAATAGCCAAAAAACCAACTTACTAATACAAAATTTTAATAAAAATAACAAAAATAATAATAATCACAATAAAAAAAGTTATACAAAAAAAAAATCCAAAGTGAATCTAAGCCCGAATCAAATCGCCTTGAGATTTAGGGTTGGTTCTTCGAAACCCCTTTATAATTATTTTATTTTTTTTAAACATAAAAGTACAATTCATTAAACCTTTTAATTTTTTTAAATTTTTTAAAAGAGCTCGTTAATCCAGACATGCTTTATTAAAGTAACAAAGTTGTTTAGTGGAATAAGGATAATTAAAAAATGCTTCGGGTACGGTTATTGTACGCGTGCCTGCGTTATACGATGCCCCGTACGCTTTAATTGTGCGCGTGCGCACATTAACTGTTTACTAAGAATCGCTTAATTGAATATTAGTGTACTGTTAAACCTAACGTGGTGGAGAGAGAGAGAGAACTTCTCGTCTACTATTCGAACCGTAGCAAGTAAAGGAATCGGTACAAAACTCAACTAAACTCCATGTGTGAATTTACATAAATACCATTTTTATTAGGCTATTTATATATCTAATATTTAAAATTTTAATATTTTATCTCTATCACTCATAGATAGGGCTGTCAAAATTGGGTCACGGGTCAGGTTCGAGTTGAATCCGAAACTGACCCGACACATGTTGACCCTACCTAAATCCGACTGGTTTATGGGTCAAATATTTCAACCCGGAACAAACCCGCACGAATTGCCGGGTTGAGCTTCCCGACACGCATACACGTTTTGAAGGAGGCGTTGGACAGCGAACAGCAAAGGCAACGACAACTGCGGCGGCGCAGGCGGGGTGAGGCGTCACGACGAGCTCATTTTGAAGGAGGCGTTGGACGACGAACGGTGCAGGCAGGCGACGACACAGGCAATGGCGAGGCAGCGATGGGACGTCACACGACTGAGTGACTCTATACGGCGACAAGCGGGGTGACGGCGTGACGCAACTCAACATCCCGCATTTTTTCAAATGGGTTAAACCAGGTTGAGTTAGGGTTTCCGAGTCAATCCGAGCCCGACCTGTTTTGAAATCGGGTCGGGTCAAGTCAGACCCAAAATTTTCAGGTCAGGTTCGAGTTGGATTTTTTGTGTCATATCAGATATTGACACCCCTACTCATAGACAACTTTAATATCAAATATATCACTCATATATTTCATTCCTATCACTTATACAACCCTATAAAGTTTAATATTTCATTTCCTTGCACTTATATTTGATTATGAGTGGCACATAACAAATTTAAATTTTGAGTGTTAGATATGTGAATAGCATGATATATAGTGGTATGTATGTAAATCTCCCTATTAATAACTAGAGAGTTTACATACAAATTATAAAATGTTTATATATTTATATATCTATATTCTAATTTTTTTAGATTTATTTATATATTATGGGTAATCTTGTTAACATAATTTTAAAATTAAATATTTTAGAAATAAATGTATTCAAATTTAAATATTAGATATATAAATATATAAAAAAATTATGATTTGTTTGAGATAACAGTAATTTTTAGCAAAGATGATTGTAAAATTATTATCCAGAAAGTTATTAAAAGCTGCTATAAAAATAAGTTTTTTTATACAAACTTTTTTTCAAAAATAGCAGTAATAAAAATTATGATGGTGATCTAAAAAAGAAAGCAGCAAGATTGTTGCAAACAGACCCTTTGTGGCATTTAGGTAAATACCCTTAATTAATTGATAGCTTAAACTAGCTTGCGTTATCAGAATATGAATAGTGGTGCTGTGAACAAACAATTTAATTAATAACGAGCTGCCATTGCTGACATATAATTAATAAATTATGTATTTGATAAGATACCAATATATTTTGATTATAATAAAATATAACTAAATTTAAAAATAAATAAATAAATTCTGACATTTGTGCCTGACCAAAAAAAAGTAGTTAATTTTGGCATTATTTTGAACTGTTTCTATTTTTGAATTTTAATTCTTATTTTTTTATTAGGAGGTCAAAATTGAGATGAAATTAAGGCTTTGTTTGGAGCAGTTTTTTGTCATATTTTTTTGTTATTTTTTAAAAAAATTTGTACTAAAAAACTACCTTAAAAAAGGGGAAGATAAATGCTCCAAATGAAGCCTAAGGTTCATTTGGCATAGCTTTCTGTCTTTTAAAGCAGTTTTCTAGTAAAAAAAATTTTTAGTTTAAAAAGTTTTGGTACAAAAAAATTGCTTAAGAAAGTAGTAAGAATGCTATCTCTAGGGGTGTCAAAATCTGACACGACCCGAAATCCGACCCAAAAAATTTTGGGTTCGGGTTAACCCATTTGTCATACGGGTCGGGTTCAGGTTTGTAATTCCGACCCTTTTATAAAATTGAGTCGGGTTCGAGTTGACCCGAAAACTCAAAACCAACATGTATTGACACATTTGTAACTTCTCGCATGACCTGTCTCATCATTTGGTCGCTGCGTTGTTGCATCACTCGCGTCGAGTTCGAGCTACTGCTACCGGCCTGCCGCAGTGCTGCCGTCCCACCTACGCTACCGCTGCCGCTTTCACCGTCCCGCCCATGATGGCTCCTCCTGTAGCGCTAGCGTAGAGCCGCAAATTGTTGGACCCGTTGTGCGCCTGTGCTAGGAGCACGTGATTGCTACCCTCGCAGGTCGGGTCGGGTCAACCTGACAACTCGCATGGGTCAGATCCGGGTTGATAATCCTGACTTGTTTGCAATATCGGGTCGGGTTAGTGTCAACCCATTTGAATATGGTTCAACTTAGGTTGGACCCGAATCCGATCCGTCGACCTATTTTGATTCCCCTTGCTGTCTCGAACAAAGCTTAAGTCAAGTGACTATTCGACACTGGTTGAGCCTGATAATTCCTTATGATATTGACTTCATAAAAATCTTATGAGTCGACATCGCAAATTCGAGCCAATTCTAACTTTACTCGTAAGCTCACAATCATCCTCATCGAGAAATATTAATATAAATATATTTAAAGTTTATTAAAATTCAAAGATTTAATTAATTAGAGTTAATTTCAACTTCTTTATCTTCAAAAATATATATATATATTTCATGTGTTAATGAATACCTGCTCTCGATCGTGTTCTTATTCATGCATTAGTTATTAGTAATCTTAATGAGCTTTGTTAAGTTGATAGATAAGGTATCATCATGAAAAATAAAATAAAAAAATAGATAAGAAAGAAAGTCAACTTATCCCCAGTTCTAATACTACGTGTGCATGAGAGGTTAAAGACATTTATTAAGTAGTAGCTACGCATAGAGTACAGTACAGTCGTTAAAGCTTTAATTGCTCTTCTTTTTATAAACCAACTTGATTTCTCTAATTAATTATATTAATTGAGTAGTTATATAGCTGTGATAGTATTTATTATGGCGAGAGCAAATAAGGGTGTAAGTGAGTCAAGTCGACTCGTGAGCTGGCTTGATAAATGACTCATGAGCTGAGCTTGATAAGCTAATGAGTCAAGTTTAAGCCAACTTTGACTTAACTCGTGAGCTTGCGAACCGAATTGTTTAAAAAATATTAATATAAAATGCACTTCTAATATATTAACATTCAAGATTTTAAGTACAAAATTGTTTAATGTTTAAAATATCTATCTCACTTTCTTATGATAAGTAATTTTGTTTTCATTCTTTTTTATCATATTATTGTAATACTTGATTTAATCATAATCATTTTGTACTTAAAAGCTGCTTCAGAAAGCAATAAAAAAGCTGTCACAAATGAAGCCTTAGTCTAATCTTCTAGCCAATTTGATATCAGCCTCTCTCTCTCTCTCTCTCTCTCTCAAATTTAAAGATTTTGCGCTTACTCGAATTAACTTCAAATTTGCTCGAATCAATTAATTCGAGCTAAGCCAACTTGAAATCAAATTAAATCAATCCAAAAGTAAACTTTTAGTAACTTATATAAACAAAATCAACTCAAAATCAGATCTTTCTTATCCCTAATTAAGTTGATGCCATGTCCATGCATTAGAGTAGTGAGGCTGACTGATCACTGTTCATAATTGCATCAGCCTGAAACCTAAGAGCACCACTGGCCCCTCAATTCTCAGTCCTTCAATTATTTTCACTGTAATATATATATTCATTCTTGATTACACCATCAATATTACTAATGGCTGAGATTTTTTTTTTAAATTTTGTGGCCATAACATAGTAATTTTCTCTGTATTTAAGATTTCTTACTACTTTTTGAAGCAGTTTTCATATAAATTTTTTTAGTTTAAAATTCTTTTGCAAATGCTATTTTAGAAAGCATTAAAGAAGTCATCTCAAAAGAAGCTTTAATGTTGTTATAAAAAGCAGCTTCCTATTATAAATTTTTTTAAAAAATAATAATAAAAGAAATAATAATCAAATAAAAATTGTAATTATGTTCTGAAAAAGAAAGCAATAAGAAAATTATCCCAAACAAAACCTAATTTGCACAGCTCATCTTGATCTCCAAAAGATCTTTGATTCGAGTCTTACATATCTAATGTTTCTGTGAGTTTAACTTAGGCTTCGTTTGGGACGACTTTTTTTATTGCTTCTCAAAGCAACTTTTTAGTACAATTTTTTTTTTACTAGGAAGTTACTTTAAGAAGTTGCAAAAAAGCTGTCCCTAACAAAATCTTAGGCTTCGCTTGGGGCAACTTTCTTACGACTTAAAAAAAAAATTTTAGCATAAAAATTTTTTGGAGTAAAATTTTTTGTAGTAGAAAATTATTTTAAAAAACAATAATAAAACTATCCCAAATGAAGCCTTAGCTTTTTAATAATGAGAATTAGGATTCGTTTGGAACGGATTTTTTGCTGCTTCTTAAAACAAATTTTTAGTAAAAAAATTAATTTTTGTACTAAAAAATTACTTTATAAAAAAGTAAGAAAGTCATCCCAAACGTAGCTTTAGACTTCATTTGGGATGACTTTTTTTCTACTTCTTAAAATAATTTTTTAATAAAAAATTAAAATTTTTTTACTAACAAACTGTTTTAAGAAGCAATAAAAGAATTGTCCCGGAGCCTTAATCTGCCTAAATCTCTTTTTTTAAAAAAAACTAATTTATTAGTACTTCTATTTTTGTCACGTCTAAAAGTACTCGAGAATTCGTGAATTCGGACAGAATCAATTACGGAGACGACTGCTTTTGAGCAACTGATGGAAAGCGAGTGTCACCAAACCTATTCTCGCCCTGTGACCAATATAGGTTAGGTCCAATTAATACATTTCTTTATTTTTTATTTATTCTCAACATCATATCTTTCAAATCAAATTCAGTGTCACTAAAGAACCGAGCACCAGAGGCGCAAAGTCCATCCAATTTTCATTGCAAAGTAGACCATGGAAATGGGTAGATTTGTAAATTTTACTCTAAAATTAATGGATAGTCAGTCTACAATCAGATTGCATGATCATTATGTAGATTAATAAAAATAAAAATTACAAACAGAAATGCGTGCTAAAATAATTATGAGATAATGATATCGGCTATTTTCTGTTGAAATTGTTGTAAAGCTAAGGGTTTAAAATGAAATAATCTATAACTCATAGGTGAAGTTTTAAATAAGAGCAGAATTTTAAGGAAAATAAGTAAATGAGAAAATAATAAATATAATTATAATAGGAGCAAAAGAGGTAAATTAAATTTATGTTTTCCAGAAAATGCAAAATGAAATTACGTTTTTTAGAAAAGTATAAATTGAATTTTAAGTTTAAGAAAAATAAAAATTTTAAAGATTTTGAGTTTAAGTTTTCTCATATTTCCCCTTTTTTCCCTATTTTGTTTTATTTTTTAGTTATAGCTTATTGTTGCATCCTAGAATATTTGCGGCGATTGAGAGATAAAGAGTTTAACATCTTAGCTATGAACGAAGATTCGACACACATACAGATAAAGAGAGAGTGATGTAAGATTTATAAGAGATACTATAATTTTTACATTAAAAATCATGAAAAGTGAGAAAAATCACGAGGACTTGCTCAATTGAAATGAATCCACTAGTGTTTGTTGTTTAATTATAAATCATTTCCTTCATCGAGGGGAAAGAGTTGGTTCAATGCAGCAAATATATATCATATATAACACTTTATATGGTTGGGTCTGGATGAACCCAATGTCATGAGAGTTGTTCTCAAGATAATGTTGGCATGTTCATTTAGTTGGTATGACTGTATTTGGGCAATAGAGACTAGAAGGACCATAGTTGGCGAGTGAGGGCAGTCGAACATACCATAATTGGCAGGCGACAGGGGTCAGAGGGTTTATAGTCGGCGGATAATGGTGGTCGGATGGATTGTATTATTCCTACACAATACAACTATAATAATATATTTTCACTAAAAATATAATACATAAAATAACACATTATTTACACTTATCAAGCTCTCCAACCGGCATCTTCCAACTATAATCCTTTGATCAACAACACCTAACAACAACCATTACTTGAATTTTTCCATCTAACCATTGTTGAATGGCTACACTGACACCTACCAACTTTATCATCTACCATTGCCAATAATTTTAATACACATCATCAATCATAAAATCAATGTATTATTGTCGACACTAACTTTAACACCTGATATTAATACTAGAATTCATGATATAGTTCTTGGTCTCTAATCTCTTCTCCTCAAAGGAGAATGACCAAATGTACATTAAATTATCTCTTGAAGAAAACTCTTATTCCACATAGCTATCCCAACTTCCACCATGATTTTTTTTTTCTATAAAATTTATGGCTACTATATTGTGTCAACAGCATCCCCAACCATGCAGAAAAAGCATTATTTGTAACTAATGATAAATAGATATTAAATCATTTCAACAAGGACGTCATGCCTTATGCTTTTTTTCTTCTCTTAGTTTTCCACATAAAAATTCTAGTATTTATTGCAAATCTTAACTTATTTTTTCGTATGCTAGATCTTTGTATCAATTTAAATGCATAATCCTCTCACTCTGCTGCCATGAATATTTTGGCACATAAAAATTTGGCACAGTATATGAAAAATATATCAATTGGGGGTAGCCTTTTCTACAATCTTGAAAAGTCATTCATGTCAACGCCTCAAGCATGGTTATAATATGACAATCCCTCTATCATCTACTATTTCATCATCTTTGAAAGAAGTAATTCAATAGTGGGGGTACATTTAATTATAACATCTAACAAAAAACATCTTATACATGGATGTAGTGAGAAAACTTCCTTCTGTCATCAATTATCATATCAATTTTATGGGAAGTAGATTAGGACTAGGGGGACAACCTTAGTTGTAATCTTGAAGAAATATTCATGTTAGCATCTTTGGTATGATTAAAATCAAGCAAATCCTTTCATCTATTATTTTAATATGTATCCAAAGCATTCTTGCTAGTAAATATCTTTTCTAAAGCTTCTAGCAAACATGAGTAATTTTTCAAGAAAGCCTCAAGCAACACATAGTCCTTAGCTGGACTCCTACTCTTTGGGCGATGTCATATTTATACTCTCAAAAGGGTACTAATGATCTAAAGAAGGCCAATATTTACTTTCAATTCATAACATCATTCACCTCCTCCCAATCAAGGTACAATAAATCCCAATGAGATCAATTTGACCTTTTCGAAAGTTATCAACATCATCGAGCAAACATCTTCAAATTTTCACAATCTCTTTCACAAAAGTTAATATTATTGAACAACACTCTAACGAATAACGTTAGTGAAGTCAAACATACATGTTAATATTATCGAATAATGCTCTAAAACTCATAATATATATATATATATATATATATATATATATATATATATATATATATATTTCTATGCCTAAGATTTTAAATTTGAGCCCAATTTCTCAATCACATTCATCTCTTCTTATCAAGTTATCTTACCACTAGCATGCTCAATAGAGTCAAAGAAAAGCACATTAACTCCTATTTCGTACCCCTTGATTGCTATCAGCTCTTGTGCTCAATAATTATTAATTTCTTCAAAGAAATATCATTAAATTCTATCTGTCACCTCCAACTCTTTAGTGCTAATTAAAATGACTCAATAGAGAAATTCTACTATATTACACCAACTAAGCTCCTAAGCTCCAATCACTTCACCAATCATGCCGCTGACCTCAACTTCTGTACTTAACTAAGGCTTCATTTGAGACGGTTTTTTATTGCTTCTTAAAGTAACTTTTAAGTATAAAAAATTAAAATTTTTAGACAAAAAAGCTACTTTAAGAAGCATTAAGAAAATCATCCCAAAAGAAGCCTAAATCAACAGAAGATTAAGGCTTCGTTTGGGATGGCTTTCTTGCTGCTTCTTAAAGAAACTTTCTAGTATAAAAATTTTATTTATTGTACTAAATAGCTGCTTTAAGAAGCAGTAAAAAAGCCGTCCCAAACGAAGTCTAACATTTCCTTTGGGATAACTTTCTTATTATTTTCTAAAACAGCTTTTTAGAATAAAAATTTTTGCAGTTTAAAAATATTTTGATGAGAAATTTTTTGTTCTAAAAAATTATTTTAGAAAGCAATAAAAAAACTGTCTCAAACAAAATCTAAAAGTTGCGCTTCAACATCATATAATCATCTCCTTTTAAACAAGTTTGAGGCGTGATAACAAAAAAAAGGTGAGACCACTAAGGCTTGAATGTTGGATCTGTAAAGATATTGCAAAGTCTTTCAAAATACAAGAATAGTATTTTTAATAAATTCAAATAATATATTCTGACTTTGCAATCAAAATAATATATGTACTCGTTGCACAGCCCTTTAAAAATCATGTTCTGCTATAGGTTCTCTCTTTATCATTAATGACTAATTCGAACACTTAAATTCTACCCATTTGTTATAAGGGCAAATTTTCTTATATTTTTCATACTATAAATTATATGTAGATTATGAAGTAAAAAAATACAAACTAAATCTATCTTTTATCCATCACATAGCGTTTGATTATGAGTACAATTGCCCTTGCTAACTTCCTTACTTATTGTTCTATTGTGCTTCTTTACTATAAGGTTAGCTACTTAAGGGTTGAGCTTAGCTCTCGCCCCTCTCACCTTTTTCTTGCTCCTCTAGTTCCCGAAGCTCTAGATGACAAAGAAGCGGTGAGAAAATTGCGACAGGGGTGAAGAAGTTATGCTAAGATATGGTTGGGGAAAGGCATCAACCAGGCCAACAACGTGTGAAGGGCCCATGGCGATGAAGAGGAGGTGATGAAGTTGTGACTTAGACTTCATTTGGGACAGCTTTCTTGTTGCTTCTTAAAACATTTTTTAATAAAAAAATTTAAATTTTAATATTAAAAAACTACTTTAAGAAGCAGTAAGAAAGTCGTCCCAAACAAAATCTTAATCTCACTCAGAAGAGAGCATCAATTGGACTACATATATGAGAAGAAGAAGAAGAGTTTATCGAGATGGCTCTTTTGATAAGAAGTTAATTACGTGCGGGCTAAGAAGATGATAATATAACTAAATTTTTTAAAGAATAAATATATAAATAAATGGTATGTATGTAAATTATTATTATTATTAATTTTGAATATGATCTCATGTAGACATCCTACTCAACTTGATATTAATCAAAGTTGGTCAGCAGCAGGTAAGGGTGGAAGCTACGTGCACAGGTGCCTTCACACCAACTAGGTGATGTAATGTGATGGAGGCAGCTAATAATTTACTACTGAACAAGCTTATAAACTTCTTTTTTAATCAAATAAATACAATTTGCATATCTGTTCAGTCATTTTAACGAACAGCTATGCTATTATTCTATTATGATTTTTATGAATTATTGTTTAATCTGCTTTAATAACTAAGATATCATCAATCTTAATGCATGCATCCAAAATGTAATGTTACTGTCTTATTGACTTCATAGCTGGTTGTGTTCATATTTTTTATTAATAACTTTTGTGTTAAGGAAACGACATTATAGATAATATTTTATTAGCTTCTGAAGTGTTAGGTAAGTTCAAAAAAACGGTCTTTACTCGAATCTTTTTTCGCTAAGGTGGGCCTAAAGAAGGAATTTGATAGTATCAATTGAAAAAGCTTGGTTGACCGTCTAGTTTGGATCATTTTCCTTCAAAAGTTTATGAATTTGATTGTTGGTTCGATAAATTTAGTTCATTTCATTGTGATCATTAATATTGAATTACATTGCTACTTTAGCTCCACTTTTAGACTTACACAAGGAGATGCTTTATCGTCCTACTTGTTTATAGTTGCTATGGAAGAACTATCTTGTATTCTAAAACCAAGTTGTGTAGGACTAGCAATTGCAAGCGAAACTCTTTAAGGATAATGAGCATCTTCCACCTTATTTTTGTTAATGACTTGCCCTTCTTTAGGGAAGCTAATAATACTATTTTCAAAGGCATGATTAGTGCATTAAATTTCTTCAAATATTGAATGGGACCTCATGTAAATTTGGATAAATCCAACATTTTTTTTTATTTATTTTTTTAAAAAAGGGTGCAACACGAGGACTTCCCAGGAGGTCACCCATCCTAGTACTACTCTCGCCCAAGCACGCTTAACTGCGGAGTTCTGATGGGATCCGGTGAACTGGTGCTGGTATGGTCGCACCCCGGATAAATCCAACATTGTTTTTTCCAAAGTAGTTAAGTTATATGAGCATCTTTATATGTTTTTTTTATTTTAATTGGAAAAGCTACATTTTAAATACCTTGGTTTATCAACTATTTTTGGATAAGCTTAATTATTATATAGCTAGCTTGAGGCAAGCAATTCCTTTCATGTGTAAGTAGGATGCAATTAATCAAATTCTAGTTTAATAACTATATATCATGCCGATTTAGATCCATTTGTGTTTCTAAATATGCACCATGAAGTTATAGATTATATTGTGGAGTACTAGTGCTTACCCCTTAGTAAATCATAGAATTAGTTTTCTCTCCCCTTCACACTTAAACTATGACTACAAGATTAAAAGCGTCTAGAATTTTCTCAATGGCTCCTCTCTATTACATCTTTTCTAAAAGAGGACTTATATCTCTCATTAGGGAAATAACTATAATCATATATCTCACTATTTGAAGGTTTTATAACCATTTGATCCTCAATTTAGAGCTCTCCCTCTGTTTAGCTGGAAATAGGAATAAATTTTCTTTATTTTTTATCTTAGTTTAATGGTTGCTCCATATGGGGGTCCTTGGTAGCTCTACTTTTTTCATTTTTAATTTACCACTCAATAATCCCCCATGTAATAATTATCATTATAGTATTGAGTCCACCTGTAATGATTCAAATTGAATTTGATAAGAATTTTACAAGATCATTTAATTTTTGTTAAAATTCTATGAGATTTTAAACTTTATTCTCATGTTGATTTTTGGGCAAAAGGGTTTGTGGCTTGAATTAGAAAACTAAAAATATGTTAAAGTGAAAATTTTAGTAGGAGCACTGCAACATTATATTTAAAGCATTGTGGAACTGCCTTCTATGTATGTTAAGAAGCACTTGAGGGTGTTGCAACACTATAAAGGCAGCGCTACCCTCTCTATTTGTCAACGCAATGATGTTGTATGTACGATATTGTGGCGCCAAGCTCTCTATTTTGAGCATCACGAAATCTCTTTGGAGCTTTGCGGCGTTAGGAAGCACACGTTAGACTCTTTGTTTGGGAGCGCTACTGTGATGGGAATGTTGGCACTATGATGTTGTGTCTATAAATATCCAAGTGCACTTCATTTCTCTCCATTTTTTTCTTCCAGATTGAGAGGCTGTAATTGGGCGTGTATGTGTGTGTGTGTGTGTGTGTGTGTGTGTGTGTGTGTGTGTGAGAGAGAGAGAGAGAGTGAGAGAGAGAGAGAGAGAGAGAGAGAGAGAGAGAGAGAGAGAGAGAGAGAGAGAGAGAGAGAGGGAGAGATTTTAGAGAGAGAGGAAGGATTTGGAGGTCCTAAAGAAATTTTGCCAATTGAGTTAGTTGAATTTTTTTAAATCTCTAGATAGGTTATTAATACACTATTTTAGATTTCAATTTTGACGTCTGTGTGAGTACTTTGATGATGTTGAGTAAGAGAAGAGATGAGATTATCCTAAAAGGATTGAGATTTAAGCCGGTAACTTTCAAATAGGAAACATTGATTCCCATTAATAATATTTCTATTGCAAAGGATATGAGGGGAGTGATCTATACATTTAGGACTATCCACCTGATAATAAGAAAAGGGGAAAGACTCTAACCAAAGCTCATTAACTAATATCTTATCAAGATTAATGTGAATAGTATAGTCTATTCTCTAATGGAACCAAGTGTAATGAAGACCGATAGAAGAAAGCTCTTTTAAACCATTGTCAAAGATCATATTATTGAAAGTCCCAAATCTATTATAATGAATAGGGTTCCCACCAACTTTCTAAGAGGAGGATCTACAACAGTTAAAGTGTTTGAGAATAATCCAAGGAAGGGGCATAGATTCACCAATAACATTTAGTTGATGTTAGAGAGTGTATCTCTCATTCTAACTATTGGAAGCATAAACCATAGAGATGCCAAATTCATGCAAAGAGCTATATTTGATGAAGTCATGAACATTGGACTAGAAGAAAAGGCAGAGAAGAAAGAAAGGCTGTCAGTGCTCCATATCAACCAAATCCTACCAAGAGAGGAGCACTCAAAATTGTTAAAGTTATCCTCATTACCAAGGATGTAGAGAGAGGATGAAAACTATGGGTCAGAAGTTGAAATAGAAGAAATTTTAGCTTCAAGGATGTAAATCATGTCAATTTTGTAGGAGTGGACAAGTTCTTTGCAGGAAATTACCTTATCACGACTATTAAAGCCCGGATGTTCCAAGAAGCAATGGTAGGCAAGTTCATTAGGATTTGGTAGAGGAGTTTGCCTTTTTGGCAGCTTTTTATCTAGTATTTTTAGGGGGCTGAGAAAATGGATGGGGCACAATATCTTAGAGGGAAGTATGTGAGGTGGTGTTGGGGTCAACATGGTTGAGGATATCAAATTTGTTATGATTTACATTTTGAAGATTGGTGCCTTGGGTAGGGTCAAAAGAGGAGGAGCTTGAAATCACTATTTCCTTAGTGTGAGAGTTTAAGTTTGGGATTATTTCATTTTCATTTTTTTCATGATAGTGGGCAAGGCTGCAGTGTTGCTATTAAGTAAAACAGAGGGGTTGGGAGTGAGGGGATGGTTGGATGGATTGGAGAGGGGTTAGATGGGGTGGTGCTGAAGATAGGGTCAGTTGTGGAAGTAGGGGTGGTAGAGGTAAGGTTTTGCTGTGAATTTAGGTTTGGTGGTTGAAGGATGGGTGGTTCAGAAGGCTTAGGGGCCAAGGAAGGATTTGTGTTGTTGCGATATCTAGGACGATTACTAATACTTTGACCTCTGGCGTTAAAGGAAGTTTGGCCATTTGTGGAGGGATTTTTGGGACATGAATTCATTGGGTTGAGAAAGGACCCACTACTGAAGTAAGAAACAAGTTTCCAGTCATAATAAACTTTAAGTTTTAAAGTTTTTCAGCAAACCCTTACAAATGTAAGATGGGTTTTATCAGAGGAGAGTTTTTCAATTGAAATAGGGGTACCAATATAGCTTGTGATTTTAGTAACACCAACTGGATTCCTACATGAATGAAGCACAATGTGAATTTTGAGTCAAAGGGAAATAGAGGCAAAATCGTCCCTCTTAAGAGTAAAAGAGAAAAGACCATTTTTGCAACAAGAAGGGTTTTTCCAAGAAAAAACCGCGGTCCCCCGTCCACACCATCTCAAAATCCTCGACGGCGGAAAAACATTTGGAGTTTAGATTATGCATAATCTAGCAATTTTATTAATATGTTTGTCTAATACAATAGTTAATTATATTTATTTTTTCTATAAATAGTTAATTTCTGATATTATATTTATCAATTATTTTATTATATATTATATTACATATTGATCTCATTCTATTTTTTAAATATTAAATTTTAATTCTAAACCCTAGAAATAGCTATTAGTGTAATTAAAAAAATGTAAATGTATATTAAGCAACTGTAAATAACACAAGTGTAATTAATTTTAATTCTTTTAATTCTGCTGGGCTTGAGAATTAATTGGTGGCCATATTTTGCTTGAGTGGATATACCGACATTATTATTGTGTCGCCAAAGAGTCAACTTTGATTAATTTAATTGCACTCTATTAGTGCTATTTTTCTAAAAATTATTGTTATTCATTTTTTATTAGAAAAAAAATAATGTTATTGTTTTATTCTTCTAATTTGAAAAAAAAATCCTTTTTATCTAATTCATTTTTTATTTATCAATATTCAATAATTGTTTTAAAAATAATAATAATCAGCATTTGTTATTCTTATTAATACCTCTCCATTATAATTTTAATAAATAAATTGTATTTTTAATTTAAAGTCACCTTTAAATAGAAGCTTTTTATATTGTATTTTTATAATATTATTTTTTTATAAAATAGGAGCATAATAAAATGATAAATTAAATAATTTTAGTTATTAATTCAAAGAAAAATTAAAATGCATTTCCATTAAAATATTCCAAGCAAGCCAAAAATTCCCGAGTTAATTTTAAATAATTATAAATTATATTAAATATGATCAACTTTCAAAAAGCTATTAAGATTGACCTTTGAATAATTAAAATCTTTGAATAAAAGATTTTTTTTAACTTTTAAAGGTAAAAAAAAATGAAGATTTGGTACCATATAATGATACCTACTAATATTGTAGTTGAAGCTTCCTTTTTCTCAAATGGTGTAATAGATTAATGGGCTCTTTGGTTTGAAATAAAGTGGATGTAAAATAATTCTTTTTTATGGGTTTTAAAAATATTGTTATTAGGTTGGATGAAAAATGAATGTAGTGTAAAACATTTTAATTTATTTTTAAGGTAAAGTAACTTTCTTAATTTTAAGGTAAAGTAAACTCGCTCAATTTTGAGCAAAAATTGCTTTCACTGCAACAAGCCCATGTGACTACCAGCCGCACCCGTCGCTGCTTTTCGTTGCTGTCCATGACTGCTTGTTGCTATTTTTTCTCGCCGCCCATCGTTGCCTAAAGCTATCAGCCGCCACTGAGCACTACATTCACTTTACTCAAAAAAAAAAAGAAAAAAAAAAGAAAATAGTATTTAACTACATTTATTTTATACTAATCCAAACAACACCAAGAACTTTCTTTTATACTATATTCTTTTCACATTTACAATCTTTGTTCAGCCAACCAAATAATCTTTAAAGCTCATGAATTTTTACAATAAAGATTTAGCTAAATATGTAAAGTAAAAATGCATTGCTATTCTTAATTTTTGTTGCTAGCATTTATCTGCAATTCAAAATTTTAATTTTGACTTTTTTTTGAAATAAATTATCATCAAACATATAGAAAAATATTATTGAATGACAAGTCAAATCTTCTTAAGAAGTTAATTTTATTTATGTATTTTAACTATTAAAATTATTAAATACACTCAAAATATTAGTGGTGAAGTGAGAGTTTTTTTTAGTGGGGCACAAATTAATTATTTATAAATAATAAATTTATTTTTAACAATAAATATTCAAAATTTTAGAGGAGGGACAAAAATGAATATTTTCATAAATTTATATTTTTATAAATCTCCTCATGCTCTCCTTTAAATTCGTCCGACATGCTAATAACTAGGATTTTTAAAACTGAACCTGCCGGTCCAACCAATTCAACTATGAACCAATCTTAAAGTCGATCTAGTTCAATGTAAAAACTAATTTTGTATCAAATCGGGATGAACAAGTCAGAACCGTCGGTTCAACCGTTGAATCGATCTCGGTCCCCTTGAACTGGCTGATTCAATTTCTAAAATATTTAAATAAATAAATAAATAAATTTAATATATTAAGAATAAAATATTAAGTAAAAATTAAAATTTGATAAATTAATTTAAATTTAAAATGCTTAATTTAAAAAAAAAGAAATTTCAACAGAGCATTTTTCATGACTACATCACTCCATATGAGTTCTTACCCGATCCAAACTCAAAAGAAACATAAAGTGTAAACATTATCAAGAGAAAGTTCCTTAAGTTATGTGAGATTAGATAAGTTAAAATTTTTACTTTTTAAGTTTACAACATAACTATATATTTTAAAATAGATTTTTAAATAAACTTTTTATGATGTAAATAATATTTTTTAATTAATAATGTTAAATAAGTTATATATTTATTTATTATTTATGTACTATAATTTTTATTATTATTTATTTATTTATTATAAAAGATCTAATCTTAAAAATTTATTAATGTAAATTTTTAAATAAATTTAATATATAATTTATAGTTATAAATTATATCTAAACATATAACATATGTTAATAATAATTTATATCAAATTTATAAATTTATATGTAAACTACTTTTTTGTTAAATTTGAATTAAATTTAAAGATAAAATTTGTTTAAATTTAAAATTAGATAAAATTTTATTAATGTGTGAATTTAATATATATATATATATCAATTTTAATTTTTGTACTATAAAGCTGCTTTAAGAGCCACTAAGAAAGTTGTCCCAAACGAAGTCTTATAGATTTGAGATGATTATAAATTTTTGTAAGTATGGTGGCAAAATTATTGTGAGAAAAATAAAATTTTCAAAAAATAACTTTCCTATACATAAAAGATAAAACTTATAAAAAGTAAAAAAAAAAAAAACCTGCAAAACAGTAAAAAAAATTATTCCAAACAAATCTTTAATGATAAGCAAGCTTCATGCTACAATCAACGGCTGAAGTTTATTTCTTGGTGCTTAGCACTTTCCTCATTAAGAATCTAACAAAATTGCTCGTTGAAATAAACCTTTCACAAAATAAAGCACTACTAACAGTAAAAATATTTATAATACAAAAATTTATTAAAGAACAGAACGAATTTACCTTTAAATAACTGTTCCGAACCTTCCAAAATATTTATATTAGAATATTCTAATAAAATTCATATCAGAATAAACTTTATTATTTTTAAATTAAAAATAAAAATTAATGCTATATATAATATTATATAATTATATTAATTTTAATATAAATTTAATTACTGTAATTCTATCAAAATATTTTGAAGTTATTTTTTTCAATTACAAAAAATTTTTTTGGGTGCTGTCTCTGTCAGCACACTAATCCCATTAATTATCAAAATCTTTTGAGACTAATTATTAATTATTAAGTAGCTAATGCAAATTTAAAATACTGCCGGCGCCAGGACAGTTGCCACGTGGCAGTGAAATTTTATTAATGAAGCTTTTAAGTTAAATTAATCAACATTTTACGCACATTTTTATAAAAAAGCACAAATATGGAACCTAAGCTCTTGATTAACGGTACAAATGAGTCGAGTCGAGTTTGAGACAGGTCTAACTCGGGCTCAACTCGTGAACCAAATCTCGAGCTCGAACTCGAGTCGAGCTCCAAAGGCGAGTTCGAACTCGGCTCGTGCCTCTAAACATGAGCTCGCGAGCTTTCTGCCGTCCGCCAGTCCGCCTTCCGTCTTCCGCAGTTTGCACGCATAGATGCCTTTTGCCTTTGGCCTTCATTCTTCCGTGTTTAATGGAGCCATCCGACGAGTAATCGAGTTGAGCATTATATGGATCATATTTGAGCTCGAAATTCTGCTAGAGCTCTAACATGAAATTCAATAAACTCGGCTGGCCAGCTCAGCCACTTATGCCCTTACTATCGACTAGCGTAACGGACAATATTGCCCCTAGTTTAGTTCTCAAATACCATCGAAACCCCAACTTTTTGGTCCGACAGCCCAGCTGGTCGATGACCTACCTCTCGACCAGCGGTCCGAGTCAGAGCACGCTTTTGTCTGGAAAACGGACACTGATGGAATTTTACAAAATCACAAAGGGTAAAATAGAGATTGAAAGTAGGGCCCCAGTCAACCCTGAACTCTTCCTCCAGTAGCCACAGATTCCAAAAGTCTAAAATACCCCTAACTGCCTATCTCACCCGTTAATCTCTTTGTTCTTTTCGAAATGACGAGATTGCCCTTCAATCGGTCCAATTGTGTCGTTAAAAACGCCATGAGTACGAAGGGCATAAAGTAATTTCAGTAGATCCACTTCTTCCCGCATGTGAAGGGTTCGTTTCACTCTTTGTCAGTCGTCGCTGTCGAAAAGATCTCGGGGAGCGATTTCTTTTGGGCTCATCTGCAGCGTCTCGTACCTGAGACGAAGCCCTAACCCTAAATTCTCGGTGCTGATTCAGCCATCTTTTCAGCCTGTTGTTTCTCCGGCGAAGTTGAGCGCTGATTAGGCAGCAGTTGGCTAACATTTGTGCTTTGGTTCAACGAGCTGAAACCAGAAAGATATCAGCTGTGCTAGTTTATATCTGCTTCCTGTATTGTTTGCTTTTTGTTGTTTCGATCCATTTGTGTGAGGGAAGAGCAAAGAGGGAGGTGGAAAAGAGTTCGTCGTGATCAGAAAATATTTGATGTGATAAAGGTGGAAGAAGGGACAAGTGGGGTTAGAGGAGGGGGAATAACAAAAATACTGGAAGGAAAAAATTGTTTAATGACAGCGTATCTTAATATATCAAGGATTATTATTTAGTTGCTCCGGGAAGAGAGAGTTGTGAGAATATTTCCCTAACTACATACACTGCACGAGAGGTGTGGCAGATATCATCAGTTGACAAGCACTTCCTCTGTTTCTTTCTCGACTCTCTCTTTCTCGTCCGTCTTCTACTAATCGATTCCTCTGTTTTGGTCCGTCGTGCTTCTCTACACTGACCAAGTTGTCTTTTTGGGGAAAAAAAATCTAATTTGTGAAAGGGGGAAAGGGGTTCTGCTTGTTTCATTGCTTCCATCTTTTGCTATTGGAGTTTGTGAGACTTCCCTTCTTTTGAGAAGCCTTTCGCCCACGCTCTATAATCCTCGCTTTCCTATTTTATTCTATCATTTTTCTCATCTCGCACACAGGCCAATGCGGCTGGGAACAACAGGAGTGGGGATGAGAGGCAGGTGAAAAACACATATATTAATAAATAACAGAAGAAATAGTGGGAATTGGGGTTGAGAGTTCTGGGGCCATGGGAACGGAGATACCTGTGGCGAGGCAACGATGGTGGCAGACATGGACGGCATGGATTTTGTGGATGCTGCTGATGGTGTCTGTTTGGGTGGCAATTCATTGGTACAATCTAGAATCGACCATGAGGACGGCTGAGGAGGCCTTGGTCAATATGTGCGATGAAAGGGCGAGAATGCTTCAGGACCAGTTCGCTGTCAGTGTTAACCATGTCCACGCCCTAGCTGTTCTCATCTCCACCTTCCATTACCAGAAGAATCCGAGCGCCATGGATCAAGTTAGTTTCTTTTTCTAAGCATCTTATGGTTTCTTATTACCAAAATCAAGTCTTTCTCGCTATTTCATCTCTTTTGGGGATTATTTTGGGTTTTCTTGGCAATTTATTTCAAGGTTTGCAGGGGTGGTCCTACAGTTCCCCCCTGCAAAATCTTGGTAGTTGTGAAGAAGACCTTTAAATGAAAGCTCCAGCGCCAATTTGATGTTTAGATCTTCGCTTTTTCTTTGGTTTAATATGCTTGAAATGAAGCTTTGCAATAATTAAGATGCTTATGTGGAGGTGTCATGTTTCTAGTATCTTTACCTTCCTGTATGGTTTACTTCGTCCGCTTTGTATTTCCTTGGAGATGTAGGAATTGTTTCGTCAACTTACCTTCTCATTGTTTTTCTTTTGCTTCTCAGCCAGATGCGGCTTACGTCGTTTTTTTTTTAAACATAAATTTTGTTGATTTTTCTTTTATTTATCTGCCCACTTTGTTTAATGACGATATCGTGGTGGTTTTCTACTGTTTGGTAGCAGGTTTTGAGCAGGATTTAAGCTATATTTAACTTAAGGGTTGCTGAACAGTAAAAATGGAGAACTTCATTACTACATAAAGATAAATCATGTTTCTCCTCCTTTTAATCTTAAATCCCGGATTTACCAAAACCCATTATTTAATGGATTTAACTTAATTTTGCAGGGATGCTCCTCTTCTCCTAGCAAGCTCCTGTCAAAACTCTTTTTCTCTTTCACATGCTGTTGGTCATATTAATGCTTGCCCTCCCAGCTAAATCTCACCATAAACTATCATTCTCCTTCACATGTTGTTGGCCTGTAGGTGCCTGCCCCCAATGAGCTCCTATTATGTACTTCCCTTCTCCTTCACACGCTGTTGTTCCCATCCATGCAATTAATTAAATATTAGTTAGTAAAAAGTAGTAATATTAATTTTTGATTTAAATTGATTATGTTAATTTGTGTTTTAAACATGTCAACCTTAATAAATAGTATTAATCTATTAAATATATATTAATTTATGGTACTTGTTATTTAATCTGACTAATAAAAGTTATCATTGTTTAATTAGTTTAATAAATTACTAATTAATAATTAATTAGAATGTTTTCTTGCACTAATTTTGATTTTATTAATCTGATAATGATTCATATAAAATATTAATTAAATTTTTTGATGCTTAATCAAACAATTTAGATATGGATAAATAAATAATTCAGCCTTAATAGTTAATATTAATTAAAAATATAATTAACTCAATCAAATGTTTATTAGTTGTGATTTAGTTTGACGAAATAGAAGTTAGTGTTTTATTAGCTTAGTAAATTATTTATTTATGATTAATTAAGATTATATTTTATTCTAATTATGATTTTATTTGTCAAACAAATGTTGATTAAGGCCATAAAAATTACATCTTTACTTGAATGATTATGATGTTTGTATAAACATGTCTATATAAAGTTAAGATAATAGCAATGAGTAAAGTATAATAAAAAGAATATCCTGCATAATGTGGATTAATGTAATAATAAATATTACAAATTCTTAATTGATTAATTTATTGATGTTTATCCAAACGAATTAGATATCGATACATTAATTAAAAAAATAATTTGACCTTAATAGTTAATATTAATTAATAAAAAATAAATAGCTTAATCAAATTTTTATTATTGTTGTATAGTTTGAATAAATAGAAGTTAGTGTTTTATTAGCTTAGTGAATTATTAATTAATGATTAGTTAGGATGATGTTTTATGCTAATTATGATTATATTTGTCAAATTAATGTTGATTTAGGCCATAAAAACTGCATCTTTACTTGAATGATAATGATGTTATATTAACATGTCTATATAAAGTTAAGATAATAGAGGAATAAGGAAAGTATAATAAAAAAGAATATACTCCATAATGTTATATACATATATATATATATATATATATATATATATATATATATATATATATATATTTATAGTAATAATAAATAATACATATTCTTAATTGATATTTATTATTTGTGATAATATTAATATGATAACATAATAGTTCTAATAACTCTAACTCACATTCATATACATCCTTAAATACTAAAATAAATGCCAAAGGCTTTATCGGGTTTTAATTGGATTCAACAACTCTCATACTAAATTGTTTTTGGTTATAATTCTCACAGGATTTATTAAATCTGGATTTACAGGATTTACTAAATCCTACTTGCAGCCAACCCATCCATTAGATTAGTTCTGATTATTTTACTCTATGTGAATGTTTCAGGATACATTTGCATTTTACACTGGAATGACTGCATTTGAGCGGCCACTTCTGAGTGGTGTGGCATATGCACAGCGAGTCCTTCATTCTGATAGAGGAAATTTTGAGAGTCAGCAAGGTTGGACCATCAAGACCATGAAACGGGAACCATCACCTGAGCAAGATGAATATGCACCTGTTATTTTTTCCCAGGAAACTGTTTCCTATCTTGAGGTCCTGGACATGATGTCTGGAGAGGTATGTCCTAAGAGTTGCTTTCTATTCTACTCTTCAATTTAATTATTTAGTTTTTGTTATGTTTTTTCTGTATCTAATTGTTCCCTTTTTTCACTGCAGGAAGATCGTGAGAATATCTTGAGGGCCAGAGCTACTGGCAAAGCTGTTCTTACAAACCCTTTTAGGTTACTGGAGTCGAATCATCTTGGTGTAGTTCTCACATTCCCTGTCTATCGAATGGGAATTCCTGCAGATGCAACCATTGACGATCGTGTAGAAGCTACAGCTGGGTGAGATATTAAGCTTGCAAAATTTTATTCTGGAATTTTTGCCTTTGACTCTGGAGTGTGGCTAAATTTTCCGATCCAAATCAACAGCAATTGGATTGTAATGGATAGTTATCATCCTTATAGTTCATACTCAAATTCTAAGCTGTTTTGGTTCAGTTATTTGTTTTTGATGCGGAGATATTATTTTTCTGGCCTGATTTCTGTGTTAATGGTTTTGTGGTTTACAGATATCTTGGTGGAGCTTTTGATGTTGAGTCACTTGTGGAAAATTTGTTGAAGAAGCTTGCTGGTAATCAGGATATAGTAGTAAATGTGCATGATGTTACCAATATTTCTGATCCCTTGATTATGTATGGAGCCCAAGATTCAGAGGGTTATAAACCATTGTCTCGTGTGAGTATGCTAGATTTTGGCGATCCATTCAGAAAGCACCAAATGGTGTGCCGGTAAGTTCAGTACATTATTCTTTCACCAAGATTATTTATGAAGAAAATGAATTATTTTTTAAATTTCGTGATTGGCAGTTATAGCCAGAAGCCTCCCATCCCATGGTCAGCAATCACCTCCCCATCTGGTATGGTTGTGATCTTAATGTTAGTAGCCTATATATTGTATGCTGCTCAGAAGCGCTATGTTATGGTTATGGAGGATTGTCGAAAGATGGAAGAGCTTAAAGTTCAAGCTGAAGCTGCTGATGTAGCAAAGTCTCAGGTTTGAAATTTTATCTTTATGTGAGGTCATACCAATTTTATCTGGACCTTATGGTGTTCTTCCTTCTTTTTTGTTGGCAGTTTCTTGCAACTGTTTCTCATGAGATCAGAACACCCATGAATGGTGTCCTTGGTATGATTTGCCATTGTTAATATATCATATATTCTACAAAGGCATGCAAACCTTGTCTAAAAAAAGTGTTTTATGTTCCAGGTATGTTGGATATGCTTTTAGACACGGATTTGAATTTAACTCAAAAAGATTATGCCCAAACTGCCCAAGTGTGTGGGAAAGCATTAATAGCATTGATCAATGAGGTTCTTGATCGGGCGAAAATTGAAGCTGGCAAGTTAGAGATTGAATCCGTACCATTTGACCTACGCTCCATTCTTGATGATGTCCTCTCTTTGTTTTCTGCAAAATCGAGGGAGAAGGGAATTGAGGTTAGTAGTCTAGTTTACCATGGTCAACTAGAAAAACTATCTGGTAATTTCTAGCAATGTTAGAAAATTTTTTTTCAGGCTACTGTCTTATATGTGCTAGCCGTTATATGTCCTTTTGTCCAACCTGTTTTTTATCTAGTTACTGCTTTATGCTCTGTCTTTGCTGTATTTTCTTTACTCACACAATTATGCTGGGTTTTTAATATATAGCTTGCTGCATTTGTCTCGGATAATGTTCCTCAAGTTTTAACTGGTGACCCAGGGAGATTTCGGCAAATAATTACAAATCTTGTTGGAAATTCAGTAAAGGTAAGAAAACCTTTTTTGTTCATGGCTTTTTTACTTTCCTACCTCTTATCTTGAATTTGGAAGTTCATTGGGTTTTGACTTTTGGAGCTTGACACGTTATTGGAAATTCAATTAAGCAAAAACTTAACATGCATGTAAAGTTTGCATGGTTTATTTTGTTTCAAGTGCAAAGTTGTCAAATTGTTCCTATATTTACTAATATGGCATTATTCGTTATCTGCAACAGTTTACAGATCGTGGTCACATATTCATCCAAGTTCATTTGGCTGAGCATCCTAATATGCCAATTGAGGGCATGGTGTGCCCCGGCACAAATGGAAAGGTAGATGAATTTGAGGTAATGTCTGGTGGCACAGTATTCAATACTTTAAGTGGATATAAAGCAGCTGATAATAGGAACAGCTGGGAGAATTTCAAGCTATTACTTTCAAATGAAGCATCTCATGCTGCAGTCTCTCTTAATGGACGGCCAAGTGAAAAGAATCCTGAAAGTGTTACTTTGATTGTAAGTGTAGAGGATACTGGGATAGGGATCCCATTACATGCCCAAGAACGGGTTTTCACTCCTTTCATGCAGGCTGACAGCTCTACATCCAGAAATTATGGTGGAACTGGTATTGGCTTAAGCATAAGTAAATGCCTAGTTGAACTAATGGGTGGACGAATCAATTTCATAAGCAAACCCAATGTTGGAAGTACATTTACCTTTTCTGCTGTCCTCCAACGATGTACTATAAATGCAGGAGGTGATCCAAAGAGATCTCTATCAGAGGATTTACCTACCTGTTTCAAAGGAATCAAAGCACTTTTAGTTGATGAAAGGTCTGTCAGAAGTGCTGTGACAAAGTATCATCTCCATAGACTTGGCATTAATGTTGAAATTGCAAAAAATACCAAGATGGCTCTTAGTACTTTAAATCGACAAAATGGTTGCTTGAGGAATGGGTAAGTTGTTTGTGTGAACAGTGATTTCAAATATTTACTTGTTATTGCTATGCAATAAGCTTTGTGTGACTTCTAATACGTCTTTTCTGGTATTTTAGTAAATGTCTTGTGATTAAGTTCTTAGCTGAGTAATACAATATTCTCTTCTGCATATGCTTATATTTTCAATGGTTTGCCATTTTTGTAGTACATCAAATACTAATGATGTTTGATTTTTTCTGATCCAGCTTACTTCAATTTCTTGTTTCCTTTTTAATCATGCACTCGTATTAAAATAACATTCTGATCATACAGGAAATTGCCGAAGGTTTTGTTTATTGAAAAAGATTCTTGGAACAATAGTGATGTTTGCTTGCTTAACCATTTCCTTGAGCGGAAGCAAACAGACCATATACATGAAGTGCCTAAGGTGATTCTTTTGGGAATCTCTGAATGTGATAAAGCAAAGGGTGAATCTCTTGTGGATATTGTCTTTGTAAAGCCTCTAAGAGCTAGCACAGTGGCAGTATGCCTTCAGCAAGTACTTGGAATGGATAACCAGCCGAGAAAAGAATTACCTAAGGGTGCCGTTTTCCTACGCAGCCTCCTAACGGGGAAGAATATATTAGTGGTTGATGATAATAAGGTAAATCTTAGAGTGGCTGCTGCAGC
This sequence comes from Dendrobium chrysotoxum, assembly GCA_019925795.1. Taxonomy (NCBI): domain Eukaryota; kingdom Viridiplantae; phylum Streptophyta; class Magnoliopsida; order Asparagales; family Orchidaceae; genus Dendrobium; species Dendrobium chrysotoxum. Next base: position 66,581,626 of record CM034300.1, on the reverse strand, counting down.
TCTAAAAAAATACGGAGCTAAAGTTGAGTGCGCTGAAAGCGGTAAAGAAGCTCTTTTACTACTTCAATTGCCTCACAATTTTGATGCCTGTTTCATGGATGTCCAGATGCCAGAGATGGATGGGTATGAATACCTACATTGCACTGTTTGAAAACTTCTTGCTTGCTAATAATAAGTTTCTTTATTAGATTCTTATTCATTTTATGTAATGTGTATTAATTTGCTCTTCATATGTTATAGCAAAGAATGAACATTTTTGTGTACAAATACAGTTATTAGAAACAATATTACATATATTTATAGGTCATTAGATTAAATGGCGTTGTCTATAGTACAATTCATAAATCCTAATGTAGTGTTAAAGAGTACTAATAGAGATTGATTTTTAAGTAATGCAGATAATGAGATTCCATGTTATACTAAAATGCTTAGGTATTTGATTTACTATTTCAACTGACAGTTTTTAGATAAAATAGTTACCAAATTTGGAATCCAATGATTTTTTTTTTTCAAGAACTTTTCTTCAGGTAACATAAAGAGATACTTTTCATTTGCAATTCTTATTTGTCTTGAAGTTTTCTCCGGTTGTGATTCTCAGAAAGAAATCATGATTAAAACACTTATGCAGCCAGAACCTAAAGGTCATTATAGGGAGTTGCGGCTAGTTGCTCAGGCTGAACTTTCGATGTGGTGATTGTAGATTGTTGTGTAGATGAATTCTAATTTGATGAGAAGGATATCCGTTATACTGTCCTAAATCCACATTTAAGTCATAGGTATAGCTCAAAGAATTTTAGGTGAATAAATTATATTTTTCTCAAAAAATAAATGGAATGAAGATAGGAATTATGAGAAGTGTAGAAATTTGTACCTTTTCAGCAGGTCCATCCCCTTTTGATCAGTAGGGAAGATAAGCCACTAGTTTTGGTATTGTAATGTTAAGGAATTTGAGGTTTTGGGTTTAGTTAAATACAGTTTAGAGGAATAGTTTGATAAACTTATTTACTGTTGGCTACATCATTCTTGGTTTGGTAAAATTTTTTTGCATCCACTTGGTTTAGTCACTTGAGTAGATTTAGGATTACTGAATATCATTCTTCAAAAATGGTTTTGAGTTTCGTAGTGAGGAGATCTATTTATGTTTTGTATAACATGTAGGTAGATGCTAAACTTCATGTTCTTCAATCATTTTATGCTTGAAAGGGAAATTGAACATGTTGGTGTTTTAGTATTGATAACTGATGGTCTAAGAAGATTGTTTTTCCCATTTGAGCTATCAATTTTTCATCAGTTCTAGATTGGTGACAGCAGGATAACTTGAGGATAGGGCATCAGTGGCTATGCCAAACTGCATGTTATCATAATTCTCCCGAGGAGTTCCCTAGACGGTAGTTTAAATATTTGTTTTACACACGTTTAGTTGGAGCTCCTAGACCAGGAAATATCAATGGAGTTCCTTTTGGTCAGTTGAAGTCTCTTGATAAGTGACTCAAGCTTGTGTGATCAATATTTGAAGCCCTACACTTCATAGGTTATATGTAGTAGAGGAAAATAACCAAAATGATCCCTTAACTCTTTATAAAAGACCAAAATGATTTCAAACTATATTAAATGATCATTTTGGCCCCTCAATTCTTTAAAGAGGAGTGAGACTATTTTGGTTCATTTTTAAGGACTTGAGGGATCAAAATGACATTTTAATATAGTTAGGGACCATTTTGGTCCTTCATAAAGAGTTAATAGACCATTTTGATTCTTTTCTCCATATTTATATATCATGATTGATCACACAGGCTATATGTAGAATTATGATGCTTTTAACCATATCAACTAAAGGAAAATATATGAACCTCTGGGAATTAAAGAAGATATCATCAAAAGATATATACTCAAGGCAATATATAGGAGAACTAATATAATGATTAAGTGGGCACATTCCCTACAGATAATTAGCAGTCAAATCATGATCAAACTTCAAAATCTTAGTTGAGCACCAATTGAGTACTTTTAACAAGAAATAGAGTGCGCTCCAAGATAAACTATATGGATGGATGTTTTGATAGATTATCTAAATATTTTCAAATTCTCTCATTTTAAAATGAATGATGAACATGACATGCAAATTGAAGCACATCAAATGGTTCTCAAAACTCTACAAAATTTCATATTAAGTATGCCAATATGATGGGAGTTACCCCACACAATAGGATTTCTTATGAAATTGACCTAGGATAAGATTTTATCCATTTAACATGCAAATCAAAGCATATCAAAGGTGCTTTTCAAACAAATATCTTAAAGAGCATGCTCTAATGATATAAATTGCTCGCTTATCATGAGTATTATAAATTAGGCTTAAGATAATATATAATGAAGGGTAAATACCACATATCCCTTATATTTGGCCTTGCATGAGGCTATTTTTTGAAAACCCTTTGCTTTGGTAATGTTTGGGTCTTGCTTAACTTTGGTCCCTTTTGTTATGTCACACATTGGTTCGAAAGGCAGTACACCTCAATAATATGGGACATGATGAAAGATATAAAAACTCATTTTGTACTTGCTAAAAAAGTTTATATATAAGTAATATAAATAGAATGTATTAGAGTAAGCAATTAAAGATAAACTAAATTATATTTCATTACTATAAATTATAATGATGGTACATAAATGAAATAGGAACAATAATAAATGAAAAAAAAATTGAAAGAAATAACTTCAAAATTTTAAATTTCCAGAGGAGATTCTACTGTTGATAAGTTTGCTCTTGTGGTGATGGTTTAACAAGCACTCTTGTAGAACTTGTTATGATCATAACAAGTGTATTTGAAAATTCAAACTGAACAAATAATTATAATCTATTAAAACATAAATGGCAACAAACTAGGGCATCCATCATGAATAATAAAAAGGGCACGAATAACTTTATAACAGTAGGTAATTTGTATCATCAATGCATAGATGAAACATAGCTTATATTTCAAATACATTATGATAGTGGTCATGAGTGTGTGTGTATATATATATAAGTATTATCATATCACTCAGAATATGACTCATCAATCATTCATCATTTTCAATTTGTATCCATTTACATTATCTATAATCTATTTTTATCAAGACATCCTGAATAGGGAAGGCAAAACACTAACCTAAGGTAATTTAATGTTATCCTATAGAGTTATCAGTCTATGAGCATGTTAGTCCGATTAGCCAATATTCGAAAGGGTTTCTATCGACTTATGCATATTTTCAACAAGTATTATATATTCAATATGACAAAGGCTAAAAATTAACTATGTTCCGCCTTTTACTTATTTTTCAATGAAAGAGCTAATTTATAGCTTTTATATATAGAGAGAGATAGAGATAGAGAGAGGGAGATATCAGAAACATATTATTATTTATTTTTTTTAGCAAAATAATAATTTTTATTCTCATATATCTTTTATAATTTATCTAATTTTGATATAATTAAAAAGATAAAGTACATAGTCTATGAGCTTGTTAGCTCGACTAGCCAATATTCGAAAAGGTTTTTATCGACTTATGCATATTTTCAACAAGTATTATATATTCAATATGACAATTGTTATTTGATAATAATTATAATTTGCAAAAATAATATTTACTACATTCAGTAGGAGTTTGTACAATAATAAATCTAAATAAAATTATTTCTACCACATGATGAAATTATTTCTCGCTGTATGGCCTTAATATAACGAGAAGTGTGCAAGGACCACTACATCGGCATTCGAGTGCAGTGTTAAATAGGCAAGGGTTCCCACATCATGAATGAAAGTGGGCAAAGAAGCTAGTTCATGAAACAAAAATTAGGATATGAACTTGGAATATAGGTTCCCTTACAGGCATAATGGAATTAATAAATTTTATGATTTATAGGAAGATAAATATTATAAGTATTCAGGAAATTAAATGGGTTGGAGAAAAAACTAAGGAGATTAATACCCTAGGATTTAAATTATGATATTCTGATAGGAGTCAAATTAGAAATGGTGTAAGTGTGATGATAGATAAGAGTTTGAAGGATAATATTGTAAAAATTAATACAATTTGAGATAAATTATAGTATTAAAGATTGTTGTTGATGCTAAGATTATTAATATTATAAGTGTTTATGCTCTTTAAGTAGGTTTGGATATGCATTCAAAATTAAAATTTTAGAATGACTTAGAAAAATTAATACAAAAGATACTTCTTGAAGAGCTTTTATTGAAGGAGATTTTAATGGGCATATTGGTAGAGAGATATATGATTTTAAAAGCATTAATGGTGGCTATAAGTTTGGAGCGACTAATGAAGGTTTTAAGATTATATAGTTTATGAATTTGTAATTGCTAATATCTTATTTAAAAAAGGAGACGAGCATTTCATCACTTATAAGAATGAATGTAGTAAAACTTAGATTGATTCTTTTTTTATAAAAAAATAGTTTGTTTAGATTACAAAAATTATAAAATTATTTCGAGTGAAAGTTTATGTACCCAACATCGCTTATTAGCTTTGTACTTTAAGATGAAAGGGCTAAGTTTAAAAAATTAAAGTAAAATATTGTTTGAGGATTAGATGAGGGCATTTAAAGAACACTAATAAAAATATTTTTGAGAGAAATATTCTAAATCTTAAGATTTTGTTTGTACATGAGAAAGCTAATGTTATGTGGGAAAAAGTAGCTTGTGATATTAAGAATATTATAAAGGATGTGCTTGGAGTATCAAAGTAAAAAAATCTCCTAATAGGAAAAATAGTTGGTGGTGGAATCAAAATGTGCAAGAAAAGACAAAAATAAGAAGCTTTATTATAAAAATTGATTAAATGTAAAAACTCTGAAAAATGAGAAATATATAAAGATGTTGTAAGGAGTATAAGAAAGTAATATGCGATGTAAAGATTTTAGCTTTAAATGATTTATATAATAAATTAGATATCAAGGAGGACGAAAGATATATGTATAAGATAGCCAAACAAAGAGATAGGAGTTGTAAGGATTTTGTTAAGTGAAGTTCATTAAAGATGAAGATCAAAAAGTGCTTTTATTTGAAAAGGATATTTAACAAAGGTGGATGATATATTTTGCTAAGCTTTTAAATGAAGATTATGAGATTACGATTGACTTTAGTGATTTTAGCACCAATATTTTGAAAATTGGACTAGACTGGCTAGTTCAACCTGTTCGATTGTGAATCGGCCAAGTTACCTGTCCGGTCAAATTCAAAAATTGGATCTGCGTCAAACTGGCTCAATGCCGTTTGAACCGTCGGTCGAACCGAAAAATCGGTACAACTAATCCGATTTTGTATAATCGGTCATTTTTAAAAAATATTTAATTTTAATTAATTTTCATTCAAATAATAAATTTTATTTTATTAAAACCTTTTAAAATTTTTAAAACGTTTTTATTAAACATGAAGATGAACTCAACCATGGTATATACATGTCATCTCACATAACTTGTCTTGTTGTAGGTTGTGTGTACTTTTAAATTATGTTAAGACAACTATCTTAAACTCCCCTATGATGTCGGACTAAAAACGTTGCATGAAGCCATGAATACTATATGGGTTAGAATGAGAATTTGGGTTGGATTGGGCTACAAATTTGGACTGATTGGACTGTAAAATTTTTTAATATGTATTATAAATTTATTATAAAGTGTATTACAAAGTAATAATATAAGTTTTTTAATATTATAAATTTATATATTATATTAAATATTATTCTTATTATAAATTATATTTATATTTATACATTTATATTATATATATTTTTAAAATTTGGTAAATATATTTAATGCTCATATAGTTATATTTATAATATACATATACTTATATTCATATTAATGGCTAATTAATCTTTTTATCATACTTTATATCTCTTTAATTGAACTTGTTCAGGAGTCCTTATTGAGTTAATTATATATTCACGTCTAAAAATTTTATTTATTATATTATTTATATTATAATTGAATAGTTTTAGTATTTATTACGTCATCTGGTTCAATCTCAACCCTGATCTAACCCTGTCGAACCATTGAACCTTCAATCTCTCGTTCTTCCGGTTCTATGTCCGGTCCGATTTCCACAACTTTGCTTAGCACTCTAAATGAAAATTGAGATTTTTATTTTGATCGGCATATTAGTAAAATAGAAGTTAGAGCTGAATATTTTTTTTTTTAGCTGAATATAAATAGAAGTTAGAGAGGCTTTAAAGAAAATGAAGTATAGAAAAGCTGTTGGACTTGATGATATTCTAATAAAGGTGTGGAAATACTTAGGAGATTAAGGAATTTTTTTACTTACTACATTTTTTTAATATTTATTTTGAAGACTAAAAAGATGCTAATTGAGTGGAGAATGAGTGTGTTGATTTGTATTTTTAAGAATAAAGGTGATGCAAAAGATTGTGCGAATTATAAAGGAATTAAGTTAATTTGAAATACTTTAAAACTATTGGAGGAGTTATGGGGCATAGTTACGACGTGATACTAATGTTTCTCAAAATCAATTTAGATTCATGCCGGGTAGGTCTACTATGGAAGTTATACATTTATTGAGAGGTTTGATGGAGAAGTATAGAGAGAATAAGGAGGATCTACGCATGATATTAATTGATTTAGAGAAATCATATGATAAAGTTCCATGGAGTAGAATAGAAATGGGTTAATAATGCTTATATTCAAGTCATTAAGGATATGTATTTAGTAGCTGTTATTTGTGTTCAAACACAAGGTGGTTTGACCTAGTATTTTCCTATTTCAGTTGGATTACATCAAGGATCATCCTTAAGCCCATGTCATTTTGCTTTAGTTATGGATGTTCTCACTAGGCATTTGCAAGAGGTTGTAGCCTGGTGTATGCTTTTTACTGATGATAGTCTTCTTGTTGATAAGACTAGAGAGGGAGTTGAAGGTAAACTTGAATTATGGATTTTAACCTTAGAGTCTAAAAGTTTTCGTTTGAGTAGATCTAAAACCGTATTATATGGAATGTAATTTTAATTGTAATAGATCTAGTCAGGGGATTGCGACTCTGGGCAATTAAGTCATTAATAAGAGTACACTTTTTAGATATATTGGGTCTATTGTTTAGAGTGGTGGTAAAATAGATGAGGATATTATTAGTAGAATTCAAGTTGGATGGTTGAAGTGGAGGAATGCATTGAGTTTGTTGCGTGATAGAAAAGTCCCCCTTAAACTTAAGGGAAAATTCTATAAGATGGTGGTAAGACTTGTAATGCTTTATGGCGTTGAATGCTGGCCATTAAAAGAGAAGGATAATATTAAGTTAAGTGTTGCAGAGATGAGGATGCTCAGTTGGAAGCGTGGCTTTACTCTTAGAGACAAGATACAAAATGATCATATACATGAAAAGGTTGGAGTAGATCCTGTGGCATATAAGATTAGAGAGTCGCCTTAGATGATTTGGTCACATGAAACACCGGCCTCCAGTGACCTGGTTAGGAGAGTAGATGTATTAAATTTGACTTATGTTAAGAAAGATAGATTTAGACCTAAAAAGATTTGGTTAAAAAATATTAGAAATGACCTTTATTTGATTTAAATGAAAATTTGACTCTTAACCAAGGTTGTGAAAATCAGACCGGATAATAAACCGGAAGAAGACGTTCATGCGAACCGGTCGAACCGGATGACGTAATAAATAAAATTTAGATGACATAATAATCATATAAGAATATAAATTTTTATTAAAAATAAATTGAATTCACACATTAATAATATCTTATGTAATTTAAAATTTAAACATATTCAATCTTTAAATTTAATTCAAATTTAACAAAAATTTAACTTACATATAAATCTATAAGTTTAATATAAATTATTATTAATTTATGTTATACATTTAGATATAATTTGTACTTATAAATTATGTATTAAATTCATATTACAAATTTACATTTATAAATGATTGAGGTTAGATTAGATCATTTATTATAAATAAATAAATAATTTTTATAGCATATAAAATAATAAATGAAGAATATAATTTATTTAACATTATTAAGTACAAATAAATATTATTTACATCATAAAAAATTTATTTAAAAAATCTATTTTAAAATAGATAGTGTATGTTGTAAACTTAAGAAATAAGAACTTTAACTTTTTTAGTCCCACATCACTTGGGGAAATTTCTCTTGGTAATACTTTTACTTTATATTGCCTTTTGAGTTATGATGGTGTAATATCTCACATAAAGTGATGAAGCCTTGTGAAATGCTTAGTTGAAATTTTTTTAATTTAAAATTAAGCATTTCAAATTTGAAATTAAATTACAAATATTTTATTCTTAATATTTTAAAATAATTTTTTAATTATTCAAATAATTCAAAAATTGAACCGACCGGTTCAAGAGAATCGTGATCGGTTCAGCGGTTGTCGATTGAACCAGCGGTTCTGGCCGGTTTGATGCAGAAACGGATTTTAGGATGAATCGGACTGGTCTAAGACCGGTTCACGATTGAATCGGTCGGACTGGCTGGTTCGGTTCGGTTTTTAAAACCCCGCTCTTAAGCTACACCATCGTTGACCTACTGAAGTAAGCTACTAAAAATATAATCTATGTTAAAAGAATTAAATACACAAAATAGTAATACCTAAACATTGTTTTAACTATTTGAATCTAACAACTATAAAACATCAAGCCTATTGACCTAATTCTTTTTATCAATTAGCTAGTTATATGAATAGTTTTTTTTAGGGAAAAAAATGTTAGGTTAACTATATTAATTGAATAGTTTTTTCTTAGGAAAACGAGCCTCTATGAAGATTGGAAACTAAGTTGAAGGAGCAAATGAAATCTCAATGGTGGTGGAATTAAAAAATGGAGGGTTTTAAAAAATGTGGAAGCACCCAAAGTATTACTCAAACATAAGGAACATGCATAATGTTTACCCTATAATCAATTAAATGGGTATTTCAAAGAATATTCATACTTGGAAATGTAGTATCACTTACTAAAAAATGTTGCTCCAAGCTTGTTTTGATTAATTGATTATTTTCTTAATTTTAAGATTTTTCTTAACGCTTTTAACATACTCTTTCCTCATAGACAAACTATTGATCCTAACTTGGTGAAATAAGTTTATCTCAATGTTTTTTATTTTTAAGATTTTCTTAGAATTTATCTATTACTTTCTCTCAATTACCTCCCTCCTTTCTTGTGTTCCAAACTTTCCCTTTTTTTTTCAAAAATATTTTCCCATCTCCTCCTCTAATATCTTCTCATATGTACAAAAAATTAGAACTCAGCTTTTATGGTGAAGGCCTTCATGGGACTCTCACTCTTGACTTGATATAGAAGGAAAAATGTCTGGTATGCTCTTAGATGAAGTTTTTTCATCATTATTGCTCTCAAAATAGGTAGATGCTAAGAATTTTAGATCTTATTAATGATGGTGGTGTTAGGATTCAATAGATTCACTCATCAAGCTTGAATATGGCGAAGGAGATTAACTATAGCCTTCTCCCTTTGTCCCTCATCCCATTGGTTGTTGGCAATGATGGTTTGAGAAATATCAAAGCCACACTCCCTCATCTTCATTAAACAAGAAAGTTGGCATAGAGAAGGTTGACACATTGGCAAGTGGTCAAATCAACCGGTTGCTTCGATTGGGCTTGCTAGAGAGGTCAATCAAGTGGATCTAGTTATGATTGGGTTGAGTTTGGACTTTTGCATAACAATTCTTTTCGGATTTTGGTTTTAGTTAGAAGTCTATTCTTAGGGCCAATGTCCTCAAGCTTTCATGGACAATGGAAGTTGTTTTGAGAATTTTCATTATAATGCCTCAATTTACTAAGCTTTTCATCATTTTTTGCCCTATTTGAATTTCCCAAAGGCAAAGGGTCCAAAATTCTTCGTTTCTTTAAGAATTTGACTTAATTTATTCAGGTCTTATTAATTAATGACAAACATAATTTAATCATATTTTTGAAAATATAAGATATTACGATATATAAGAAGATTTGGTGTTGGAGTGAGGAGATGCTAAAAATTATTAAAATGAAACATGTGCTTTTAGAGGGAAGGCAGAAAGTAAGTACTACTATGAAGTATGTTGTGGTGATTCAAGAGGCTTAATTAGAGCTAAGTTTGAGCAAGATGCGTTTAAGTGTAGTTTTAGTTGCTAATTGATTTCTATTGAGATTTTGAGAATTGTGGGTAATATTGCAATGATTTTTTTTACAAATTTTTTTAATGAAAAATATGCCAAATGATTGGAAAAATTATTTTGTTATCAACATTTAAAAACAATAAGATTTCTAAAATTATGATAATTGTAGAGGAGCCAAATTTGTATCTTCGTACAATGAAGCGTAAACTTAAAACAATTATGTTAATTTGAGAGATTCAATTTTAATTTATATATTAGAAGATCAAATATTGAAAATGCTTTTCCACAGTTAATGAAAAAGTATAAAGAGTGGAGAAAGTAACCTTGAGAAGGTTTATATTGATCTTAAGAAAGTGTATAAGTGAGCACCATAAGAATTAATTTGGTGCTATTAAGGAATAAATATGTGCCAAAGGTGTGAAGTTATTATTGATGTGTATGATTGAGCTTTGATTGGTATTGAAGTGGTTTTTAAATGACTAAGCATATGAATCACTAACTATGATGCATCCATTATCTAAAATTGCGTAATATGAGGCTCGCCTTGAGGCCTGCCTCAATGTAATTCTGGTGAAAAGCACCTCGAGGCTTACATCTCAAGCTTTTTTTATGAGGCGTGAGCCTAAGTTAGGCTGAAGCGTGCCTCACATTGTTGGCATGAGGCGTGCGTACGCCTCACCCTATTTATATACATTTTTAATTAAAACTTACCTAAATTCTAAATTAAAGCCTCAAACAAATCACCCCTTCGTGCACCCTAAAGCCGCAATAGCTTCCTCTTGACTGCCTCGGTCTCCAGCCCACCGCCTCCGCCACAGGCACAACTGTCGTAGCCAACGCCGGAGATCACTTGGAAAATGCACACCACCACCACCTCTAAAAATTTTGAAGTAATGCTCTCATCTTTATGTTGATGACAACCATTTATGAAAGAAGAAAATGATTGAAATAAATGAAAGTAGGTTTATCGTGAAAATAAGAAGGTAGCTTATGATGAGTTGAAGATGAACCTAGTTGAAAATATATGAAAAAAATGAGAATTTGAAGCAAGATGGGGATCCTTCTTCTGCCTAATAGCCTTTACAAAAGAACAAGGAGTAAATGTAGAATGATAATCCACATTAAACAAATTCCTAATAGAAGGAGTGACCAAAGAGGATGCATCAAAATGTAGGATCATCAGAGGAGCAAATGATAGATGAGGGATAAAATCCCGTCCAACAACATGATTTTGAGTCAGTCAAAGTGAAAAAGCACAACACCGGATATGATGCGAGGTGCAAAAGTTAATGAGCTACCAAGGAAAAATACCTTACTGAAGTAATGAGGTTGTTGCACTAAGCGATATGATTGGAATGCCGACAGAGTAGGCCATAAGCGCTAAGGCAAAAGACATAGATGCTAGGAGGCGATAGCCTAAGGAAAAGGAATGCGGCCAAGGATGAGAAACTTGCATGACCAACAGCCACAAATGAGGAGCAAGTGCTGGGGAGTGAGGGCCATGGAGTGTGTGAAACCCAGGCGTGACGACATGATATGAGGAGAAGATTTCTTAGTTAACATGTAATTTGTGTAAAATAGGTTTTAACATCTCAGAAAGAATGAACAGAGAATGATTTTTAAATTCAATATGAATAGTTGGGTTAAAGCTAATGATGGTGATGGTATTATTATTTAATATAATATAGATAAAAATTATTTTAGAAGAACCATACAATTTAACTACATTAAAACGTAGTTTAGCAGTATGAGTTGCATTAACAATTTGTGATATAGTATGAAATAATGCAGTTTTTGAAAATTATTTATTACTACAAAATAAAATCATCTTTTTTATTATTTGCAGAAAACCCAATTTATAATCCATATTAAGTTACTCCTGTGGTTTATGTGGAATTGCTAAAGGTGTATATAGACTTGCGTTATGTTTATTACTTTTAGTAGATTGATAAGTAATACATTGTAAAACAATATGGCAACATCTTTTTTTATATTTGGCCCAAAATATTTATCCTTATGCCTAGTAGCAGTCTTATCCCTACCAACATGTCCAAAACCATCCCTAGCATATAGTTCTAAAATTAGAATTTATTTGAACCAATGTTAAGGGAACATCTTTCTTAAGCAAATATGAATTTTGAGGTAGGATCATTTAAATTTTTTCAACGAATTGGGACTAACGCTTAAAAATTGAAACTATAAAAACTGAAACTATAAAAACATTTTTATTAATCCAACTTTCAATATGTTTGATTTAATCTTATTTCATGAGATTGCTGTTAATTTCATGGATTAATCTCTTTTTACCTCCTTGTGAATCCATATCTAATCCTCAATCAAAAAATTCTTTATAGCTTGTTCTTATGGTTATTTTGGATGATGAGATTGTGTCAAGCAATGATTGTACATTCCATAGATATATTTTTCATTGGCGAAAGTTATCTATTTACAATAAGTAATATATTTCTTTGTAGGAAGCACAAAATTTATGTTCTAATCTACTCGATTAGTATCCAATGCTAAATATGGAGCCAAATTTATCCTATGTTGGGCATATTTGATGGAATCTACATGTGTATTCTCATCAAAAGTGTCCCATCAACCAATGCTTAATGATTTTATTTATTTTCATTAGTTGGCGTATTTTATTTAATCCTGTAATTTCTAGTTTGAGACATGACTATGCAAATGGCCTAAAGAGAAGGTGCATTTACTATTTCCTTAGTTTAGGTTGGTTTATATAATTTTGGCATGATATTAGGTTGGTTTGATTCTTGGGTACCTTCAAATTTAGCCACATGTGAATTCTATTAGGTTGTTAAGGTGATATCGAAGGCTCAATTCATCAAAGTTGAGTTATTCCATGTTGGGCAAGTTAAAATGAGATTATAGCTGCACCCTTTATGGATTTGCTATTATATGATATCTATTCATATGGCTATATTTGCGGGGCTTGCTTGTTATGATTATTGGAGTAAGTTGTGGATTTTATTTGATTGTTGCAGCTGGGTACCTGCCACTTTATTTTGGGTTTTTATTTTCGTGAGTTCTGGTTATCACTATTTCTTGGGCTTTTATTTTCACGGATGGTGGTTCTTGCATGGTTCTTGAGTGTTGTTCCAGTGCAGTTCACGAGAAGTATTTCGCATTAATGTTATAAATTCTTGATTCGTGGATAAGGTTTAACTATGAACTTGATGGCTATCTATAGTCAAATTGGGTTAATCTTGTGCCAACCATATCTATTAGCCTATGTGTGTAAGTTAGATGTACGAGTGCAATACTACTACAGTTATTGGATTTTGGCAAATCATCTCCTTGTATTAGCGTGATTAAATTATAGTTACTCACAAATTTTGTATTAATTGAGTTTCGCATTGATTTTTGGATTTACTCAAATCATTTCATTACTATTTGAGTTCTAATTCTTGTATTGTTATTTTGCATTAAAAAAATAAGATGCCATATTTGTTAGTTTCTGTTCTATTGATCTCATGTTCCTTTGTCTAATCTGCGGACATCATATCATTCTATTTGCATTAGAAAATTCTAATCGTAAACTATCATGCATTAATTTGGATGATGATGAGACTTGTTTTTGTTTTTATAGAGTCTCATCATCTGCATGTAATTGACCAAAAACTGAATTAGCTCAGATTTGAAGTTCTAATTTGCTTTTGATCAGGAGTAGGGGTGTCAATTTCGAGTTGCGGGTCGGGTTCGGGTCGAATCCGGAATTGACTCGGCACTATTCGGGTCAACTCGAACCCGACCCGCTTCGGGTTCGGGTCAACCATACTCGACACAGATTTAGGGATTTTCCGATTTTGCGAGCTGCCGAACTCCCGTCGCTTTGCGTCGTTTGTGAGCTGCCAAGCTCCCATCGCTACTTCCGGTAGGGAGCTGTCGTCGCTACTTCCGATAGCGAGCCAGTGACGGGCCAAGCTCCCGTTGCTACTTCAGTACTTCCGACTGTGAAGCTCCTGCCGCTACTTTCAAGCTCCTGTCGTTACTTTTGACTGCGGAGCTCTCGAATGCCGGACAAATTATGCCACTGACGAGTGACGCAGTGACGGTGAGGCAGCGACTGACATTGTGACGCATATGGCTGGGCTGGCGAACGAGACTGACGGACGCGGGATCTCTTCAGACGGGTCACGCGAATGACGCGACGGGATGGATAGAGAGCGGGAAACGGCTAGTCCAAGTCAAAACGGATCGATTTCGGGTTTTTGGGTCAACCCGGACTCGACCCGTTTTTTCAAATGGGTCGAAATCTTTAACCCGAACCCAACCCCGACCCGTTTCGGGTTTGGGTCATTTTCGTGTCGGGTTTTCGGGTCGTGTCAAATATTGACACCCCTAATCAGGAGTTGACATTTGACGGCATGTCAAAGTGAAAAATAGTTAATAAAGTAATGAGGTGAATTTTTTAGAAAGATTCACACATATATATATATATATATATATATATATATATATATATATATATATATATATATATATATATATATATATATATATATAGTGGGGATATTTAGGCCAATTAAGGCAGATTCACACACATAAGACTTGAATTCAAGATATATTAGTTGGTAGCCTAAGCTCTCAACCAAGGTATTGGAATGCATCGTTGACTTAAGAGTAAAGACTTGTAAATGGATCGTCCACAACAACGAAGTGCAAGGTTAAAGCCTTGAATTAGTTGCACTACTTCAGTTGGATGGCTGGAATCATGCTATTATAACCTTCTAAAAAGGGGCCGTTTAGTCAATCAGCACTTGACAATGTGGGAGGAATCTTGGAATTAGTCAACTTTTTGGGTAAGTGGCAGAAAAACTACTTTCATTATATTTTTGAAAGAAGGAAGCAAAACCGTTCAAATAGTATTACTTTTAGGCGAGTGAGATGAAGGGAGATATACGCTTCTTCTGTGATTTGACATTGCGAAATAAGAATAACAATCAATACTCGACAGGTATCTCTCCTAGGATGTTGGAGTTCTCATGTTTGATTGACGCATACTAAAAGACTAGTTGCTTTATAAATTAAAACTATGGTTAATGGGAGAACAGGTTACCCATATGGGTGAATTTTTTATTCCTTTTACGAACATTTCTATTGATCCATGCTTTTTAATATCTTCGTAAGGTGAGTTGTCTTTCTTGTTATGTGCTTGTCCTCTTGCCTATTTTACAAGACCCCAAGGAAAATAGTAGTAATCTAACGGACCTTTTTTGCTCTCTCTCTCTCTCTCTCTCTCTCTCTCGATAGTGAATATGCCTTAACCCAATTCTTCCAGTGTTTTTAAGGTCTTTAATTCATTTATGCTGCTTCTTTGAGTAAGCCCTTTTGTAAAAAGAAGAGATTTGAGCCTCTGATAACTTTGCATTTTAGCCTGGCACACCATTGGATTGGTTGATTTCTGTGTACATGAGAATGCCGGTATTTGATTTAAATTCTGCACACTGGTAAAACGTTGCGTCTTCATTAAAACAGTTTATTTTTAGCCTTTCAATGCAAATAACAGTGTAATTTATGCTTTCACCTTCTATTTACATTCGAAGAATGTAATAATGGTATCTTATACTCTATTTCTTTCAGATTCGAGGCAACCCGGCAAATTCGGTTGATGGAAAATGAAGCCAATGAGCTTGCCAATTTGAGACGAGTACAGTCCAACGACTCTGATTTAGTGCCTCCTCAGTGGCACCTGCCGATTCTAGCCATGACAGCTGATGTCATTCAGGCAACTTATGAAGAGTGTATGAAATGTGGAATGGATGGTTATGTTTCCAAACCCTTTGATGAAGAGCAATTATATCAAGCTGTAGCCAAGTTTGTGGCCTCAAAACCTTTGCAAGGCTCATGATTAACTATTATATTTGAATAGCACTTCCAGCTTTAATGGCTCAGCTACTTCTTCCATCTCAGATATTAAGATATTTCAATCTGGAGAAAAAGAAGAATCCTTATTTTCCTGCACGGCAAATTGGTCAAGAGTTTTCTCCAGTTACTACAAGGAGAGCAGGAAGATTGGCTGGAACCAGTGTAAATTTAACGCTGGTTAGAGCAGGTGTACATGTTGTGTTAGTTTATTCTTATTCTTCTTCCTGTTGTGCTGGTCTGGTGTATATTGTAAATTTTACTCTATTGGTAAACGTTATCCATTCTTGGGAGAAAGTAGATTAGCAAAATGTTGCAGTTTTTTTGTGGAGCCAATCAACTAGTTCTCTTAATCTGAGTTTTCTTGTTTAATTACTTCCAGATTTCTTCTTCCAGTCCTTGTAAATCCATACAATATGGTCATTTGTTAGGATAATATACATTATATTTTGCAGAGATTACTGAGGATCAGGACATTTTATTTGGTTCAGTCTAGATCTTAACTCACAATTAAATAGTATGTTGTTGTTCTATTTGTTGGAGATGATTATATTATATAAAGAGTTTTCTTATTTTCTTTCCTTTTTGTTTCCTCACTGTTTAAGAGTTTTTTTTTTCTTAATTCAACTCAGCAAGTTTATCAGAAGTCAAAATCAGTGTCTTTTGTTATAAGATACGCCTTCACCTCTTCTGATCTACTTGATAGTGCCTCTATTTTTGATAAGGCATAGAAGGTGTTCGTTTTTGGTGTGAAATTTTGGCTTAGTTTGGACGGTTTTTTTTACTGTTTTTTAAAGTAATTTTTTAGTATAATTTTTTTTAGATAAAATTTTGTATATAAAATATTTGTTTTAGAAAGCAATAAGAAAGTCATTCCAAACGAAGCCTTATAGTTCGTTTGGGATGGATTTCGTTCTATTTTTTAGAATGATTTTAGAGTTAAAAATTTTTAAATCTTAGAAATTTTTTACTTTAAAGTTGTTTTAGAAAGTAGCAAAAAAATGATCTCAAACATAATCGTAGTTTCTTTTCTATCTGTCATTTGGTAAAATATCATCCTTCTCCCTTGATGCAATTACTTGTTTAAAAGAGCCCTAAAATTTTGATCAAGAGGAAAACTAGAAAAATCTTTAAAGAGGTAATATTTTGATGATCTTCATAAAGTGTACATATCATAATTAAATTCACTAGGTATGTATGAAATAATTCTATTGATAAATTAACTTATCTACTTGAGCATTCTTAATCTCATTAGTAGCTTCACAAGTAATGATTAGCTCTTCTCATATTTTCATTGTTGTATTAAGCATTAAATTTATCATGAAATTATTAAGTAATAAAGTATAATGCAAAGTGTTTCCTATTCAAACATTTTGTTCATATAAGTCAAGTTTAAATGTCATTCAATCCTCAAAAGAAATTTTCTATCTTAATGCCATTAACTTAAATAATTGATGTGAAAGTAGTGCCACATATGAGAATATAAACCTCACAAAAATATGATATTACTGTTCTTCCGTTAATCAAAATATATTTGAGACTTAGGTTTCGTTTGAGAGGGCTTTTTTACTGCTTTTTCAAGAAACTTTCTAGTACAAAAATTAAAATTTTTGTAATAAAAAGATGCTTTAAATAGTAAGAAAGCCGTCTCAAATGAAGCCGTAGATATCAAATGTGCAGTGAAAATGACATCAAAGAGAAGAGTGAATTGTGTTTTTTATAAATATATTTATTTTTAAAATTTAAATGCAATGATAATATCAAAATATTTATCACAACACAAAGTTTATAGGTAAATAATTAGAAATGTGAAATGCAATACATAAAATAATGAGAAACAACACTGCATATAGTATTGTGGTTTGGCCTTTAAACTTACCACTTTAAGTCCAAATTCTCCCTCAAATCTAGTGTGGGTGAAGAAACTATCACAACATACGCATTTACAATGGAATGCAAGAACTTTGTTTGGAATAGCTTTTTTTATTGCTTTTTAAAATTATTTTCTAGTATAAAACTTTCTAATTTAAAAAAAAAATTGTACTAAAAAATTGCTTTAGAAATTAGTAAGAAAGTTGTCCCAAACGAAATTCTAAATTACTACAACTACTTGAGCATGTCTCACGAAGTCTTTCTAGACTTTGAAAACAAAAATAAAAATTGAAAAAGCAAACTTTGGGCTTGAAAGTCATATATAAATCCATTTCCATTTGAATGCCTTAAATGAAGATGAAACATGAAAATGCACAATGAAATCTGAAATAAGCAATTTACAGAAATTTGAATAAAAGCTTGATAAAATCCTAAAATAAAACTATAAAAATTGCAATTAATTTTATATTAGGCTTTAAAAATTTTGTTTTAGCTTGGATTGCTCTCAAATTTATACGGTTGACCCTAGGAACACACCTAGTTGATATGCAACTGATAGATCATGAATCTGAGGTCATTTGTTTTGTTATGATTAAAAAATCACTCAAAAAGGGTTATGCCTTGACTTTGGGTTTGGAGTTTTGAATTTGGTTTTGGTTATGGATAGTCAACCTCATATAAAAAGGAGGTCAACATCAACCACATGATTAGTTAATGTGACTTCATCCATCAATTAGGTGAATGGCTCTTCATGGAATCTTTAGGTATTCCATAGTTATAGTTAGCAATATAACCATGGATTCATAGCCATATTTCACTTTCATAAATAAAATTGGATTAGGCATTACCTCCTCACCCTCTCATCCCTCCACCATGATCTTCCATCCTTTCACAATAATCCTTCTTGAAATCATATCCAATTCATTACTACCACCATTTGAGCTTAAGGTGGTAGGCTCAACATGATCGACCACCAACAAGATAATGATTTTTCACTTATTCTTTCATCTTTATTAAGCTATTAACTTTGTCCCACTGAGCAAGTACATATTCATGTGCTATCAAGGAAATTAAAATCTAATAAGGCATATACAAATTTAAGTATTTTGTGTTGCTATGACAGACACCTTAGCATCCCAATCTTTTGGAGACAATCTAAGACTATTATAAACTAAGACTTGGTTCTTGTAAGCCCATCTAAGAGAATGCAATATATTAATGATTTTCATAAATCTAAAATACATATTAGAAATGAATTTAAAAAATAAAATATGAAAGAATTGATATTCATAAACCATCTTAATGTGTGCATTTATTACTTCATTGATACCTTCACATGACATGATAAACTTATCCTATATTCCTCCATTGAATTTAACAAAGAAACCTAGTATAATCATATGATAATGAAGCATAATAAAGAGTATTATAATATCTAGCTCTTAATTTATCGAATTCTTTTTTTAAATGCAGTACATTATTCAAATGATATTTGAATCTTAATTCTATTTATTTGTATAGTGGGTGTGTGATACTAATGAGTAAGCATGTTCCATATATATATTACAAAAAATACACAAAAAAATTAGAGGATGCAAGATGCTAGAGCTTTTATGTGGAAAACTCAAAAAGAGAAAAATAATGAGTATTAGCCCAACCAACATAATTTCACTATGTGAGCATTGATTACAAGATTCACATGCCCCCTAAATTAGAGAAGGTGATATTATCATAGTATTAATTGCTAGTGAAAAATATCATAGAGTTGGAAAGAGATGAAAGGCACTTAGATAGTTATGGAAGAGTGATGTATTTTGGTGATGGTGGTCGGGCAGTAGTGGTTTGATAATGGTGGTCGAGAGGTGCCACCCTGATAATGATAATCAAGCAGCGTTGGTCTAATGATGGAGTTCTGGAAATAATAGTTTGACGATAATGCTTGGGTGGTGATAATCTTACTAACTATAATAGCTAGGCAATAGTGGTCCAACAATGGAGGTCAAGTGAAAATGATCTAACAATGGTGGTCAAGTAGTGGTGTTTTGATGATAGAGGTTTGGTAGTGATGCTCTAAAGGTTAAAATTGAATGATGAAAACTTGATGGTGGTGGTCCAATAATGACATTGGTATGACAACAAAGGTCAGGTGGTGGAAGTTCAATAATGGAGGTTTAGGTTGAGCAGTGGCATTATGACAACATAGGTCATGCAGTCACATTCTAGCAGTAAAGGTTGAGTGATAGTAGTTAAGCAATAGTGATCTAATGATGTAGGTCTGATAGTTGCTTGAAATAGTGGTCAGTCAAACAAATAACCATTCTTTTAGCATTTGAGTGTTTAAGTGATATTAAATTAAGTAATCTTGAGCCCATTGGATTTATCTCCATGAGATGCTCCATTTGATTGTGCATGCAACATTTGGAGATCATTTGCTCTGCTAATTAATGTCTTAAAGTTTTCTATTATGCTTTCAGTTCTTGCTTTGGACTCACTTAGATTTGGAACGAATCACTTTTGGTGTACATGAGTTTGCCTTATTGAGATGTTCACTGTAATTATAAATTTGCAGAAACAAAAAAATAGATGATGTCAAATATAAATTATTTTTTTTAATAATACCTTATGAATCATTCTTGTTCAAGTGATTTTTTGGCGACATATCAATTGAGCCTATAATTTTGAATGTCAAACCCTATATAGCTCAAAATATATGTTAAGTCTTTAAAAAATCTATGACACAAAATTATAATTTCAAAAAAAAAAAAAAAATCATAAGGTAGGATCTTTCCCTGGATGTCAATGTGGACCTCCCCTCAAGGCCCATAAACTAAGAAAATCTCCTCAATCATAAGTGTAAATTTCTCTAAAGTCGACAAGTCGATTGGATAAAAATTATCAAACACTTTTGCTCAAAACTCTTTAAAATTGCTACAAAAGTGCTAAAGGTGCATCCTGAACATAACAAAGTGGTTCCAAGCACTTCAAAAATGTCTAAACTTGATAATTTGGGTAAAACAAATTTTTCCAAATATGCAATGGTAGTTGGACTAGTTGGTCTCTACCTTCACCAATAGCGCCAACAAGCACCGTGTATGTGTGTATAGTAGCCCTCGCATCTTTCATTTAATATTTTTTTATTGGTGCCAATTTCTGTTGACCTTTATGGGCATGCTTTCAATATGCCCATGGGGTGCATGTGGGCCTTTTTCATTTGTTTACTTCTAAAATTTTCTTTTTTACTACTTTAAAAAGGGAAATTGTGATATATTGCTCCAAAAAATTCATAAATTTTATTTTCTATATTTTTTTTAATTTCTCCTTCTTGGATCTAGAAATACCCCCACCCCCTTTGATTGAGCTAGGAGAGATGTATGATTCTCACACAAAGACTCCAACTTTTTTTGCTATAAATGGTAAAAAATTATGTTGAAAGTTTAAAATTTGTTATAGATGATTTAAGCTTGTAGCATCTATGGTGAGCCTCCAAACTTCCTATTAAAAAGGTATTGATTGCTCTGATCAAAAGAATAAGTTTTGGAGGCAGTCAAAGCCCACAATCCCTATGGTGAGGCGAATACATTTCCTTGAAAAAGATGATGACTATACTTATTATATGGATTAGGTTAAGAGGCAGTCAAGGCTCACATTCCCTATGGAAAAGGCTTTAATTTTCTCTTAAAATGGTGTTGGTTTGCATGTCCAACAAATCAGGTTTTGAAGTGGTTATGGCTTGTGATCCCTATGGAGAGGCTTTAATATTTCCTTGAAAAGGTGTTGACTATGCTCATCATATGGATATGATTTGGAGGCATTCAAGGCTTGTAGTCCCTACAGAGAGGCTCCAGTCATCTCTTAAAAAAGGTGTTGGCATCCTCGTTGGATGGATAGAATTTGGGAGCAGCCAAAGATTTTAGTCCCTACAATCAGGCTCTCGTCTTTCTTTGAACGAGGCATCACTATGGGTGATGACAAGCATAAACTTTTATTTTAATGCTATTAGAATTGTTTGAGATATGTTACAGCTGAGGTAGAACATTCTTTAAAAATGTTATAAACTTTGTGGGAGAAGAAATTTCCTTGTGAATGCAAAAGTAAGATATTAATGGTTGTACAAGACTTTAAAAAATCTCTGATGATGTTGATGAAGAGTTTAATAATATCAAATAGATCTAGTAGTTTTATATATTGCTTTGAAATGAGAATTCATATTTGTAAATTCTCAAAATATATATGTATTTATGTAATAAAAGCTAGACTAATGTTAATACTCAGGTGGCTGAAGTAATGATGATAACTGATAAAAATTCAATCTATCTTGTAATAATGATCCAATATTTTGAGAACTACCCCACTTTAAGCGACTAAACCCTTTTGGATGCCTGCTTCTCTTAGTGTGAGTAATATTTTGATATAATAATGGCAGGCACTATGAATATTATAATTTTAAATAATCTCCTTATCTGAGCTAAGGAGGATAATGAAGAATTCTTTAATAAGTTTTGACTTCCTAAGATTTTTGTATGGGGTGGCACCCCAAATCTTACCATGTTATGAAAGATATTAAGTGAATTTTATTAAGAATGTTTATTCTAGAATTACTCAATAAATTTTCTATGAATAGAAGAGGTCAAGAGAAATCTATCAACGAGGTTTGTCATATCAAAAGTTATTTTTCATAATGTGTTTGATGACTTCAATTTTTTAGAAGAAATTGAGACAAATCCATCAAGAATTTTTATCTAGTTGAGATTATTTGTCAGAGTATTACTCGATGACTTTAACTTATATAGATATTGAGAGAAATCCATCAAGGATTTTTAGCCTATCTGAGGTTATTTATCAAAGTGTTACTCAATAATGTTAATCAATATGAAAGACATTATGAGAAATTCATTAAGAATTTCTTACCAATTTGAGATTATTTATCAGATTACTAATCGATGGAGTTAAAATGTGTGGAAGAGATTGAATCAAATCTTCATGGGATCGATTATAACTTAATTGGGTGGTGGGGAATGCCACTAATATCCCAAATTGAAGTTAAAAATTAGTCTATCTTTAGACTGTATGCCCTTTTAAGGTCACAGTTGTAACTTTGCCCAAGGAATAGAAGCACAAGACTGAGTAAAATTTGAAACTCAATTAAAAGCTTCTTATAAAATTTCTCACATTTACAAGAAGCTTTGAGAAGGATAGTTGTCAGTAAAGTTTCCTTGAATTTATAGAAAATGATTGATGGAAGGACTTACCTAGCTATAATCATTTTTAGGATTTTGACATGAATGTTCTTTCGAGGCTACAATAAGATTTCCCTCATTCATAATTTGCTTCTCATGGGAATGTGTGATATGGATGATAAGAGTTTTTTTACTATAACCATGCATAAGATATTGTACATGTGATATTATAATTAAAGTCACCCCCAGACATGCACCATTTAGAAAAGATAAAATAATGTGTGGCAAAGGCCTTGCCCTGCTACAATAATGCCTAACATGTTTATATAAATTACCTTTTGATGTTGTTGCAAGGGTTGATGCTAGCCAAAAATTGGTTCTCATACATGATGCCAAACTATTTCATGCTAAAAAATCCATAATGGTTAAAGATAAAGTGTTTAACATATTATATTTATACAAAGATCCTCACACATTTAGGCAAAAGAAGAGTTGGTGGAGACACTAGAGTTGAAATTTCTAAAAGGGAAAAAACATAGGTTTTGGCTTAGTTAAAATGATTCCATTAATGTGTATAATCAATTACAAATGATAACCTTTCCCATAACCTGGGTAGGTGTTAATATAATATAAAAGACACAAGCTATATAAAATAGATTTGTCATAAGTGTAGGAAGATCCTTATAGCATAAGAATTGACTTCAATGTGTCATTTATTATCTGATAAACCATTATTTTGTGAAGA
The DNA here is from genome assembly GCA_019925795.1 of Dendrobium chrysotoxum. Taxonomy (NCBI): domain Eukaryota; kingdom Viridiplantae; phylum Streptophyta; class Magnoliopsida; order Asparagales; family Orchidaceae; genus Dendrobium; species Dendrobium chrysotoxum. The sequence continues at coordinate 66,557,791 of CM034300.1, read as the reverse complement.
GAGAAGACCATATACAAAGAAGTTTATTATAAACCTTGGAGTTGATGTCAAGAATAAGAGTTAGTGTCAATGGCATGCGTTGATTGTATATACAATGGCATGCATTGATGTTGTGGTGATCAAGTCGGTAGGTTTCAACCTTTGGGATGATGATGTACATCAATCTTATAGGTGATGATATACATCAATGTTATTTGCACATCGGGTGATGAAGTTAGCCAGTGTTAAAATAGCTAAGCAATGTTGGTCATAAGACTAAATATGGGGACAATAAAATGTATATTTGAACATTCTATTTTTGTGATCAAATATAACATAGAGAATAATATATCGACTCAAAACATAATGGATTCAAAAATAAGATTAGTTCTTTAAAATATTTTCTACATTCCCCAATATTTTTCTTTGCATAATATGAGTAAGGTAGAATTTATTTTGTTCTAAGATATAGGTTTCCCGTAAAGGCAAGCCATTATGGTTAATTACATCCCAAGAGAAGTGGTCTCCCATGAGAATACTCTAAATAATAATGGAGGAAAACATTTTTATAATTTTCAAGTTTATAAAATGATGTACTTTTAAACATTTAAATGGATTGAGTTTAACATAGAATAGTTCTTTTCAAGAGCCAAAGCATGAAAAGAAGGGAACACTAAGAAGCTCAAAAGTACACCTAACTATCTTATATGGAGCTTTATTTCTACAAATTTAAATTTAGTAATTGAGTCATTCATTTTATTAGATTGAGAAAATGCCCAAACATGAGGACTTATGAAGTGGTAGATGAGAAAATATTGGCCTCAATTTATAAAATTGGGTGAACACTATCACCCAAGTAGTAACCCGAATCTAAGTTTAAGGAAATACAAGAAACTTATTGTAATACCCACTAGAGTAGTGTGCAATTGCACATGTCTTGACTCAATTTGGTAAGACTAATGTAATGAAATTTTTGCACCTTTACCTCTTGCTTGTGTATGTGAGTGTTTTGTATGCATATGAATATTTGAGACTATTTTGAAGCATGTCACAAGGATTTGCATGCATGAATTATGATCTAATTTTTTTTTCCTTGGGAGCACTATGGCACTGGGTTTGGGGGTGCTATGATGCAAAGCTCTCAGGTTTGTCCATTTTAAAATGATCTGGATCAGTACAGTGGCATTGCTATCTTGAGCACCACGAGGCCAAGTTAAAATTTTATAAAAATTATCATTTTTAAATAAAATTTTTTATCTAAATTATTTCCACCCCCTCCCCCTAAGCAACTGATTAGAGAGAGAGAGATAGGGAGAAAATCCTAGAGAGAGAAAGATGGTTTTGAGCTACTCTGGTCTATTTTCTATGACCGGCTCAGTTTAGGAAATTATCCTGATCGAGGTAGGTTCTTTTATGCCTATCTTAGTTTTTAAAAATAAGAAAATTTTGAGATTACTCTAATTAAAATTATAATTTTGTAGTGTAGAAATAAGAATAATTTCATATTCAATAAACTTTCTCTGTATAAATTTTGTATGTTGTAGATACCATCATTCTAAATATTTAGATTTTTTTTCTAGAAAACTGTCATTTTGTGAATAAAAAGTGTGCTATTTTTTGTGAAATAGAAAGTAATTTTGATCTCAAAAAATAATATTGTAGAACAGTTAAAGCTTTAAAACTGTGTTCTAAATAATCCTTGATAATCTAGTGAAATTTTAAAAGATAAAATTTTATTTAGTTATTTAATTTGTTGCCTACCGATAGAGCATTTTTATGAAATTTTGCACTATAGTTATTTCTATTTATGCAATTATATATGTGTTTATCTACTTGAAATGTATGATTCTAAACAGCTCAGATATTGAAGGAAGTTATGTTGTGCTGATGCACCAAGAGTCATAAGGAGCAACATTTTTTAATATTTGGTGTGCTAAGCATTTGGGAGTCATAAGGGCCTATTTTCTAATATGCTAACATAGGGAGTCATAAGAGCTTAAATTCAAATATATGTTTCTGATGTGTGGTGTAAGGGCCTGAGAAAAATTTGTTACTTTCTGCTCTAATATATGATGAACTTATTTATTTACTTTCAATATAAAATTTATTTAATTTATATTATCTGTTAACATTGCTTTGATCAGCATAATAACACTTTTTTAATTTTATAAATGCATAATGGGTTAATTATCAAAAATTAAGATCGATAGGTGTGACCTGCTAAGCTGTGTTGACTCACTCCTATTTTGCACTCTATTTTAGGTCAAGGTAAGGGAAAAGAGCCGATTGAGTAGCCGAGGTAGTGAGTTTTAATCTGTCTGAGTTTGTATAGGTATTTTCTGCTTTCTATATAATCATGGCTATTTATTTCTTTGTCCAGTTCTGTAGTCATGTATTGTGATGTATAGATTTTATTGTATACATACGTTTGATGATGAATGAATAGAAATAATTATGGATGATTTTATTTTCTTTGCATTGGATATTAATTAATAGCTCTGCAAGTTGTTTTAAAGGAAATATGAAAATTCTCTAAAACTTAGATCTTTGGTTCGGTTTATCACAATTCAACTTAATATAACTTGTTCTTTTTGTGGGCCATATTGGGTTGGGTTGTGATACTTATAACTTTTAACCCTATCAACGGTTTAAGCAAGCCTAACTTTAATGTACTTATAATTCTTCTTGGAAAGGATTCCTAGCTAAATTAGCTAATCACTTTAAAACTATGATGGAAATGTTTCTATGCAATACAAAATAGGCTAGGCTATTTTTATTTTATGAGTTAGGGCTCAAAACTTAGACATTGAAGCCAAGTAGCCTAACCACAAAGGGTGTGCAAATGCTTCTAGTTACAGTAAATTTTTATATTTGGTTCTTAGTGTCTTTCAATTTTATTTTGAATTTCTATGTGTAGTTCTTAGTTGATTTTATTATTTTTGTTCTTTCATTTATATAATTTTTTTTTTGAAAAATATTTTAATCTAAACAAACCCAAGATTATCCTAGAAGCAAGAAAATTAGTTTTGAATTTAGTTTTACAAGCAGCATGTTTTAATTTTAGTTTTAATTTTGCACACAAAGGTTTTAATTTTATCAAGGCTTTAAAAATCGAACCGGACTAGTCGGTTCAACTAGTTGAACCTCGAACTAGTCGGCTGGCCAGTTGCAGTTCACTTCATAACTGGTTTCACAAAGAACCAGTATCGGACCGTTTAACCCGGCGGTTTGACCGCCGAATCGCAAAATCGATAATGATTTTAAAAAATGGGTCGGTACAGATAAAATGCATTTTGAGCCATCTTGATTAAATCTGACAGTGTAAATAAAATAAAATAAAAATCCTAACTTCTATCGTATAAAAAAATCCTACTATTCATTATCTTTATGTTCTCTCATAAGCTCCTCCCAATCCCGACTCCCATCCCCGTCTCGTGTTCTTTCGCGTAGCTCACATCAAACTCAAGCTACTTGTCTCATGCTAAACTCCTCTCTGACCCACTTTTGTGAGTTTTTTACTTCTTCTCCTCGCATTCACTACTCAACGATAAAACTTAGCAATACCTTCTCGAATAGGTTAAAATTTCTTGTTTTACTTAGTTGAGCTTTTGATTCTGAATTTGAAAAATGGTTGTTACAGATGGAGACCATTTTCTATCCATGGGAAATTGAGTTTATTGTCTTCTATGTGAGTTCTGTCTAGTGCTTTTTTTTAATCGTCGATTCTTATGTTGATTATGTTCATATTTTCCCTGATTTGAGCTTTTGGTTTTGAGCTTCTGATTCTAAGATTTTGGTTTTGGATTATGTTCACATTTCCATGGGAAGTTGAGTTTGTTGTCCATTCTTGATGCCAAGGGAGCAACACCATTACATATTATTGCAAAGCAAGGTCAGCCATCCTGTGTCAGAATGCTATTGTATAAAGGAGCTCTTGTTTATGCTTCTATCGGTGACTACGGGTAACTTTGATGAATTTCTGTGTTATTTTTTGAGTTTATGAACTTTGAAGTACTAAAATTAGTCAAATTACTTGTTAGATTATATTAATTTTAATAATATTCTTATTTATTATGTCACCGTGAACCTCTCCTTCCGGTTCGATGTCCGTTCTGATTTTTAAAGCCTTGGATTTTATAACTAAGTTTTGGTTTTACAAGTAAACATATTTTTTCTTTATTATAATTATTAAAAAAACTCTACTAAAACAAAGTATGAAACAATGCATATTAAAATAACCTTCCTAGAAAGTCTAAGGTTAGTGTCCCTACTCTGAATGTGTCACTATATTATTTATTTGGCATTTTATTTTTAGTTTTATATTACTTAATTAAATCCAGAGGTTGTTTCAATTTTAAGTCATTAATAATTAAAATAAAAATTATATCTTAGGAATTAAGGTTTTAATTTTATTTTAGAGTTCTTGATAATGCCTTAAATTCACAAAATTCACCCTAAGGTGAACCTTATCATTTAAACTATCCTAAATATAATAAGATGTGCACCTCACTCAATGGGTGTGGTGAAAAGGCAATCAAAGATCTCTTATGATTTTTAGTTATTTAAGGCTTCTATTTAGGGTTTATGAGATAGAATTTTATTTTAAATATGAACATATCAAATTATTTTGTTTATTCTCTATAATTTTTTTTAAATTCATATAAATTTATTTGTTATTTTTAAATTTTTTATGAAATTATCAATGAATCTCTTAATTATAGGTTATTTAATTATTATTATCATTAAACCATTTTGTTTTGGGGTTAGATGATAATATCTAAAGCTAGCAACAACATTAGATCCTGAAACCCAATCCAAATTCAAGACTCCAAACCAAATTCTAGGGTTAAGGACCTAGGTCCTGAAACCTTTTCTAGGTTATTTTTGTACCACCTTGAAACCAAATCAAATGACCTTTGATTTAGGGTCTATCAATTGCATATTATTTAGACATATCTCTAAGATCAACCCACTAAATTTGAGCTCAATCTGAGGCTCCTAGCACCAGAAACTAAATTTATTTCTAAAGGCTGCAAAACCTTCAAAATTTATGGCCTATGCCACTGGACTTGCCACCTTGTGTAATTTGATCTTGGAACTCTCCCCAAAGCTTCTAACCACATCCATGACCTTTGTTATAACTTTTTGATCAGTAATACAAACTTTATTGGATCCAGCTTGGCCCAGAGTTGACTATGGTTTTAAACACCCATTTCAAACCAAATGAACTCCTCTTGACTTGAGACCACTTCCATTAAGTTCATATAATCAATTTGAACTTGATAAACCCAACCCTTGACCCTAGGTCAACTAGGTTGATCAAGTCAACCAAGTTTGACCAAACACACATATACCTTCAACCTTTTCAAACCCCTTGACCAAGGCTTTTCCAAATCCATTCAAACTGATGGGATGACCCATTAGGCCTCTAGGGAAGCCTCCTTGAGATCTCAAGGCTTTGGGTTAACCATTTGGCTTGACCCAAGTGCCCATAGAGAGGTCTCTCTTGAGCCAAACTCCACCCTAAGCCAAATTGGATCAAACCAATAGTTGCATTGGGTTCCCCATAACCCCATGCACTTGTCCTAGTTGACCCAGCCCTTAGGTCAACTTAGTTTGGGAGTTGGGCTAGCCCAAAGTGGTCAAAATCACTAAAGGTTGAGCCATTTCTCAACCTAGGCCTCACCAAGCTCAATCAACACTTCCACTGGGTGGCCCTAGGTCTGACACACCTACCATAGTCAGCCCAACCTTTAGGCTAACTTGAGTCAACCCCTAAGCCAGCCCAAAGTGGTAAAAACCACTTTGACCTAAGCCCATTTCCTCCATAGTCCACTTCAACCTAAATTTCCACTTGCATTGGATGCCCCATGACTCAACCTACTTCCCCTACCAGACCCAGCCCCTGACTCGACCCAATCTTGGGTCAACCCAAGCCATTTCCAGGAATTGGGCTCCCTCTACCCAATTGGCTCTCCCATTGAGTTCGCTAGACCTCCAATAACCTTTCCACCTAAGCCTGACCTAGCTAGTGGCTGGTAGATGTCGAAGCAATCAGATTGGAGCTCCGGTGGTCCCCCCTTCCTCGGGCCTTTTCCAAAGCCTTCTAGGCCCTAGGTTTGTTGGGCTCGAGCTCATGAGACCTTGAAGACATGTCCCCTTCCAGTTGGCAACCATCTAGTGCCTCTCCCAGGCGATCATGGCCGTTCGAACTCACGACCATCAATTGAATAGGGTATTTTGACCTAGACCTTCCCATTCTCTCCCAGGCTTTCGAAAAACCACCTCAGAGCTCTCTAAGCATTCCCCTTTCTTTCCCCAGCTTCTCAGCCTCTTCCAGCTACTGTCCTGAGTGAACTCCGATGAAAGCTCTCTGCCTCCCGCTCGAACTCCAACTTCTTGTGATCCTCCAGTTGAGACTTTTTAAGGAGAACTGCTCGCCTTCTTTCCCTGAAGCTTCTCAATAGAAAAACCCATTTGTTGGGGATTTCTACACTATGAGAATCCATCCCCGAGTTCCCTAGTTAGGTAGTCCGGTTAAGTGTGAAGGAAACCTTTAAACCAACAGATCTCCACTATTGGGTTGAAGGTTTCCGATGCCCTGATGCTCTCTGAGAAATTTGAAGAGGTTTTGCTGGTGGGATCTCTTTGGATCATGCCGGAGAAGCCCTACTACTACGAGATCCCACAAGAGGTTAAAGATACAATCAAAGCCATTGATATTGATTAACAGCTTCGATTAGATCCCACGATCTCAAAGTGGGTTTAATCTTAGCGGCTCGATCTGGCATCAGACAACCACAGTTAATCTAATGTTATCCATTCAGCTGCCAATGATTGGCTACCCAACTGCGTGCTACCCACGTGGAAAAGTGCGTCTAACTGGGTAATTTCGGATTTAAAAATTCTAGAAATTCAGGAAAACTTTGAAAAGTCCTATCTCTTAACACACTTGGTCAATTTAGGTAATCTTAGCCATTTAGGCCCAAGCCATAATTCTGCATGTGTTTATTTCAATTTCAATAATAAAATTCATTATATTTTAGCATTTATGATTAAATTATGTGTCCACATGGCTTGGAACTTTGGGAGATTATTCATAGGCATGTTAAACACATGCCCAAAATTTCTCCCACCTGTTTGAATTGATTCAGGGCTATTTTGAGTTTATTTGAGCTTAAGGGTCATAGTTTGACCCTTAATTTCAAATCAATGTTGACCTTATTTTCAGCTCAGACCCAGGCCTTGGGTCAACCTGGTTGACCAGGTCAACCCAAGTTGACCCATTAGGCATGAATGGGTCTATTCATGTTCAAATCAAAACCAAACCCATCCAAGGCTCAACCCCTCCCCTCTTTGACCTATTTGACTAGGTTGACGAAGTCAACCCTTGACTTGGTCAACCCTAGCCTCTAATGGGTCTAAATGACCTATTAAAGCCCATTTAGGTCCTATTCAAGCCCAAATCCAGCTCAAATCCTTTCTTGGGCTCAAACCCTCATTCCCTAGGCTTAGTTGACTGGTTTGACCAAGTCAAGCATTGACTTGGTCAACCCTGACCTTTAATTGGTCTAAGTGACCTATTTAGGTCTACTTAAGACCTATTAAGGTCCTAAACACTTTCCTAATTGATCCTAGCTCTAAACCACGGCCCAAGGGGCTTAATAACCTCCTAATCATGCCCTAAATCGAATCCTAGCCATACATCTTAGATGGAGGAGTATATATAATGATTTAGGGCTTCTTTGGATGGACTTTTGCACTTACTCCCTCTCTAGACTCCCTTAGGTTTGGAGATTCAGTGAGAGCGCTCCCACAAACCCCCTTTACCTTTCCCAAGCCAGAGGCCGACGATCAACACCACCAGCGGCGAGTTTCCGGCGACCCTAGGCCTTAAGCGTTCAAGGCTTTGATCCGTGCGATCCAGAGCTCGTTTGATCAAGGTTTCAACAGGGGAAACGTACGAGGACAGTTAACAAGCTCAACCGAACCTAAATCCTGAAGATCCAACGGTATAATTCCCCTAAAACCCTTACCCTAGGTCACAACACATCAAGTTAAATAGCTTTTGACATGCTTTGTTTTAGGCCATGAGATTAGTCCCACATGAATTCTGTTCAGGCATAGATCTTATGTTTCAAATTTCACTTGATTTCATGCATCCGATCGCGAGAACGAGACGGAATACTCGTTCTAGGGTTTGGTATCGCCGGATTCGAACTACGTGCGATCTAAGCCGTTGACGGCGTAGATCCCTAGCCTCCGCAGTTCAATCCGAGCCGCGCGGTCAGCCCAGCGGTCCTGCGGTTCACCTGGTGAGATCACAGCCGTTGGTTTTGATCCGCGCTCGATCCGACGGCTGGCGATTGACTGCCTACGTGGATTAGTGGAGGTCGAAACCGCGGCTCATGATTCCGCAATCATTGGCAATCATTGCCGGCGGCGTAATCATTGTGCCGCCGGGCAATGATTGCCCCGCGGTTTTGCGGTCCTATCCCGCTGCGCCGCGTGGCCTGCCCTGCTGCCGCCGAGGATTCTCTCCCCAATGATTGCCTCAGCCGCGGGATCCACTCCGGGACCGCCACGTGGCCCGCCGTCGCGCCGCCGCCGAGGATTATTTAATTAAATAATTATTTAAAATATATTTTATATATGTTTAAAAAAAAATAAATAATACAGAAAAAATTTTAAATAATTATTTCTATTATTATTATTCATATTTATACTATTTATAACATTAATAATAATAATAATAATATTATTATTATATAATAATGTCGTTATTATTAATTTATTATTATTACTATTATTATTATTATTATTATTATTATAATATTAATATTATTATTAGTAATATTATTATTTTAATAATAATATTATTATATTAATATTTATATTATTATAATATTAATATTTATTATTATTGTTAATATTATTATAATATTAATATTATGATTAATAATAATATTATTATTTTAATAATAATATTATTATATTAATATTTATATTATTATAATATTAATATTTATCATTATTATTAATATTATTATAATATCAATATTATGATTAATAATAATAATATTATTATATTAATATTTATATTATTATAATATTTATATTTATTATTATTATTATTAATATTATTATAATATCAATATTATGATTAATAATAATATTATTATTATATTGGTATTCATATTATTATAATATTAATATTTATTATTATTATTAATATTATTATAATATTAATATTATGATTAATAATAATATTATTATTTTAATAATAATATTATTATATTAATATTTATATTATTATAATGTTAATATTTATTATTATTATTAATTTTATTATAATATCAATATTATTATTAATAATAGTATTATTATTTTAATGATATTATTATTATATTAAATATTCATGTTATTATAATATTAATAGTTTATCAACATTACTTTAACATTGTTGGATAATAATATTATCATTATTTTAATACCATTATTATATTGTTAATACTTTAAAACTATCTTAACTGTTATTATATTATTATTAATGTTCTAAACTTATTTTAATTATTATTACTTATTATTTATTTGAAAATCCAGAGATGTTAAGATGTGATTTATTTTAAATTTATTAATTATTTTTAAATATTAATTACTTAAAGTATTTAAAAATTACTTTTAAACCTATTTAATTTCAAAAATTCATAACTTTCTCGTTTTAAATCGGATTTCGACGTATAATACCTTGAATTTTTCAGAAAAATATGAATTTTAATTTAAAAATATCTGTTGCATGTGATTCTGTCATTTCTGGATGTCCTCTGTATCACTGTATTATTTAGCTATTTAAATATTATTTAATTAATATAATTAATTATTTTAAAATAAAAATTATTTTAAAACCCCCTTGGTGGCTGGTAGGCCTCCCATGCTTATGAACTGAAGTATTTTCAATTACCTTATTTTTAAATTTATATTATTATTATTTATAATATTTATGTATTTTAAAAAATGATTTTAAAATTACATATTATTTAAATCATTTAATTTTGGGGAGGCCCACCTATTGTGAAATTTTAAACCCAGGACCTATATGTGAACATAATTCATGTGGGAGAAGGATTAGTGAATGATCGTGTCCCAATTATTCACTAATCACTTCATTAGGTTTCTTTACTTAGTGTTTTCGTAGTCCTTGCATGTGTAGGTTGCACAAGCACTTAGCCTAGGCTCTCCTAGATCTAAGGACATGGTTTGGTGTGTTTATATTTGCTACATTTACCCTCTATGTTATGCCTAAGGGTTAGTTACTTTATTTTATTCCTACATAACATGGTGACACCCTAAGGACAATAATTAAAGACCGTCTAGTGAACTTAGAAAAGTTCCAGGAATTAGGGTAGAACCCCAAATGACTTGAAATTTGAAACACTTAAATATAGTGATGTATGGAACCCTCCAGAAATTTCTAGGAATTTTCTGGATTCTTTAAAACACTTAATTAGCAAACCCGAATTTACCCGTTAATTAAGCCTTAGAAACTTCAGAAAAATTTAATAAATCCATTTTAAATCAGAAAAATATCGATAATATCTCAAACTCTCCAGAATTCAGTCCCCAACCTCAGATAATTAGGGTCCCTTAATTGGACATTAATCTGGACTTTAATTCAACCTTAATCAAAAATTACCTTTTTGCCTTAATTAAATCATTAAAAATTATTAAAAATCCTAAATTTTCCCCAAACACTTGGGAACACCTTCTTTGGTCATTTCTGACCTTCGGGGGTGATTCCAATCAGTTTGGAGCTGATTTGGGCCAAAACCCCCAAAGTACCCCTAATTAGGCAATTTCGATAATTCACTTAATTGCCCCAATTTCTAAAAATCATAACTAATTACAGAAAACTCCAAAATGGGCAAACTAAAAGGCATTCAACTCAAATTAAGGTCTAGTATTTATTAAAAATATTAGGTGTTCAGAAATTAGCCTAAAATAAAAAGTCAACTTTCCGGTCAACTGCAACTTATAGTTTAGGGCCCGAAACTTCTAAAATTCATAACTTTGCGTAGGAAACTCCTAATCCAGCAAACTAACTGTCTAATTACTTGTAATAAGGTCTAATATTTAATTAAAATGTTAGGAATCCCAAACCTAGCTTAATTCTCCTAGTGAACTTTTGGACCGCCTAGCTCAGTATGTAGGGACCCCGAACCTCCTGAAGCTCACTAATGCAATTTAAACTTTAAATATTGTCACCCTAAGCATTAAAACTGGCCTACACGTCAAATCAACTAAAATGGATCTTAATTCACTAATATTTGAACTTTAAATAAAACTTTCTTTTTAGACCTATAACCAACCTGGGTAGTAGGCAACTGTAATTAACTACCTAGCTTAGGATCTACTACAGCCACACAGGCCTCTACACACACTGTAAAATTGTTTGCTAGGGCACCACTTCTAGACTTAGGTTAGGCCGGTGTTTACTTTTCTGCTGCATGCCGAGCTTTTTCAGACTTCATTGCATGTTGTGATTGAACTATTGGTGTGTTTGTTTACTTTTACTGCACTCTGGGAATTGATGTGATTGCACGATAGACTACCCATAGGTTAGGATTGATCTTGATACTAATGATATTTTTTACAGGTGGCCATGCTCATGCCATGCTAAAATAAAGGGGGGGGGGGCGCAAAATTCATGATTTAAATACTAATGTTGTTTCATGCAGATGCTCCAGGAATTGCTGAGCCCCCATAAATAAATGAGGGCTAATTAAAATCATCATTATAAATTGCTACAGGTGCTCCAAAGCTTGCTTAGCCCTCAAAATAATTAAGAGCATGGCCAAGTGTGTCTGTGATGAGTACTTTTATTTCTATATAAATTGCTTGGGATAATATAAACTGCTTGGGATGATTTCCATTAGGATAACCTTGCAGGAGAGTCTAGATTTACTGCTTTCATTTAATGTAATTATTTGTAATCTGATATAGAGTTGTGAAAGTTCATTTTGAGTGGGGATACTAGGATCCAAAGGTTGGATTCCGAAGAGGAAAGGACACCCAATATAAGGATGGTCATTTTCTATTTGGAAATCCAAATTTGGATCGTTCTACTACTTGAAGAATCGAAGGAAGCTGAAATCCAAGGAGTCCAATGGAGCTGGGACCCGAAGAGTCCAAGGAAGAAAAGATTAAGAAGATGAAGATCTATAGTATCCCACTCAAAATAACTTGCGTCAGTCTTAGGATTAGAAATCCGGGTTGTTGGCAGTGGTGCCCGGCCACTTTAATTTTCTGCAGACCCTGGGTTGTAATTAAGGGCAGTTGGCCTATGGACATTTAATTGATTTGTTTAATTATGTATTATGTTTGGTTTGATGATGATTGCGTATAGGTTGTATGCTTTTCATAGTTTATTGGCGATCTACATGCCGCTTTTATTTTAGCCTAGATTTTATTAGGCTCTCTAAGGACTAAAACCTTTTCTACTCGTAATTAATATTTAAAATTTTAAGGTTTAAGCAATTTAGAAACTTAACGACCTAGGCAATTACCGAAATCGTCCGGGGTCGCATGCATATTAATGCATTTCTTCTCTCCTTTTATAAGACACTTCCCCGCCTGTGGGTAGAGTCCAGATAATCTGACATATGAGGATGAGGTGCCGGATCTGGGGAAGCCCAGTCTAATTCTAAAAAATTATTTTCTATAAGCCTTTTTAAAACATTATGTATATATCTGATTTTGATACTTTAACCAGCATGCATTGCATTAGAAATCAACTAAATCAAAATTTTAATTACATTAGTCATAGGAGCATTCACCCAACATCAGTCCGGGGCCAATTAGGAAATCCTCTAGACGTCGGCCCTACTTCCAAGAACTAGAACCTACCCACCCATCTTTCATTAAATGACTGGACAACATGGTTTTGAAGCGACTAAGTGGTTAGCTGGCTCCCCCTTCCAGGCCGGGGTAAGTCTAGATTTTGCATTGCATTAGCTAGGACACGGGTGTTAGTATTGCATAGAACACTAAACCCATTAGATTTAGGATTCAAGGCTACTATTATTTCGTAGTACGCCTCATCCGTAGGTAGGTCTCCTGTCTCCCAGAGACCATAAGCCCTACATATCCACGTCACACGGATGACGCCACCTCAATCCTTCTCTCCTGCATGCTTCGAGTGCATGGTTTATTTATTTTCTCCAGTTTCTTCTCACTACCTTAGTCCCTCCGGATGTTGATTTGAGCCGTGCATGTTTACTAAGCCTAGTTAAACCTTTCTTTCCCTTCGAGTAGGATTTCCTAGTCTTCGCCCTATGTACCAATCCCAATTTAGAAAGAATAATGTAGAATCCTTAATCGAGAGTATTCTCAGGCCCCGGCTTGAGATGTAATTAACCACAGGGGCTTGCGCCCGTGGGAAACCGCATCCCACTCTCAAATAAACCCCATTCGAGCTAATGTATTGGGTGGGGGAAACCCGTTGTGACGATCAGATCATATATATTATTACCCATCGGGGTGTGCTGGTGAAAGCCGCTATCCTCAATGGTTAATCGTATGTGTGATCGAATCTGCCCTCCCATTGGCAACAGATACTATCTCCCTTTATGGGGAGGCGTTGTGTTATTTTGTCCTCTCGGAGGTCCACAGGTTTCTGGCGACCACGGTGGGCCAGGTTTCTCTCTCCACCTTTGGATTATATATTACTCTTTCTTGTGTGTACTCCGGGATTGGTACTCCTTAGATTAGGCCCGTCCCACTCTTAGTTAGGGTCCTTCCTTAGTTAGGATCGTTTCTTTTTCTTAGTTAGGGTTCCCCCCTAACTAGGTTTCTTTTCTCCCGTTATTCTTAGTTAGGGTTTTCCCCTCTGGCTAAGCTTCCCTCCTTCGGACCTTCTATGTCATTCCGTCCCTTATCTATCATTCATCTTCTCGTTATTTCTTACTAATCATTTCAAATTTCTTTTCTTCTTCTTGACAGACAGTGCTATGGCTTCCTTCGTGCCTTCCGTTACTTTCAGTTTCGGTTCTGACGCGCGGGTGACACTTTCTGAGTCCCTGCTAGCCAGTCCTCCCGCTGGAGGAATCACTTTTGGTTCCTTCACTGACTCGGCCTTTGTCACTCTTGGCGGGCTGACCCCTGCTGAGGCTGCTGCCTACTCTCCCCCCCAGAGGAGAGCTCGCGTAGCCATGCGACCTTTCGGACGTCCAGTTGCTCGGCGGACAGCCCGGGCACCTACTCATCCTACTCCTGTTCGTGTGTAGCCGGCACACCCTGTGGTTAGGCAGCCAGTGCCTAGACCACTTCCTGTTCAGCCCACTCGTCCAGCGGTTAGGTGACTAGTGCCTACCGCACCTGTTGTTCAGACTGCCCCGGCCCCTCAGCACCGGCAGGCAGTAGTTACCCCTGTTGTTACTCCGGCAGAGGCAGCTCGTGTTCAGGTTCCCCCTCCTTCTTCCTCCAGGAAGAGGGGTGCCCAGATCGAGGCTCTTTCGCCTTCTTCACGTCGGGTTTCAACTTTCGCTCGACTGTCTCACCCAGAGACCCTCGAGCAGACCCTGACACTTCCAGTAGTCCATGTTCCCACTGTCACTCAGGCAGTGGGTTCAGATGTTGCTTCGTCTTCCGCCTCCGGCCTTGGGAGAAGGGCCCGGAGGAATAGAAATCGTAGACTTCGGTTGGCTGCGTCCGAGGCAGATAGACAGCGGATAGCAGATTCGTTGGCTCACCAGGAGCCAGTGCAGAGGAGAGTGGTCCCCAGGCAGCGGGCACCACGGCCAGTTGCAGTTTCCCCTACCCCGGACGTTACAGTTGCCCCTGAGATAGCAGCAGTTCAGGGAGGACGCTTCTCCCCACTGACACACAGTGGTGATGAGGAGGACGTTGCTCGCATTGCGATGACCCCTCCTGTCACTACTACTTTACCACGCGCTAGGGTCCCCAGGGATGATGCTGCTCGAACCCTCTCTAAGAGGATTCAGAGCATTATCCGCTTAGCGCGGGGTCGAGGCCCTGTCAGTCGGGAGAGGTTACTCCACCAGATTTCTCAGGCATCCGTTCAGTTGCAGAGGCAGACTGCTAGGCAGAGGTACAGGTGGCAGAGAGGACAGCCACTCAGGTAGCCTGTTAGTTCAGTTCCATTGGCGAGACCACAGACAGTTACTCCAGTTGTTGGACGACGCCCACGTCATCATGGAAAGAGGCAGCAGTTGGAGCCTCCCAGACCCCAGCTCCCTTCAGTTGTAGTAGCCCCGTAGCAGTCAGTTACCCCTACTGGATCCCGTCGCAGTAGATGGGTGTGGAGATGACAACAAGCAGAGTCCCCTATCGATGCAGTACAGCCAGTTCAGGCAGTTGAGCAGTTAGAAGCAGTTTTTCCTTCCGGATTAGAGGAAGTTCCGATGGTCTGTGATGCAGTGACGGATGATGATGTTGCAGTTACTCCTAGTGGTTCACCGGTTTAGGCAGAGCCAGCCCTTAGCCCCTACGGGATCTCCTCCCCTTTGAGTCCATATGCGGAGGATTTCCATCAGACCCTCTATGAGGACGATGCACTTGAGGATGACTTACTCGAGGAGGAGTCAGATGGAGACATACCGGTGCACAGAGTATGCGTGGTTACTAGACGTGGCCACTCAGACGAGTAGATAGAGGCAGATGATGATGATGAGCAGGGAGAAGCTGAGGTAGGAGGATCTCCCCGATCAGTTGAGACAGATGCCACAGTGCTTCAACTACAGACTCAGATGGCAGAAATGGCTAGGGCCATGGCAGCGATGACAGCTCAGTTGACAGCTTTAGGGGCGATGCCCCAGATGACGGGCTTAGGCACTCCTACTACGTCCAGAGACGAGCCAGCAGCACCACCCGTACTAGCACCAGGTCTTGTAGGAGTAGACAGGGCCCAGAGAGCAGTTCCAGTGGCACCTACAGCATTTGCTTTTACTACCCCAATCCAGAGTCAGTCAGTTCAGTTGTCAGCCGGACAGATTCATGATCTGATTGCCCAGAAGGTCGAGCAGGCCATTTCCTCCAGGAAGACTGGAGAGATAGTTAGCAGGGGGCGTCCTTACCCAGTAGAGTACGAGCACGAGCCCTACCCCCCGGGTTTTGTCCCTCCTAGGTTCAGAGTCTTTGATGGGTTTGGGAACCCAAGGCAGCACGTGGCCCAGTACCGAGCCATCTGTTGCAACATAGGAGGGAACGATGCACTGATGTTGAGACTTTTTATCAGTAGTTTAGTTGGGGTGGCCTTTGCCTGGTACGCCGATCTCCGCAATGATTCAGTACGCACCTTTGCAGAGTTGGAGCAGTTATTTGTGCAGAGGTTTGTCAGTGCAGAGCACCGAGTCACAGTTGGAGAGCTAGTTGTGACTAGACAGCGGCCCCGAGAGTCTCTCCCATATTATATAGTCAGATGGAGGAACCTCAGTCTACAGTGTGAACCCCAGTTACAGGAGCAGCATGCAGTGGAAATTTTGTTGAAAAACATAGATGGTCTGATAGCACCTTATCTGAAGGGTTTCAACATCAAAACCTTTCAAAAGTTGTTGACAAAGGTGATCAGTTTGTAGGACAGCATACCCGATGCAGTCCCTCCTAAGGTTGAGAGTCAACCTTCATGTAGACCTCAACGGCAGGAGTCTTCAGGGGCACCTCCACCTAGGAGAGGGGAGGTACACAGTACTTATGGACCATCAGATAAGGGCAAGAGGCCCTTAGTCAGTTCAGCACCACCTCAGCAGTCTCACACACTGGGCCAGTCAGTAGTGCAGTCTAGACCCTCCCGTAGGACCCCAGAGAGTCAGCAGTACCTACGGGAGAAGCTTAGTAAGGAATATCCCTTTAAAAGGGAAAGTGTGATGAAGATCTTCAAGTTCCTTACTAAGAGAAATATCTTAACATTCTCGAACAACAATAGAGTGGAAGAGGAGGGGCAGACAGAACACCCACTCTATTATCCATTTCACAGACATATCGGGCATGTTATAGAAGACTGCTATGTGTTCAAGGACAGAGTTGAGAAGCTCATGGCTAGTGGGCAGATCCACCTATAGGACAGTGACCTGGTTCAGCCCAAGGGCAAGACACCTCAGACAGTTCAGATGATCTCAGGCTCCAGTAGTTGTAGTGACAGCCAAAGTGGTAGCCAGAGCAGTCGTAGCAGATCACCCAGAGGTTCTGAGGGAGAGTGGCAGCTAGCGCTCTCTCGGAAGGCGAAGCAGATGATCCGGCAGACAGTTCAGAGTTCAGAGGCAGTTGAGAGGAGGCCTACCCAGACCAAGTCGACAGTTGCCAGTCCAGTTTCTTCTCCAGCACTTTTTGCTTCTCCTATTTCTGTTGTAGTGCCTACTGAGCACATTTCTTTTCCTGTTTTATGTAATAAAAAGATGTATGAAAAGAAAAAGTTTGTTGTAACTTGCGAGGGGAAGACGGGATGCCTTCCAGCACTTACGCTGAAGGATTTCGTTCTCCCTTCGACTGATGATAAAATAATAGAAGAAGGTGATTCTGGCTACTTCTGGTGTTCTGTTCCTACTTTTATTTCTTCCAGCACTCGCTCTTTCAATATTTTACATGTTTCTTGTGATGATTCTGTATGTGATGAGGAGTCTGAGTGCGATGAAGAACCAGTCTTTGTGATTCCAGAGGGTGGTTGTTATATGGATTCAGAAGATGAATCTGAGAACCCACTCCAGTTGCTTTCCATGGAGCCAACACAAGCCATCACCGCTGAACCAAGTGAATCTCCTGTCAAAGATGACTCGATACAGGAAGTTCACTTGCGTTCAGGGAAGGTTCTTCTCCATAGAATGGCTAAAAATATAAAAGAAAAAGATAAGAACATTGTTACCCAGCAGGACGATCCTATCCCTTCCTCCCAAGAGCAGTCTAAGGAGAAAGGGAAAGGCCCTCAACTGGAGGTCGATTACAATGTGTTGGCCCATTTAAGGAAAATTCCTGCCCTTCTTAGTGTCTATGACGCTTTGATGATGTCTCCCGACTTGAGAGAGACCCTGGTAAAAGCACTACTCGAACCAGAGTCCTATCAAGCCTTCTTTGCTTCTGAATCTGTTGGAGATGCATGCCTTTTGAGAGAGATGCCATGCATTACCTTTTCAGATCGCGATCTCCTCTTGGGTACCTCTGATCACAATCCTCCTTTGTATGTCACCGCTGAAGTCAATAGTTATGAGTTGAACAGGGTCCTCATTGACCAAGGAGCTTCAGTAAACATCCTGAGTTATGAAACTCTGAAGAGCCTCTCCCTGGGTCATTTGAAGTTAACCTCTGATAAGATTATGTTGAAAGGCTTCAATAACCAAGGACAGCGTGCCCTAGGGTCTATCACCCTGCCCCTGAAGTTTGGAA
Organism: Dendrobium chrysotoxum; assembly: GCA_019925795.1. Taxonomy (NCBI): domain Eukaryota; kingdom Viridiplantae; phylum Streptophyta; class Magnoliopsida; order Asparagales; family Orchidaceae; genus Dendrobium; species Dendrobium chrysotoxum. Next base: position 66,539,422 of record CM034300.1, on the reverse strand, counting down.
ATTTCCTTACCTTGGCAAAGTTTCATGTGATCGAGGCCGATACTTCATACAGGGCTCTCTTAGGAAGGCCCTGGATTCATGAGTATGGAATGGTGCCCTCTACCCTGCACCAATGTATGAAGTATATGAGGAATGGAGTCGAGTACTCCATCCTCGGGGATACTCAACCCTTTTCCGTGCACGAGGTCTCTATTTAAGATGATGCTGAGCATTACATACCTCGTAAGAAGAGTAAACCTCCTTCTGCCCAGTCACCAGTGATGCCTGCCAGCACTGTACAGGGTCCTGTACAGCTACCTGCGTGAGGTCCATCACAGGTTAGTATTGAGGCAGATACCTCCACTGCAGATCCTGTTAGATCTCCTTTCCAATTTGTAGTTGGGCACGATGTTCCCCCTAGTAGAGGTAGGGGAGAGCGAGGTAGAGGTAGAGGTAGAGGGTCGACTCGCCCGTCTCGAAACTACGACACTCAAATTCCTCCTATCTCATATATTTACGCTTCTCCTTTGACTGTCGAGTCCGACTCTTCTGACGATGAGATGATTATCACTCCTCATCGCTCAGCTCCCTCACCAGCCCCGGATGTCACTGATTATAGTTCACTAACTACCTTCCGTAGGTACCTGATACCCCAGGGTGGTTTAGTTATTGACAGTGGTTCAAATGAGGAAGTAGACCCCCGACGTCAGACCATTAGTCAACAACCCCTTTCCCGTCAGGTACGTGGAATAAGGGTTGAGGAGTCTCACCAAAGATCTTTGGTTACCCCCTCCACTAGTGATGGTGGTGCACTACAAGTTAAAGGTCGCCCTCCGCCTCCTCTGTACGAAACCTTTGTGCCACCACGAGCTAGTGAGTGTGCCTTGTTATCCCATAGTATATGTGCCCCACTGGGTCCTGAAAGTCAGGGTTCAGTGGAGACCGCTATGGATAACAAGGTCACAACTGCTCCTCGTTATTTTTCCCCTTTTGTGGAAGACTGCGTAGAGCGGGGTGCAGTTATCTTGACCTGGTCAGATGAGCAAGCTCTATGACAGGCTCGTGTTTGGCGGACCGATATGCCTCAAACTAAGTAAGGTTTAGGTTATGTTGAGCAAAGCTCACCTAGCCACGCTAACATTCGAGCGGTTTTCCCCTCATATCCGGTTGTTTCTCTTACCGATAAAGAAGACCCGGGTGATGACGAGGATAGAGTACTTGATGCTCCTCAAGAGTTTGAAGATGGCATCACTTCTGCCATGGATGAATTGTGTGAGGTAAACTTAGGCACTGAATCAGATCCTAGACCTATTTTTCATAGTGTCTTGTTATCTAACTCAGAGGCTCAAGAATACATCGAGCTACTCTCGGAGTTTAGAGATTGCTTTGCCTGGAACTACACCGAGATGCCTGGTCTAAATCCAGATGTAGCAGTCCATAAACTAGCCATTAAGCCTGACGCAGTCCCTGTTAAACAAGCACCTCGTAGGATGAGGTTAGAAATAGAACAACAGGTGATCGCTGAAACTAAGAAGCTTATAGAGGCCGGTTTCATTCGTGAAGAGAAATACCCTACTTGGCTTACCAATATTATTCCAGTCCGGAAGAAGAACGGGCATATTTGTGTCTGTATCGACTTCCGTGATTTAAATAAGGCATGTCATAAGGATGATTTTCCTCTTCCTATCCCCGAGCTTATGGTGGATATAGCATCATCCCATAGCATTTTCTCCTTTATGGATGGTTCATCTGGTTACAACCAGATAAAGATGGACCCCGAGGAGAAGAAGTTTACTGCATTTCGTACACCTATAGGTGTATTTTGCTACAAAGTGATGCCCTTTGGTCTCAAGAATGCTGGGGCCACTTATCAGCATGCTATGACTGTTATCTTCGACGAGATGATACACGAGCAAGTTGAATGCTACGTGGATGATCTGGTAGTCAAAAGCAAGGTCCGTGGAGAACACATTCGAGATCTACGAATCATTTTTGAACGCCTGCACAAATATGATTTGAAAATGAATCCTCTAAAATGCGCATTTGGAGTTAGTGCAGGAAAGTTCCTAGGGTTTATAGTTCGCTGCCGTGGCATTGAGATTGACCCTTCTATGATCAAAGCTATAGTAGATCTAAAACCCCCTAAAAGCCTTACCCAGCTAAGATCTTTTCAAGGAAAGCTAGCCTTCCTGCGGAGATTTATCTCCAACTTGTCTGGTAGGTGTCACCCCTTTGCTGCCCTAGCAAAGAAAGACGCCCGCTTTCACTGGGATGAGCGTTGTCAGGAGGCCTTTGAGAGTATAAAGCGCTACCTGATAAACCCCCCTGTTTTAGCTGCACCCATCCCAAGGAGGCCGTTAATTCTCTACACTACGGCCCTGGATGAGTCATTGGGTGTATTGTTGGCTCAGGAGAATGAGGAAGGCAAGGAGAATGCCTTGTACTACCTCAGTAGACGACTGATACCCGCAGAGCTGAAGTACCCGGCGATGGAAAAGCAATGTCTAGCTTTGATCTTTGCGGTATAGAAGCTCAGGAATTATATGCTTTCACACAAGGTCAACCTGATCTCTTGAGTCAATCCCTTGCAGTATCTGATGACCCGTCCGACCCTCTCAGGTCGTCTGGCACGATGGTCTATGATCCTACTGCAGTTTAACATCACTTTCGTCCCTCAGCGGGCCGTCAAAGGACAGGCTTTAGCTGATTTTCTTGCTGCTCACCCGATCCCTGCAGACTCCCCACTCAATGATGAGCTACCTGACGAGCTAATCATGAGTGTGGATGAACAGGAGTCCCCTACTTGAGAGTTTTACTTTGACGGTGCGTCATCCGTTAGAGCCTTGAACCCGAATGAAACTCCTATAGTTAGGGTAGGTCTGGGCCTCATTTTCGTATCCCCTGAAGGTCACACTCTGAGATATTCCTACAGTCTTTCAGAACCTCATACCAATAATGAAGCTGAGTACGAAGCTTTGATTTTGAGACTAGAGTTGGCCATTCAGATGAATGTCATGCGGGTGAAAATCTTTGGAGACTCGCAACTGATTATAAATCAAGTAGTGGGAGTCTATAAAGTGCTTAAACCTGAGCTCCTGCCCTTTCACAACAAAGCAATGAAGCTCTTGTGTTTGATTCCTGAAGTGACTTTAGCTAAAATCCCTAGATCTGCCAATCGCAAGGCAGATGCATTAGCTAAGTTAGTAAAGGAACTAGCTGACCCAACTGGCAACCCACTGTCTATCGTTGTCCAGTGCCGTCAAGCCCTATGCCCCACGGACCTGTCTTCTCCCGATCAGACCCTCACAATGTTCTCAATTGAGGAAGAGTCAGACTGGAGGGTACCCTTTATAGAGTATTTGAAGCATGACAGGCTTCCAGATGATAGATCCCTTGCTGCTCAGATCAGAAAGAGGGCTCTATCATTCACCTATGTGAACGACACCTTGTATCGACGCTCTTTCGACCAGATGTGGTTGTGCTGCCTCAACAACGAGGAGGCTCGCAAAGTCATGGGCGAGATACATGAAGGTCTTTGCGGTGCTCATCAGTCCGGACCAAAAATGAAAGGCAGAATTAAACGCCTCGGTTACTATTGGCCGACTATGATCCATGATTACATGGAGCACGCTAGAAAGTGCCACCAGTGCCAAATTCATGGCACGGTGATTCACCAACCCCCTAATCCGCTGCACCCTACTGTATCATCTTGGCCATTTGAGGGCTGGGGCACGGATGTAGTGGGTCCTATCGACCCTCCTTCCTCTAAGGGTCATAGGTTCATTTTAGCTGCCACTGATTACTTCTCTAAGTGGGCAGAGGCTGTGCCACTTAAGGAAGTCAAATCAGAAGATGTGATGCGTTTCTTTCGTGATCATATTGTCTATCGCTTTGGTGTCCCGCGCCGTATCATTTCAGATAACGGCCCGTCATTTAGAAGCACCAAAATTGCCAGATTTGCCCGCCGCCATAACATCAATTGGCGATACTCTTCAATTTACTATCCCAAGGCCAATGGCTTGGCGGAGGCATTCAATAAAACTCTCGTGCAATTAATAAGAAAAATCTTGGTTGCAAACAAACGAGAGTGGCACGATAGACTTCCCGAAGCACTATGGGCTTATAGGACTACGTATCGTACTCCTACTCAGTCTACCCCGTATGCTTTGGCCTTCGGGGTTGAGGCCGTCCTCCCACTTGAGGTCGAGCTCCCCTTGTTGCGTGTGGCAGTCAGCCACAATCTTTCCCACGAAGATAACGCCCGGCTACGGATGGAAGAGCTTGATGGTTTAGAAGAGCTTTGCCTACAAGCTTATCAGAACCTCAAACTATACCAGGCCCGTATGGCTCGATCACATGATCGCCTTGTCCGACCCTGTGCTTTTCGGGTTGGCGAGTTGGTCCTTATTTTACGCAGACCTATCATTTCACGCTGTCGCCGAAGTGGTAAGTTCGAGCCTGTCTGGGAAGGCCCCTTTGCTGTAGAGCAAGTCTATGAAGGTGGTGCCTACCTACTCGTTGATGCCAATGATATTCACCCTATGCCTGTCATCAACGGGCAGTACTTGAAAAAGTACTATGCCTGAGTTCGCTCTTCGAGAGCGAGGGGGTCTCCTTACCGCCTGTAAATATTCCTCTGTATATGCACCCCCTTTGGAGGGGCTTCTCCACTTTTCGGCAGTCTGTGTGGCCACGACGATTTGTCCTCTACCACACGACATTTGTTACGAGAAGTATGAGGCTATCCCTAGGGGTGGTGAAGTGAGATGATATGATTCATATACTAGCATGAACTCTAGTCTCTATCATCTCCCTTGTCTGAACTCTTCTAGGCCAGATTTTGACCCATATCAGTCCAAATGCATATTCAAGTTCTATTTTCAATGGTGGGATCTTTAAATTTAACGTGTAAAATTTCTAAAAGAAAGATTAATCTGAGAAAAGTTTGAGAGCTTGAAACACGAAGTAAATTTTTGAGGGAATTTTTCCTTAGAAAGTATAGAACTTATTTTTCCTAATGAAAGATTTACCCCTGTCTTCTTTAGAAAATGAAATAATTAGTGGTTGACTCCTCTAAGCGCTTGAAGGAAAGTTATAATGATTCAAAAGTTAAAAATATATGCCTCCTCTCTCATCCCTTGCTTGGGATGATTTCCTATTTTGAACTAAAATCTATATCAAATTAAAATTAGATTTAGAGACGCATATTTTCCCAATCATCTTGCAGTTTCCTATTTCATAGGCATCTTTCGCATGCTAATGAATCTATCTCATAATTTTCTTATTCGAGTCGTTCATTCTTATCATAGGATTGGATTTGCTTTGTGGATTCTTTTTCCTTGCACGAGAGAGTGAGTTTTTTTTCTCTTATATTTTGAAGATAATCTTACAACTGAGAAAGTTTTCTTTTAGGGGTTTAAAAAGTAAGCCAATTACAAAATCAAAGATACACAAAGTGTATCAAAAGTGAAAAGATGCGCAGTGCGCCAAAAATCAAAGATACATAAAGTGTATCAAAAGTGAAAAGTTGCGTAAAATGCGCCACAAAGTTAAAGATGCACAAAGTGCATCAAATAATTAGAAGATGCGCAGTGCGCCAAACCAAGTTGAGGGGCTCAAAATGAGCCCAAAATGAATAAGTAAATGGCTTCCCTTTCTTGTAAATCTTTAAATCTCAGAAAATCCATATCCATTGATATTTGTGATACTTGAGTTTGAAAATCATGATTTTGGGTTCATCATTGTGCAATGATATCCTATTAGATATAAAAATATTTCCATGCAAGAAGATTGAGAAGATTTAATTTCTTTCTCTGATTTAAACCCTTTTGAATTAGATTTTCATTCAAAAAATATATATAAGGGAGAGAGCCCAGCTTAGCTTGTAGGGAGCTTAAGCTGGGTTGGCAAAGTTTAAATCCCTAACCTTTTTGGGTTTAGAAGGAGTCAACCTATATTACTAAACTTTCAAACCTATTCTAAGGTTCAAGATGACTAAGAGGTTGATTTTTCATTTCTAAAAATAATCCTTTTACTCTTTGATGAAATTTTCACTCTTTAAGAAATATGTGAATCAGGCTTATCTCAATTAATTGGTAAGTGCTTAACATCTCTTAGTGTCACCACTATTGAGTTTGTTTAAATACTTATCTTATTCTTTTAAAAATTTATGCACCAAAAATATTTTGACCCCACCATCTGATTATAGACCATTCTTAAGGACTGACATGAGTCTTACATTTATTGCACTTTTCTCTTTTGAGTTCTGGTTATTTGGGAGTTTTCCCCTCTCTGTTCCCCCAGTTTCACTTGGTGCTCCCAAGTGTGGTCTGGGATATCAAAACCAATTCAGACTTCTTTGGTACTGGGTCCATACCAACCTATGCTAGCTTGTAATGGTAATGTTGATCCACTATCCTAATCTAAATTTCATTCACATATCAATCGTGTTCTGATTGTGCCCCCAGTTTTATTCATGTGGCGAACATGGCCTGGGTTATCAAAGCCAATCTCACCTCCCTCTTTGTGTTCCAATCATTAGAGGATATCTCATACTAGGAGTAACGCACGGATATGGTAAACGTTCCCTCTGCCGGGTGTTGTCTTCGACAGTACGAGGCATACTTAGTCTATGGTTGAGAACATATAAAAAATGCATCTATAAAATAAAAGAGGGAAGCTCTCACCAGAGCAAAACCGGTTGCCCTTGTCACAGGTGGAACCCGGTAATATTCTCTAAGAGCTCAAATCCCCCAGAGTTTTTCTTTTCTTCTCCTACGAAGCGACTGGGTCGTCGCTTCAAGGATGAGTTTACACTTGTGATTATTATGGTCTTTTACAACCATGATAGTCCTTGTTAGTGGTGTGATACATCTCGCTCAAGATGTTAACATCTCACCTTCGCGAGCTCTGATTTCCTAGCAGGAAATCAGCTCTCTAGTTTATTTTAGTGACCTACTTTTTCACCCTTGCCCTGCTCCCAGCTACTAGAGCAGTCCTATGGGTCTGGTAGTGTTGCTTCCCACCTCTACAGGGTCCCACTAGCTTATTTGGGTGTACCACTGTAGTCTTTTATGATTATTTCCCCTTGATATAGTCCTTTTCTCTGTAGCAAATGTGTCCTTCTTACTACTCTAGTTAGTCATTGGAAGTGAGATTACCCCTCTCACACTTTGTTGAGGGCGTACCTTTCCCTGTTGTCTCTCGAGGCATCATTCTGGTGCTTCCAGGTTTATATGATCTTGGCTTCTCCTAGGCAGTTTCACTGGCATTTAGATACTTGTGGCCACGACGATTTGTCCTCTACCACGTGGTACCCAAAACACTAGTTTGAAACTCCTTCGATGACCTTTTTCTCTTTGAAATTTTCCACTTTCTACTCCTCATCACATCCCTACACGTATGCGTGTTAGAGTATGATTGAGATTACTTTCCCCTGATCGCTCTACTGCAGGCATATGCGCCGGGTAGGCATCAGACTTTACTTGGTTGAGAGTGCCCCACAGAGCCCCTGGGAGGCATATCTCACCACCTCTTTTCCCTGATTGCTCTGCTACAGGCATATGCGCCGAGTAGACATCAGGCTTTACTTGGTTGGGGGCACCCCGCAAAGCCCCTGCGAGGCATAGCTCACCACACCTTTACCCTGACTGTCCTGCCGCTCTGGTAGACATCAGACCTTTACCCTGATCGTCTTGCTCTGATCAAGCAGACATCAGACTTTACCCGGTTGAGTGGGAGCCCGACAGAGTCCCTGGGAGGCATTCCCCACCACCACTTTTACTCTGGATGTTCTGTAAAAGACTACGCAGACTCCAATTTTATGGCTTATTTACTTTTGTTGAGGTCAGGCAGAAGTATTGAGTCACCCCTATCCGCTGTTTCGAAAGGAGCAGGAGGAGACGGGATCCTTTCACCTTCTATTCTACTGTTTGAAATGAACAGTCGGGTAGTTGGTTTTACTTACCGGTTGAGAGAGCCCGACAGAGTCCCTGGGAGGCATTCCTCACCACTCCCTTACTCTGGATGTTCTGTAAAAGACTACGCAGACTCCAATTTCGTGGCTTGTTTACTTTTGTTGAGGTCAGGCAGAAGTATTGAGTCACCCCTATCCGCTGTTCCGAAAGGAGCAGGAGGAGACGAGATCCTTTCACCTTTTATTCTACTGTTTGAAATGAACAGTCGGGTAGTTGGTTTTACTTACCGGTTGAGAGAGCCTGACAGAGTCCCTGGGAGGCATTCCTCACCACCCCCTTACTCTGGATGTTCTGTAAAAGACTACGCAGACTCCAATTTTGTGGCTTATTTACTTTTGTTGAGGTCAGGCAGAAGTATTGGGTCACCCCTATCCACTGTTCCGAAAGGAGCAGGAGGAGACGGGATCCTTTCACCTTCTATTCTGCTGTTTGAAATGAATAGTCAGGTAGTTGGTTTTACTTACCTGGTTGAGTGAGCCCGACAGTGTCCCTGGGAGGCATTCCTCACCACTACTTCTTCCCTGATTATTTTGCTCTGATCAAGCAGACATCAGACTTTACTCAGTCGAGTGAGCCTAATAGTGTCCCTGGAAGGCATACCTCACCACTCTTTCACCTTCTACCCTGCTGTTTCGACAAAGTCAAGCAGGTAGTTGGTTTACTCTACCACTTTGTTCTTTGCTCTCTCCTTGGCTCTGCCCTTGCTACGGGGTAAGGCCAGGAGATGACCACCTTTTCACCGTCTATCCTACTATTTCGATACGGCCAGATAGATAGTCAATTTGCTTTACTACCTTACCTTTTTCTGGGGCTTTCTCTCTTCAGCTCTGCCCTCACTATACGGTAAGGCAAAGAGAAGATCTCCCCCGCTCTGTCACCTTTTGGTGGCCTGTTACTACTTTACTTTTTGTTCTCTCCTCGGCTCTTCTCTTGCTATAGGGCAAGGCCAGGAGAAGATTCTCCTTTGCTCTCTTTCACCTCTTTTGGTGCCCTTTTCTTGGGTATTCACTCTACTTCTTTTGTCACATTCGGTCAACGCCAACACGAGGGGTTCACTAGTTGTTCGCCACTCCTGTTGGGGGTCCGTTTGTTGACCTTATTTTCAGCTCAAACCCAGGCCTTGGGTCAACCTGGTTGACCAGGTCAACCCAGGTTGACCCATTAGGCATGAATGAGTCTATTCATGTTCAATTTAGGTAATCTTAGGCTCATTGGAAAGGTCTTGAGGAGCTCTATCAAAGCCATTTAGGCCCAAGCCATAATTCTGCATGTGTTTATTTCAATTTCAATAATAAAATTCATTATATTTTAGCATTTATGATTAAATTATGTGTCCCCATGGCTTGGAACTTTGGGAGATTATTCTTAGGCATGTTAAATACATGCCCAAAATTTCTCCCACCTGTTTGAATTGATTCAGGGCTATTTTGAGTTTATTTGAGCTTAAGGGTCATAGTTTGACCCTTAATTTCAAATCAATGTTGACCTTATTTTCAGTTCATACCCAGGCCTTGGGTCAACCTGGTTGACCAGGTCAACCCAAGTTGACCCATTAGGCATGAATGGGTCTATTCATGTTCAAATAAAAACCAAACCCATCCAAGGCTCAACCCCTCCCCTCTTTGACCTATTTGACTAGGTTGATGAAGTCAACCCTTGACTTGGTCAACCCTAGCCTCTAATTGGTCTAAATGACCTATTAAAGCCCATTTAGGTCCTATTCAAGCCCAAATCCAGCTCAAATCCTTTCTTGGGCTCAAACCCTTATTCCCTAGGCTTAGTTGACTGGTTTGACCAAGTCAAGCATTGACTTGGTCAACCCTGACCTTTAATGGGTCTAAGTGACCTATTTAGGTCTATTTAAGACCTATTAAGGTCCTAAACACTTTCCTAATTGATCCTAGCTCTAAACCACGGCCCAAGGGGCTTAATAACCTCCTAATCATGCCCTAAATCGAATCCTAGCCGTACATCTTAGATGGAGGAGTATATATAGTGATTTAAGGCTTCTTTGGATGGACTTTTGCACTTACTCCCTCTCTAGACTACCTTAGGTTTGGAGATTCAGTGAGAGCGCTCCCACGAACCCCCTTTACCTTTCCCAAGCCAGAGGCCGACGATCAACACCACCGGCGGCGAGTTTCCGGTGACCCTACGCCTTAAGCGTTCAAGGCTTTGATCCGTGCGATCCAGAGCTCGTTTGATCAAGGTTTCAACAGGGGAAACGTACGAGGACAGTCACCAAGCTCAATCGAACCAAAATCCTGAAGATCCAACGGTATAATTCCCCTAAAACCCGTACCTTATGTCACAACACATCAAGTTAAATAGCTTTTGACATGCTTTGTTTTAGGCCATGAGATTAGTCCCACATGAATTCTGTTCAGGCATAGATCTTAGGTTTCAAATTTCACTTGATTTCATGCATCCGATCGCGAGAATGAGACGGAATAGTCGTTCTAGGGTTTGGTATCGCCGGATTCGAACTACATGCGATCTAAGCCGTTGATCCAAGGATCAACAGCGTAGATCCCTAGCCTCCGCGGTTCAATCCGAGCTGCGCGTTCAGCCCAGCGGTCCCGCGGTTCGCCTGGTGAGATCACAGCTATTGGGTTTGATCCGCGCTCGATCCGACGACTGGCGATTGACTGCCTACGTGGATTAGTGGAGGCCAAAACCGCGGCTCATGATTTCACAATCATTGGCAATCATTGCCGGCGGCGTAATCATCGCGCCGCCGGGCAATGATTGCCCCACGGTTTTGCGGTCCTATCCCGCTGCGCCGCGTGGCCTGCCCCGCTGCCGTCGAGGATTCTCTCCACAATGATTGCCTCAGCCGCGGGATCCACTCCGGGACCGCCACGTGGCCCGCCGTCGCGCCACCGCCGCCGCCGCCGAGGATTATTTAATTAAATAATTATTTAAAATATATTTTATATATGTTTTAAAAAAAATAATACAGAAAAAATTTTAAATAATTATTTCAATTATTATTATTCATATTTATACTATTTATAATATTAATATTATTATTATTATTATTATTATTATTATTATAATATAATAATGTCGTTATTATTAATTTATTATTATTATTATTACTATTATTATTATTATTAGTATTATTATAACATTAATATTATAATTAGTAATATTATTATTTTAATAATATTATTATTATATTAATATTTATATTATTATAATATTAATATTTATTATTATTGTTAATATTATTATAATATCAATATTATGATTAATAATATTATTATTATATTAATATTTATATTATTATAATATTAATATTTATCATTATTATTAATATTATTATAATATCAATATTATGATTAATAATAATATTATTATTTTATTGGTATTCATATTATTATAATATTAATATTTATTATTATTATTAATATTATTATAATATCAATATTATGATTAATAATAATATTATTATTTTAATAATAATATTATTATATTAATATTTATATTATTATAATGTTAATATTTATTATTATTATTATTATTATTATTATTATAATATCAATATTATTATTAATAATAGTATTATTATTTTAATGATATTATTATTATATTAAATATTCATGTTATTATAATATTAATAGTTTATCAACATTACTTTAACATTGTTGGATTAATAATATTATCATTATTTTAATACCATTATTATATTGTTAATACTTTAAAACTATCTTAACTGTTATTATATTATTATTAATGTTTTAAAGTTATTTTAATTATTATTACTTATTATTTATTTGAAAATTCAGAGATGTTAAGATGTGATTTATTTTAAATTTATTAATTATTTTTAAATATTAATTACTTTAAAGTATTTAAAAATTACTTTTAAACCTATTTAATTTCAAAAATTCATAACTTTCTCGTTTTAAATCGGATTTCGACGTATAATACCTTGAATTTTTCAGAAAAATATGAATTTTAATTTAAAAATATCTGTTGCATGAGATTCTGTCATTTCTGGATGTCCTCTGTATCACTGTATTATTTAGCTATTTAAATATTATTTAATTAATATAATTAATTATTTTTAAAAAAAATTATTTTAAAACCCCCTTGGTGGCTGGTAGGCCTCCCATGCTTATGAACTTAAGTATTTTCAATTATCTGATTTTTAAATTTATATTATTATTATTTATAATATTTATGTATTTTAAAAAATGATTTTAAAATTACATATTATTTAAATCATTTAATTTTGGGGAGGCCCACCTATTGTGAAATTTTAAACCCAGGACCTATATGTGAATAGAATTCATGTGGGAGAAGGATTAGTGAATGATCGTGTCCCAATCATTCACTAATCACTTCATTAGGTTTCTTTACTTAGTGTTTTCGTAGTCCTTGCATGTGTAGGTTGCACAAGCACTTAGCCTAGGCTCTCCTAGATCTAAGAACATAGTTTGGTGTGTTTATATTTGCTGCATTTACCCTCTATGTTATGCCTAAGGGTTACTTACTTTATTTTATTCCTACATAACATAGTGACACCCTAAGGACAATAATTAAGGACCGTCTAGTGAACTTAGAAAAGTTCCAGGAATTAAGGTAGAATCCCAAATGACTTGAAATTTGAAACACTTAAATACAGTGACATATGGAACCCCCAAAATTTTCTAGGAATTTTCTGGATTCTTTAAAACACTTAATTAGCAAACCCGAATTTACCCGTTAATTAAGCCTTAGAAACTTCAGAAAAATTTAATAAATCCATTTTAAATTAAAAAAATACCCATAATACCTCAAACTCTCTAGAATGCAGTCCCCAACCTTAGATAATTAGGGTCCCTTAATTGGACATTAATCTGGACTTTAATTCAACCTTAATAAAAAATCACCTTTTTGCCTTGATTAAATCATTAAAAATTATTAAAAACCCTAAATTTTCCCCAAACACTTGGGAACACCTTCTTAGGTAATTTCTGACCTTTGGGGATGATTCCAATCAGTTTGGAGCTGATTTGGGCCAAAACCCCCAAAGTACCCCTAATTATGCAATTTCGATAATTCACTTAATTGCCCCAACTTCTAAAAATCATAACTAATTACAGAAAACTCCAAAATGGGCAAACTAAAAGGCATTCAACTCAAATTAAGGTCTAGTATTTATTAAAAATATTAGGTATTTAGAAATCAGCCTAAAATAAAAAGTGACTTTCCGGTCAACTGTAACTTATAGTCTAGGGCCCGAAACTTCTAAAATTCATAAATTTTCGTAGGAAACTCCAAATCCAGCAAACTAACTGTCTAATTACTCATTCTAAGGTCTAATATTTAATTAAAATGTTAGGAATCCCAAACATAGCTTAATTCTCTTGTGAACTTTTGGACCCCCTAGCTCAGTATGTAAGGACCCCGAACCTCCTGAAGCTCACTAATGTAATTTAAACTTTAAATATTGTCACCCTAAGCATTAAAACTGGCCTACACGTCAAATCAACTAAAATGGATCTTAATCCACTAATATTTGAACTTTAAATAAAACTTCCTTTTTAGACCTATAACCAACCTGGATAGTACGCAACTGTAACTAACTACCTAGCTTAGAATCTACTACAGCCACACAGGCTTCTACACACACTGTAGAATTGTTTGCTAGGGCACCACTTCTAGACTTAGGTTAGGCCAGTGTTTACTTTTCTGCTGCATGCCGAGCTTTTCCGGACTTCATTGCATGTTGTGATTGAACTATTGGTGTGTTTGTTTACTTTTACTGCACTCTGGGAATTGATGTGATTGCACGATAGACTACCCATAGGTTAGGATCGATCTTGATACTAATGATATTTTCTGCAGGTGGCCATGCTCATGCCATGCTAAAATAAAGGGGGGGCAAAATTCATGATTTAAATACTAATGTTGTTTCATGCAGATGCTCCAGGAATTGCTCAGCCCCCCTAAATAAATGAGGGCTAATTAAAATCATCATTATAAATTGCTACAGGTGCTCCAGAGCTTGCTTAGCCCTCAAAATAATTAAGAGCATGGCCAAGTGTGGCTGTGATGAGTACTTTTATTTCTATATAAATTGCTTGGGATAATATAAACTGCTTGGGATGATTTCCATTAGGATAACCTTGCAGGAGAGTCTAGATTTACTGCTTTCATTTAATGTAATTATTTGTAATCCGATATAGAGTTGAGAAAGTTCATTTTGAGTGGGGATACTAGGATCCAAAGGTTGGATTCCGAAGAGGAAAGGACACCCAATATGAGGATGGTCCTTTTCTATTTGGAAATCCAAATTTGGATCGTTCTACTACTTGAAGAATCGAAGGAAGCTGAAATCCAAGGAGTCCAATGGAGCTGGAACCCGAGGAGTCCAAGGAAGAAAAGATCAAGAAGATGAAGATCTGCAGTATCCCACTCAAAATAACTTGCGTCAGTCTTAGGATTAGAAATCCGGGTTGTTGGCAGTGGTGCCCGGCCACTTTAATTTTCTACAGACCCTGGGTTATAATTAAGGGCAGTTGGCCTATGGACATTTAATTGATTTGTTTAATTATGTATTATGTTTGGTTTGATGATGATTGCGTATAGGTTGTATGCTTTTCATAGTTTATTGGCGATCTGCATGCCGCTTTTGTTTTAGCCTGGATTTCGTTAGGCTCTATAAGGACTAAAACCTTTTCTACTCGTAATTAATATTTAAAATTTTAAGGTTTAAGCAATTTAGAAACTTAACGACCTAGGAAAATGTCGGAATCGTCCGGGGTCGCATGCATATTAATGCATTTCTTCTCTCCTTCTATAAGACACTTCCCCGCCTGCAGGTAGAGTCCGGATAATCTGACCTATGAGGATGAGGTGCCGGATCTGGGGAAGCCCAGTCTAATTCTAAAAAATTATTTTCTATAAGCCTTTTTAAAAAATTCTGTGCATATCTGATTTGGATACTTTAACCAGCATGCATTGCATTAGAAATCAACTAAATCAAAATTTTAATTGCATTAGTCATAGGAGCATTCACCCAACATCAGTCCGGGGCCAATTAGGAAATCTTCTAGACGTCGGCCCTACTTCCAAGAACTATAACCTACCCACCCATCTTTCATTAAATGACTGGACAACATGGTTTTGAAGCGACTAGGTGGTTAGCTGGCTCCCCCTTCTAGCCGGGGTAAGTCCAGATTTTGTATTGCATTAGCTAGGACATGGGTGTTAGTGTTGCGTAGAACACTAAACCCATTAGATTTAGGATTCAAGGCTACTATTATTTCGTAGTACGCCTCATCCGTAGGTAGGTCTCCTATCTCCCAGAGACCATAAGCCCTACATATCCGCGTCACACGGATGGCGCCACCTCCATCCTTCTCTCCTGCATGCTTCGAGTGCATGGTTTATTTATTTTCTCCAGTTTCTTCTCACTACCTTAGTCCCTCCGGATGTTGATCTGAGCCGTGCATGTTGACTAAGCCTAGTTGAACCTTTCTTTCCCTTCGAGTAGGATTTCCTAGTCTTCGCCCTATGTACCAATCCCAATTTAGAAAGAATAATGTAGAATCCTTAATTGAGAGTATTCTCAGGCCCCGGCTTGAGATGTAATTAACCACGGGGGCTTGCGCCCGTGGGAAACCGCATCCCACTCTCAAATAAACCCCATTCAAGCTAATGTATCGGGTGGGGGAAACCCGTTGTGACGATCAAATCATATATATTATTACCCATCGGGGTGTGCTGGTGAAAGCCGCTATCCTCAATGGTTAATCGTATGTGTGATCGAATCTGCCCTCCCAGTGGCAACAGATACCGTCTCCCTTTACGGGGAGGCGTTGTGTTGTTTTGTCCTCTCGGATGTCCACAATCAACACATACACCTATCCAATGAGATATAGGATTTGTGTGTTTTTATGTTGATTATGCTTAGAGTAGGGAGGTTAGAGCTACTGGTTTCATCCCCCCAAACCTAGGATTATGAGCTAAGATTTTTCTAAGGTAACTTAGTGGTTACCTTAGGCAGTTTGGTTGACCACCTTAGAGGAATCAATTTGGGCCTAAATTTAGTGGGCTTGGGCCTTGAGTTTAGGTGAACTCATGGCCCAAGCTTCATTGGAATTGGTGCCCATTTGGTCCACCAACTAGGGAACCCAAAGTCACCCCCAAGATTTGGCCTAGAAAGTTATTTAATTCTTAATTAATTCATATTAAATTCCAAAAATTCACATAACCTCTCTAATTTCTTATAGTTTAACCCTTAACCCATGAAAATTAAAATCACCTTGATCAGCCCTTTAATTTAAAATTAATTTAATTTATAAGGGAAATTCATAATTAAGTAATTTAATTAATTAAAAATATTTAATAATTCTAAAAAATTTCTAAATACTTGAAAACATCCTCTTAGGTCATTTCTGACCTTTGGGAGTGATTCCAAGAGGTTTGGGAATGATTTGGATCAAAATCTAAAAATCCCCTCTAATTATACAATTTTAAAAATTCCAAAAATAATCAAACTTTGAAAAATCACCATTAATTCTAAAAAAATCCAATTTAATCAAACCTAATGTCATTCAACTCCAATTAAAATCTAATATTTTCTAAAAATGTCAAACCTCTAAAATTAAGTCAAAGTCAAAAAGTTAACTTTCTAGTCAACCTTAGTTCAAAACTAGGTCAGAACTTCAAAAATTATAACTTAATGTAAAAAATTCTTAATTGGTCAAACTCAAAGTCTAATTACTCATATTAAGATCTAATATTTAAAAAAATATTAAATTTTTATAAATCACTTTAATTTAAAATGTTAACTTTTAACCCCTTTAATTAATGTAATTAAATAATTCTAAACTTTCTAAAAAATTAATAATTCACTCAAAATTCCAAAAAAAATTATTTAATTATTTAAACCAGTAATCAACACATTTAATTTAAATTTATCAACCTTTAATCCTTAACTAATTAAATCAACACTGATTACTATTAGGTAACCCGGGCCCCAAAGAAGGTGAAATAAACTTCACAGCCCTGATGAGTAATAAATGCAGTAACCATTTAACAACTAAAATACACCTAAAATAAGCTTTAATATTGATACGTTATCAAAAAATTATCTTGATCGGGCACGAATCTCGAGGCAAAATCAAGTTGGAAGATTCCGAAATTAATTTTGGGACCATCCGAACTCTGATTCCAGCAAACTTATAGTCAAACTGAGCGTCTCAGAAATACGAACCCAACGATACCAAATTCAACCCAATCCTAGCCCAAATGTGTCCAAATCAAGGGTCTGAAGCGTTGTTGGAAAGTTCAAACCATAATTTGGATTACCAAACGGTCTCCAAAGGTGACAAGCTTATAGTCGAATCGAGCGTCTCGACGAGACGAATCCAACGAGCCCAAGATCACCAAAATCTGACATTTCTAAGACCTTTAAATGTCCAGTGAACGGTCTATGATCAAGGGATTCAAGATCGGCCGTCCATTTCAAACCACTCCCTAACTACCTCTGATCTTCCACCTATTTACGGGCCATGCCACTCATGAAAATCTATAAATAGAGCCCCCTCTCCTCTTGAAAAAGGGGACCTAATCCGAAGGAGAAAAAGAGAGAGCTCTTTCCCCCTTGCTCCTCCTCGACCACCGACGGACCACCGCCTTGACGCCGTTGCTCCGCCGGACCTTCGTCGGACTACCACCTGAGGCCCTGCTCTTCGCCGGACCACCACCTGAGGCCATGCTCTTCGCCGGACCACCACCTGAGGCCCTGCTCTTCGCCGGACCACCACCTGAGGCTCTGCTCTTTGCCGGACCACCACCTGAGGCCCTGCACTTTGCCAGACCACCACCTCAGGCCCTACTCTTCGCCGGACCACCACCTGAGGCCCTGCTCTTCGCCGGACCACCACCTAAGGTCCTGCACTTTGCCGGACCACCACCTGAGGTCCTGCACTTCGCCGGACCACCACCTGAGGCCCTGCTCTTCTCCGGACCACCACCTGACGTCCTGAGTCCTGCGGACCTCCACCTGAGGTTTGAACTTTCGCCGAAGCATCACCTGATGTTCAAAGTTATATCGGAACACCAACTAAGGTCCTCCTGACCTCTGACATCAGATTAAGGTCCTTCTGACCTCTAACGCCAGCCGACCACGGTCCTTCCGACCTTCGTCGCCCTACCAATTCAGGTCCTCCTGACCTCTGACATCAGATTAAGGTCATTCTGACCTCCAATGTCAGCCGACTACGGTCCTTCTGACCTCCGTCGCCCCACCAAATAAGGTCTTTCTGACCTCTATCATCTGATTACGGTCTTTATGACCAGCAACATCAGTCAACTATGGTCCTTCCGACCTCCGTCGCCTGACCAACAAAGGTCCTCCCGACCTCTATCCTCAGACTACGGTCTCCCTAACCTACAACGTCTGTCAACTACGGTCTTTCCGACTTCCATCTCCCGCCAAGTACGGTCTTTCTGACCTCTACCGTCTGCCAACTATGGTCAGCCGACCTAGAAAATGTGTATATATTAATTCACACCATGTAATGCACTCTATATGATGTATATTGGCGATATCAAGCCAAGTCCTTCCCCAAAACGGAGGACCTCGTTTGTAAACAACTGCAAATACTAGTGGATTCATTCAAACTGGGCTAGGCCCCGTGGTTTTTCCCCCTTTTAGGGGTTTCCACGTAAAAACTCTGGTGTCTTGTATGAATATTACACCCTCTCTCTTTCATCTGACTGTGTGCTGGATTTTCGTACAATGCTAAGACGCTAAGCTTTATATTTCTCTACCGCCGCGAATACTCCAGGACGCAACAGTTTGGCGCCGTCTGAGGAATATGGTTCCCGACTGGGGGCAATTTTTGCTCCAACCTCAAAAGGTCATTCTTGCCAACTTCCTTACATCAGCTATCGCTGCATCAATTTCATGGAAATCAGATACGGGCTGGGGGGCAACCTTGACTCCAATTATGGTCAAGAAAATTCCTCCAATACTTTCAATATTAAGATGATATTTCAGGCAAGAAACTCCCAGCAAATGTAAAGATGCTTCCAATAAAATCTGAAGCCTCATACAGTCCCTAGTTGGACTTCTACTCCTTGGGCAGGGTCTAAATTTTGACCTCAAAAAGGCAGTAACGGTCTAAAGATAGACCATTCTTCACTCTTGATTCGGGATACACGCGGCATTCGTCCCCTCCCAATCAAGGCAAAATCAATCCCAGGGGGATTCGATTCGACCTCTTCCACACAGGTTAAGGTCATCGAGCAAAGGCTCTGACATACAACCTCGGATAGGTCATACATCCTTGGTGGATCCTCTCGACCTCTTCCACACATGTTAACGTCATCGAACATTATTCTGACATATAACCTCGGATAGGTCATACACCCTTAGTGGATTCTCTCGACCTCTTCCACACAGGTTAACGTCATCGAGCAAAGGCTCTGACATACAACCTCGGATAGGTCTTTACATCATTGGTGGATTCTCTCGACCTCTTCTATACAGGTTAACGTCATCGAACAGTATTCTGACATATAACCTCGGATAGGTCATACACCCTTGGTGGATTCTCTCGACCTCTTCCACACAGGTTAACGTCATCGAACAGTATTCTGACATACAACATCGGATAGGTCATACACCCTTGGTGGATTCTCTCGACCTCTTCCACACAGGTTAACGTCATCGAGCAGTATTCTGACATACAACCTCGGATAGGTCATACACCCTTGGTGGATTCTCTCGACCTCTTCCAAATAGGTTAACGTCATCGAACAGTGTTCTGACATACAACCTCGGATAGGTCATACATTCTTATTGGATTCTCTCGACCTCTTCCACACAGGTTAACATCATCGAGCATGGCTCTGATATACAACCTCAGAAAGGTCATACATCCTTGGTGGATTCTCTCGACCTCTTCCACACATGTTAATGTCATCGAGCAGTGCTCTGACTTACAACCTCGGATAGGTCATACATCCTCGGTGGATTCCCTCGAACTCCCCCGCACAAGTTGATGTCATCGAGAAGGACTCTGACATACAACCTCGGATAGGTCGTACATCCTCGGTGGATTCCCTCGAACTCCCTGCACAAGTTGATGTCATTGAAAAAGGGCTCTAACAAAAAACCTCAGAAAGGTCACACATCTTTAGCAAATGCTATTGACCTACGCTATTCTATCTGATGCCGGATTTTTGCCCGTCGTCGGATCCTCGTCGGATTTCGACCAAACACTGTACTTCTACTTGATGACGGACTTATGCCCGTCGTCAGATTTCTGCCCATCGTGGGACTTTCGTCGGACTTCTGCCCGACACTGAGCTTCCTCTCGTTGAAGGACTTCTGCCCGTCGCGGGACTTTCGTCGGACTTCTGCCCGACGCCGAGCTTCCTCCCGTTGAAGGACTTCTGCCCATCGCGGGACATTTATCGGACTACTGCCCGACACCGAGTTTCCTCCCGTTGAAGGACTTCTGTCCGTCGCGGGACATTCGTCGGACTTCTGCCCGACACCGAGCTTCCTTCCGTTGAAGGATTTCTGTCCGTCTCAGGACATTCGTCGGACTTCTGCCCGACACCGAGCTTCCTCTAGTTGAAGGACTTCTGTTAGTCACGGGACTTTCGTCGGACTTCTGCCCGACGCCGAGCTTCCTCCTGTTGAAGGACTTCTGCTCGTCATGGGACTTTCGTCGGACTTCTGCCCGACACCGAGCTTCCTCCCTTTGAAGGACTTCTGCCCGTCACGGGACCCTCGTCGGGCTCCTACCCGACGCTGAACTTCTACCCGACGCCGGACTTCTGTCCTTCGTCGGACCCTCGTCGGAGTCCTACCCGACGCTGAACTTCTACCCGACGCTGGATTTCTACCCGACATTGTACTTCTACTCGCGTCGGACCTCTACCCGTCATCGGACTCTTGTCGGACTTCTACACGACGCCAATTTTTCACCCGTCACCAGACTTCTTCCGTTTGTTACAGGGCTTCCACCGACTAACGTCGGACTTCCACGAGATCCCTCAGAAAAGGAGGAAACTCCTACTCAGTGAGGGGCCCTAAACCTGGATAGCGGATACCGTCTGAATAGGACTAGGGGAATGCCTCAACATGAGGGAGAGACGAATAGGAGGGAGGATTTTCCCTTCTTGCAAAGAGGGGCCCTGGACCCGGACAGGGGATGCCGCCTGTGCCGGGCCAGGGGAAGGCCTCAATTGAAAGAAAGGAGGAGAAGACTCATACTCAGTGAGGGGCCCTAGCCCTGAACAGGCCTAGGGGAATGCCTCAGCGTGAGGGAGAAATGAAGAGAGGGAGGAATTTCCTTCTTGCAAAGAGGGGCCCTGGACCCGGATAGGGGATGCCGCCTGTGCCGGGCTAGGGGAAGGCCTCAATTGAAAGAAAGGAGGAGAAGACTCCTACTCAGTGAGGGGCCCTAGCCCTGAACAGGCCTAGGGGAATGCCTCAGCGTGAGGGAGAAATGAAGAGAGGGAGGAATTTCCTTCTTGCAAAGAGGGGCCCTGGACCTGTACAGGGGATGCCGCCTGTCCAGGGCCAGGGGAAGGCCTCAAGTGAAAGAAGGTGAGGCAGAAGGGAAGAAGGACATAGGGGGAACCTCCTTCTTGCAACGAGGGGCCCTGGGCCTGCACGGGGGATACCACCCGTGCAAGGCCAGGGGAAAGCCTCGAATGAAACAAAAGAGGGAGAAGAGAAGAGAGGGGCAAGAAACTCATACCCCATAGGGGTCTATTTATAGCAATGGAGGAGAAGGGATGTTATGAAGAAAAAAAAAAAATTTTGGGCTGGCGGTTAGCCGGTGGTTAGCTAACCGCCGGCGGTTTGCTAAAACCGCCAGGCGTCAGCCGCGGCACGGGGGCGGCTGGAAACCTCGCGGACAGCGCGCGGCAGCGCCGGGCAGGCGCGGGAAGGAATCGCGCCGAACCAGCCCGCGTGGGCGCCGGGCAGCGCGGGGTAGGCGCGCAGACGCGCCGGGCAGCACGCCGGGCAGAGCGCGGGCGCGCGATCGTGCGGAGCGGCGGCGGCCAGCTGCCGGCGGCGGCGGCTGTCCGCCCGAAGCCGTTTTCGGGCCCAGTTTTGGGCCCAGAAAGGTCAAATCGGACATTTTTGGGGTCCCTGGAACCATTTTTCGACGTTCCGGACTCAATTTTGGCACTTTTAAGGCCATTCGGGACCTCTACACCCAATATCAGATTTTTGCAAATTTCAAGTCGCGACGAAAAATTCCCCGAAAACTGTAACGCATATTTTCGGATTTCTGGAGCTTCGATGTCCGAAAATAGGGGGGCAACTGATACGTCATCAAAAAATTATCTTGATCGGGCACGAATCTCGAGGCAAAATCAAGTTGGAAGATTTTGAAATTAATTTTGGGACCATCCGAACTCTGATTCCAGTAAACTTACAGTCAAACTGAGCGTCTCAGAAATACGAACCCAACGATACCAAATTCAACCCAATCCGAGCCTAAATGGGTCCAAATCAAGGGTCTGAAGCGTTGTTGGAAAGTTTAAACCATAATTTGGATTACCAAACGGTCTCTAAAGGTGACAAGCTTATAGTCGAATCGAGCGTCTCGACGAGACGAATCCAACGAGCCCAAGATCACCAAAATCGGACATTTCTAAGACCTTTAAATGTCCAGCGAACGGTCTATAATCAAGGGATTCAAGATCGGCCGTCCATTTCAAACCACTCCCTAACTACCTCTGATCTTCCACCTATTTACGGGCCATGCCACTCACGAAAATCTATAAATAGAGCCCCCTCTCCTCTTGAAAAAGGGGACCTAATCCGAAGGAGAAAAAGAGCGAGCTCTTGCCCCCTTGCTCCTCCTCGACCTCCGCTGGACCACCGCCTTGACGCCGTTGCTCCGCCGGACCTTCGTCGGACTACCACCTGAGGCCCTGCTCTTCGCCGGACCACCACCTGAGGCCATGCTCTTCGCCGGACCACCACCTGAGGCTCTGCTCTTCGCCGGACCACCACCTGAGGCTCTGCTCTTCGCCGGACCACCACCTGAGGCCCTGCACTTTGCCATACCACCACCTCAGGCCCTACTCTTCGCCGGACCACCACCTCAGGCCCTGCTCTTCGCCGGACCACCACCTGAGGTCCTGCACTTCGCCGGACCACCACCTGAGGTCCTGCACTTCGCTGGACCACCACCTGAGGCCCTGCTCTTCTCCAGACCACCACCTGACGTCCTGAGTCCTGCGGACCTCCACCTGAGGTTTGAACTTTCGCCGAAGCATCACCTGATGTTCAAAGTTATATCGGAACACCAACTAAGGTCCTCCTGACCTCTGACATCAGATTAAGGTCCTTCTGACCTCTAACGCCAGCCGACCACGGTCCTTCCGACCTTCGTCGCCCTACCAATTCAGGTCCTCCTGACCTCTGACATCAGATTAAGGTCATTCTGACCTCCAATGTCAGCCGACTACGGTCCTTCTGACCTCCGTCGCCCCACCAAATAAGGTCTTTCTGAACTCTATCATCTGATTACGGTCTTTATGACCAGCAACATCAGTCAACTATGGTCCTTCCGACCTCCATCGCCTGACCAACAAAGGTCCTCCTGACCTCTATCCTCAGACTACGGTCTCCCTGAACTACAACGTCTGTCAACTACGATCTTTTCGACTTCCATCTCCCGCCAAGTACGGTCTTTCTGACCTCTACCATCTGCCAACTATGGTCAGCCGACCTAGAAATTGTGTATATATTAATTCACACCATGTAATGCACTCTATATGATGTATATTGGCGATATCAAGCCAAGTCCTTCCCCAAAACGGAGGACCTCGTTTGTAAACAACTGCAAATACTAGGGGATTCATTCAAACTGGGCTAGGCCCCGTGGTTTTTCCCCCTTTCATGGGTTTCCACGTAAAAACTCTGGTGTCTCGTATGAATATTACACCCTCTCTCTTTCATCTGACTGTGTGCTGGATTTTCGTACAATGCTAAGATGCTAAGCTTTATATTTCTCTACCGCCGCGAATACTCCAGGACGCAACAAATATATTAACATTTAAACTCAAATATAAAATTTTCCTTTGACCTTTAACAAACCTGAACACCAGATAACTTCAACAAATTGCTTAGTTTAAGACATACCCAAGCCACACAGCCTATCTCACACATTTTAGATAGTTTGCTAGGACAATCAACTCTAATCTAGGCTAGGCTAGTGTTTATCTTTTACTGTCGTGTGCTAGAATTTTTGAGTTTTTACTACATATTTTGATTAAAAATTGATTGATGTGAGTTTTTACTTTAATTATAATATGTGAATTGATGTGATGTGCAGTAGATTATCCTTAGGTTAGGAATGATCTGATTACTCACTGAGTTTTTTGTTGGTAGCCACGCTCATGTAGGGTAATAAAAATAGGCTAAATTAATAATAAATATAAATACTACATGTATTTCTACTGCTTAGCCCCTAAATAAATAGGAGCGTAGCCATGTGTGATTTACTTTTTCTTACTGTGCATATATATATATATATATATATATATATATATATATATATATATATATATAAACTGCTTGGGATTTATTTGGTTTCGAATGTTTAGAAAAACCTTGCAGGAGAGTCTAAAATTTTTCATTTCTAACATTGACATAATTTATTTAAAGTATCGAGTTGTGAAAGTTAGACTTTGAGTTGGGATATAGATATTCAAAATTAGATTCCAAAGAGGAAAGGATACCCCTTAGGGGGACAGTCCTTTTCCATTTAAAAGCTCAAATTTGGATAATTTTAACACCCAAAGTAAAAAAGACTAACCTCCCCTTTCGAGGAAGAGTTTTTTTTTCATTTGGGTATGCAGGTACGATGAATCCAAAGAGCCTGAAGAGTAAAAAATAAAGAGTATCCCACTCAAAGTCAACTTGCGTCTATTGTTTGTTGTCAGTGGTGCTCGACCACTTTTAATTTATATAAATTTTGGGTTGTAATAAAGGGGCATTTTTTCTATGGACATTATTTTATGAAATTAATTTGATTAATTTATATGTTTGATTTATTTTGATTGCGATTAGGACTACCTATTTTTCCTAATTTATTGGCGATTGTATGTCATTTTTATTTTAGCCTGGATACATAGAGGCTTGTGAGGGTATGTTAAAATTATTTTTATTCAAATTTAAATAAAAACTTTAAGATAATATAGAAGCTCTAACGATCTAAGAAGTAAGTCTGGGACCACCGGGAGTCAACATAAATATATTATTGACTTTCTCTTTCTTGTTAGGCACCTCTCCGCCTGTAGTTTCTGGTAGGTCACCTGACCTATTAAGGTGCAGTCTTATCAAGGGAATATTATGTAATCTCTAAGGAAAAATTATTTGCAAGGCTTTTTAAAACTGTTACATATAAAATTTATGCATTTCATCGAGTCAATCAACAAGCATTGTATTAGAAATTAATTTAAAAGAGTAAAAATTTTAATTGCATTTGATTCAAGCATTCTCACCCAACATAAGTCAAGGGGCCAATTAAGATTCACTTTAGATGTTGGCCCCAATTCTCAAAAACTTTAATAATAATGTTTTTACCACTCTCTCATAAGTGACCAGATTTATAGATTTTAAATCACCTCGGTGGTTAGCTGGCTCCCCAATCCAGGCCGGGGTAAGTTCAAATTTTGCATTGAATTAGCTTGATTCGGGTCACTGTTGTCCAGTGCCTAGTTTAAATTTAGATTCTGAGGCAGGTTTAGGCCTTAAGACCTCATTTTTCAAGAATATAATCCTAAATTTTTAATAAAATAATCAACTCAAACTAAAGTTTTTTTCAATCTAAAACTTAAAGCCCAACACTTAGATTAGGTTGGGGCACTTCAGAATTATTTCAAAATCTCTAAGTACCTCCTACCTCTCCTCCGTTGGCTCTAGGAATAAGTGTTCAAAATTCAATCCAATCCTGGTTAAAACTCCAAATTCACCTCCTTGCTATCACTCTTAAAAAATCTCTAGACATAATATCTATCATTATTTTAATCAAGAGCATTCGTCGGGAATTCAACCTCCCTACGATGTAATTAACTACAAGAGCTTGCACTCGTAGGAGATTTAGAACCCACATCTACTTCTCAAAAATTAATTTTTAAAATTTAATTAGTGTTCTTTAGGAAAATTAAATCAACGACGATCATTATTATCACATTCGATCGATTGACAATATGTGATATATTTTCCCTTGGAAAGATATATCAACTATTATTATGACTTTGAATATGAAGATAATGATATTTCATTATTGACCTCACTTTTGTACGAGGTCATCAGGACCCAACCCATAACTCCAAGTCAATCTAAACCCTAGGATTAGCTCAGATCTTAGATCACTTCAGTCTCCAGACCCATCAAGGACTTAGCCTATGTTTATATACTAAGCTCCTTCAACTTCTAGACCTCAGGAGCTGTCCAGGCCCCCTATCAAACCCCGGCCCTATCTAATCATATACAATCATGTCAATGATTGTAAATGACTTAGGTAGTCCAAAATCAAATAATTCAAATCCAGAAGTTCAGCCCAAATCCAAGGCCTAAGGTCTAGGTCCTAAAACCCTTCCTCGGTGAACTTCCTGTCACCTAGAAACCCAATCAAATGACCCCTAATTCATGATCTGTCAGTTGCATATTGACCAGACATGTCTTTGGGGTTAACCTGGCAAATTTGAATCCATTCTGAGATTTTTAACCCCAGAAACTAAATTTTTTCCCAAAGGCTAGAAAACCTTCAAATATTTACGGCTCATGCCACTAGACCCATCACCTAGTGAAATTTGACCTTGGGACCCTTTCCAAACCCTCTAATCACATTCATGAATTTTTTATGACTGGTTGAGCAGTAAATTACACTTTCCCAGACCTAGTTTGACCCAAAATTAACCAGAAGCCAAAATGACCAAAATGCCCTTTAAGGGGATTTTTGGACTTTTAGCCAAATTTCAACATGGTCCGATATCTTCAACCCTTGAAATCTCTTCCAATGAATCCAAAATATCATTTGGGATCCATTGGACCCAAACTCAAGTATTGGTTTGACCTGGTTGACCAAAATGCCCCTTAAAAGCTCAAATGTCAATTTCAATTCAAATAACCTTACCAATGCATGAAATCACCTCCATTGATCTCAAAATACTCATTTAAACTTGTTTAACCCAAACTCAACCTATGGTTTGACTAAGTTGACCAAGTCAACCATAGTTGACCAAATCAACCCTTAACCCACACTAAGGCCACTTTAATGCTTGAACCAATTTTAAATCAAATAAACCCCTTCAAATCATTCAATTGGATACCCTTGACATGTTCAAAGCTTTTCAAGTCAAGCTCCCCCTTGGGTTGACTTGGGAAACCCATTTGTAGGGGTCAAAACCCTCTCCAACCCCCTTTGAACCTATGAGAAAGAGCCAGATCATGGCCACATCACCATGCCACCTTGGCAAACCTTTATCTCAATATAAAACTTGCTCAAACCTACTATAAAAATGACTATTTTCCTTTCTTAAGAGGCCCTAAGCCAACCCCCTAATCCAAGTCAAGCATTGGTTCATCCAAATGAGGGAAAAGGCTTGTGGTCCCCTTTCCATGGACCAAGGCAAGTCACACTCGCCACCAACCCTATTCCCTAGCTTTGGGTAGCTTAGGGGACACTTGTCACCCATCCGAACCACCCCAAATCAAATCTCAACCACCCAATCCAAAAGCCAAGGGTTAAGGTGGGAGAAACCTAACCTAAGGGAGAGATCCTTCATTATCCACTCTCCCTCAACTCTCCCCCAACTCTCCTCCAGTCTCCGACCTTCCAAAACCCTTTTCCCATCTTCTCCAACAATTTCTAAGGCCTTCCCAAGCTTTTCCCCACCTTTTCCAAGCCTCAAATCACTATTTTAGTGAGGAGAGGGCATTTTAGAGAGAGAGAAAGAGGATTTTCAAACACAACATTTGATCCAGTTAGATTCATCTCTTGGTATCTTCCTCAAAGTTATAGAGGATCACAGCCGCTTTCCAACGAGCCTAAGATCTCAAAAATCTAATGATTGTATTATAAGTTATGCTCATTTTAAGTTTACATTTCAATTTAAAATCGTGCCAAATTTTCATTGCATGGAGCCTCCAAACTCTAGGTAATGAAAGTTCATGATCTCATGAGCCTACGTTTCAAATTTCATTAAATTTTGACTAGTATTTTTAAAGTTATAAGTATTTGAATTTTTAGCTCAATTTTGAACTAAAACAGGCTCGATCAACTACAACCGTCCGATCTCCCTTTGATCAAGATCGGATAGCTCACGATAAGCCAGACCGCATAATGTCTCCCCATGGATTTGAATGCTGGCCAATGGGCATTGCGGACTGCCACGTGTCGCTCTCTCAGCTGTCGCCATTGTTTTAATTAAAAATTAAATTAAATAATTTAATTAATAGCTCAGAACTTTGAAAATTCACAGTAACTTTATTTTTCTATCAAATTAAGTGTTTTTTAGCTCATTGGAAAGATAAGTTAGTCTAGTATTTATTAAAATTAATTTTGAGTTGATTTGATTATTGGATTGTGAGATATTCTTATATCTTTGAAATTAGTTTTTTGATATTTTCTCACAATCCAGTGGTCAATTGAGCTCCAAATTTTGGTGGAAGATATTTGGGTATCTCAGGCATGCACTGTAATTTTATTAAGGTTAGATACCCATTGAATTACTATGATGTGAATTTTTAACGCAATGGGTCCATTTTGGAGCCAAAACTTTGAAAATTCATAACTCTTCCAATATTTAGAATTAGGTTGTATATTTTTTGTGATGTGATTGAATATGTCCCAGGATTGGCTACACAAAATTTCAAGCCCAATTGAATCTTAGTGACACCTAGGAAAAATAATTAAGAAAATATCTAAAAAACTTAGAAAATTCCTAGGGGATTGTACATATACCCAATAGGGGTTAAACTTGAACATAAAAAACTTAGTGACATCATATATCTTAGGTCCAAATTTTATTGAATATGGAGGTCATTAGGTTAGAAAATTAATTATTCAAAGTTTTATCCCTTTTAAGGACAAAAAAAATTAAAAAAATGTAATAAATCTAAATTAAGTCCAAAAAATATAAATAATATCTCACACTGACCAGAACTTAGTCCTCTACCTAGAAAAAATGAAAGCCCCTTGATTGAGTTCCTAATTCAACTTTAATTTGACTTTTAATAAAAATTAATAATTAAGTAATTTAATTAATTAGAAATCATTAAAAATTTTAAATAATTTCCAAACACTTGGAAACACTCCCATAGGTCATCCCTGACCTTTGGGAGTGATTCCATGTAGTTTGGGAAGAATTTGGATCAAAATGATTAAAACCTTTCTAATTAAGCAAAATTTAAAATTTTAATAATTAGAGAAACTTTGAAAATTCATAACTAATTACATAAAAATTCAAATTGAACAAATTTAGTGTCATTTAACTCTAATTAAGGTGTAGTATTTTCCCAAAATGTCAAACTTTTAAAATCTGGTCAAAATCAAAAAGTCAACTTTTCGGTCAACCATAGTTCAAATCTAGGCACGAACTTCAAAAAATCATAACTTTTCATAAAAAACTCTAAATTGAGTGTACTAATAGTATAGCTACTCATCATAAGGTCTAATATTTATTAAAAATCTAAAACTTATAAAATTAACTTTAAATTGAAAAGTTAACTTTTGGCCCCCCTTAATTAACATAATTAAATGATTCCAATAAATTCTAAAAATCCAATAATTCATTAAAATTCTAGAAAACTATAATTTAATTAATAAAACACTCAATTAACACTCAAATACATAACAACTACTCTAAAAATAAAGTTTATTGGATGAACTACTCCGGGCTACGGGGCTAAGTGTTCTAGGAGGCCTAGTTTCTCGAGCCTGGTGGCACAACGCCACGAATGAATTCAATGGAGTGTTAAACATCAAAATTAAGTTACTCTTAATTATTCAAACAAATTAAAATCCTTAATTTAACTACATCAATAAGTTTTTTTTAGGATGGACTACTCCGGGCTACGGAGCTACGTGTCCTAAGGAGGCCTATTTCCTCAAGCCTGGTGGCACAACGCCACGAACCTGTTGATGAAAAATATAACTAATTTAATTCTTATAATAAATAATTAATTAAATTAATTAGTATTAATCAATCTTTAATTTCCAACAAACTAAATCAACTTAATCAACCCCAACTGTTACTGGGTAACCCAGGCCTACGAGGCTATTAACTTAGCCCCAAAGAAGGTGAAATAAACTTCATGGCCTCAGTGAGCAATAAAGGTAATAATTATTTAACAATTAAAATACATCTAAATCAAGCTTTAACACATTAATACTTAAATTCAAATATAAATTTCCCTTCAACCTTTAACAAACTCAAACTCTATATAATTACAATAAATTACTCATTCTAGGATCTATCCCAACCACACGACCTTCTACACACACTTTAGATGGTTTGTTAGGACAACCGACTCTAGATCTAGCTAGGCTGGTATTTACTTTTCTATTGTGTACCAGTTTTTGAGTTTTTATTGCATGTAGTGATTGAAATTGATTGATGTGTTTGCTTACTTTCTTTATTGCATTCTGTGGATTGATGTGATGGGTGATAGTTTACTCCTAGGTTAGAAACGTCTAGATGCTCACTGAATTTTTTATAGGTGGTCACGCTCGTGCAGGATAATAAAGGGGGCTAAATAAATACAACAACAACAACAACATCAAGCCTTTATCCCACTACGTGGGGTCGGCTACATGAATCCTTTTTCTCCATTGTGTCCTATTAAAAGTTAAATTCTTGTTTAAATCTAATAAAGAAAGATCATTTCTAATATTTTCTAACCAAGACTTTTTAGGTCTACCTCTACCTTACATAACATAAGTCAAATCTAAGACCTCTACTTTTCTAACCGGATCATCGGGAGGCCGCCGTTTTATGTGACCAAACCATCTAAGGCGACTCTCTCTAATCTTATCTTCCACTGGAGCTACTCCAACGTTTTCACGAATATGCTCATTTCGTATCCTATCTCTAAGGGTAAAGCCACTCATCCACCTGAGCATCCTCATCTCTGCAACACTTAACTTAGAATTATACTTCTCTTTTAATGGCCAACATTCGGCACCATAAAGCATTGCAGGTCTCACCACCATCTTATAGAATTTTTCCTTAAGTTTGAGGGGTACTTTTCTATCACCAATAAGCCCGATGCATTCCTCCACTTCAACCATCCAACTTGGATTTTGCTGATAATATCCCCATCTATTTCACCATCACTCTGAGCAATAGATCTAAGATATCTAAAACGTGTACTCTTATTAATGACTTGATCGGCCAAAGTCACAATCCCCTCACTATGTCTATTATTACTAAAATTACAGTCTATATATTTTGTTTTAGATCTACTCAAGCGAAAACCTTTAGACTCTAAGGTTGACCTCCACAATTCTAGTTTACCTTCAACTCCCTCTCTAGTCTTATCAATAAGAAGAATATCATTAGCAAAAAGCATACACCAAGGTACATCCTCTGGCAAATGTCTAGTGAGAACATCCATGACTAAAGCAAAAAGATATGGGCTTAAGGCTGACCCTTGATGTAATCCAACCAAAATAGGGAAATACTTGGTCAAACCACCTTGTGTTTGAACACAAGTAATAGCTCCTGCATACATATCTTTAATGATTTGAATATAATCGTTATTAACTCCTTTCTTTTCAAGAACTCTCCATAGCACTTCTCTTGGAACTTTATCATATGCTTTTTTTAAATCAATAAATATCATATGTAAATCCTCTTTACTCTCTCTATATTTCTCCATCAAACCTTTTAATAAATGTATGGCTTCCATAGTAGACCTACCCGGCATGAATCCAAATTCATTTTGAGAAACATTAGTATCACGCTGCAACCTGTGCTCCATAACTCATTCCCATAGTTTTAAAGTATGACACATTAACTTAATTCCTCTATAATTCACACAATCTTGTGCATCACCTTTATTCTTAAAAATAGGGATTAACACACTCATTCTCCACTCATCTGACATCTTTTTAGTCTTCAAAATAGTATTAAAAAGTTTAGTAAGCCAAGAAATTCCTTCATCTCCTAAGTATTTCCACACCTCTATTAGAATATCATCAGGTCCAACATCTTTTCCACCCTTCATTTTCTTTAAAGGGGGCTAAATAAATAATAAATATAAATACTACATGTGCTTTAGCTGCTTAGCCCCCAAGTAAGAAGAGCGTGGCTAAGTGTGTTTATTTTTCTACACATATATATAACTGTTTGGGATATATTTTAATATTTAAATGCTTAGGATAACCCTGCAGGAGAGTCTAGAATTTTCATTTCTACATTTATATAATTTATTTGAGAATTGAGTTGTGAAAGTTACACATTTGAGTTGGGATACATAAATCTAAATGTTAAATTCCAAAGAGGAAATGATACCGATAGTCCTCATCCATTTAGAATTCTAAATTTGGATCACTTTACTACCCAAAATGAAAAGAGTAACCTTCCCCTCGAGGGAAGAGTTCTCTTTTCTATTTGGGTATCCAGCCACGAAGAATCCAAGGAGCTCGAACAGGAGAAGACCGAGGAGTTGAAGATAAAGAGTATCTTACTCAAAGTCACTTGCATCTATATTAGGATTAAAATCTGGGTTATTGTCAGTGGTGTCCGGCCACTTTTAATTTTTGTAAATATGGGTTGTAATAAGTAAGGCAATTTGCCTATGGATATTTACTTAATTAATTTGATTATTTAATATATTTTGATTTAATTTGATTGTGTATAGAATTGCTTATTTTCCTTAATTTTTTGGTGCTTGCATGTCGTTTTTATTTTAGCCTGGATACGCGGAGGCTCATGAGGACACAAAAAAAATTATTTTACTTAAACTTTAATAAAAAATCTAGGATAACATAGAAACTCTAGCGCTTTTAAGAAGTAAGCCCGTGTCCACCGGGAGTTCTCATAGCATTTTGATGCATCTTCTTTCCATTTGTTAGGCACCTCCCTGGCTACGGGTTCTAGCAGACCACCTGACCTATGAGGGTGCAGATCTGTCAAGAGGAGTTTGTGCACTCTAGGATAAAACTATTTTTAAGCCTTTTTAAAACTGCTTCATTCCAATTTTTATACATTTAATCGAGTCAATCAGCATCCATTGCATTAGAAACTAATTTAAAAGTGAGTTTAAATCTTTAACTACATTCACTCTAGCATTTTCACCCAACATTAGTCAAGGGGCCACTTATGATAATCTCTAGATGTAGGCCCCAACTCTCAAAAACTTTAATAAAAATATCCTACCACTCTTGCATCAAATGATCAAAACTCATGAATTTTAATCACCTAGGTGGTTAGCTGGCACCCCAATCTAGGCTGAGGTAAGTCCAGGTTTTATATTGCATTAGTTAGGTTCGGACTATTGTGTTCCAGTGTCCAAATTTAGATTTAGGACCCGAGGCAGACTTTGAGTTACGTTATAAGACCCCAATCTCTTGGAATATAATCCCAAATTTCTAATAAAATGCTCAACTCAAACTAAATCCTCTTTCAATCCAAAATTTAAAGCCCAACACTTAGCTTAGGTCGGGACACTTCTGAATTGTTTCAGAATCTCAAAGTGTCTCCTACCTTTCTTCCTTCGATTCCAAAAAAAACTGCTTAAACTTGATCCAATCCCTATTTAAGTTCCAAACTCACCTCCTTGGTATCACTCCTAGAAAATCTCTAAACAAAATTTCTGCTGTTATTCTAATCGAGAGTTTTTATAGGAGACTCCGGTCTCCTGCGATGTAATTAACTATGAGGGCTTGAGCTCGTAGGAGATTTAAAACCCACATCTAATTTTTCAAAATTAATTTTCAAAACTCAATTAGTCCTATTTGGGAAAGTTAAATTACTAACAATCATTATCATTATGTTTGAACTCTTATTGACGAACGATATCTTCCCCCTTCGAGGTGATATATCTTTCGTTAAGATGAATTCGAATATGAAATTAACGATCACTTCTCTTAATTATCGTGGCCCGATATTTGACTGAACTTTATTTTGACCCTTCGGGACCATGCGAAGTTCTCTCTTAAATCTAGCTACGATATTCAAGATGGGATTTGCAATTCCAAATCTGAACCCCACTCTAAAATTTTGTCTCCACCTCTCAAGGCGGAATACTTTTTCTGGTGGGATTTTCGATTTAGAATTAAGATTCAACGTCAATTCTAAATTCCCCAAAGAAGATTAAATTTTTCAAAACCCACTTTCAACACCAACATTCATCCAGGTTATAACAGTTAAATTCTGTTAGAATGTTATTTTGACACTTTAGGGTCGTACATAGTTCATCCTTGGATTTAACTATTATAATCGGGATGAAATTTTTAGTTTCATTATCTGAACCCATTAAGGAATGATATCTTTGCCTCTCGGGGAAAAAATTTATTCGTAATGACGTGTTCGATATTGAGACTGAAATCCTGAATTAAAATTAAAAAAAAAACTAAATTTTTCAAAACATCTTTTTTAAATGCTCAACACAAACATTTGGTAAAGAGTTATTGCTATTCTCAAGTCTTTTTTTATTCAAGAGTATAGTATAATTGTAGTGCACATTGGTTATGAATTTTACAAGTTTTAAGGCTAATTATAAAATTTCGTTATATTGAAATTATGGTTTAATTATTAGCCCTCTAATGATCTTCATTCTTTATGAAATTTGAATCATAGAACTTTGAGGGTCAATAGGTTCATCTCTAAAGTTGTAAGTTTATTTAAAGTTTTGCCTAATTTTAAATGATTTATTAGTTTTAAAATTAAGTTACTCAGAGAGAAGTATGAAATATTATTTTCTAATTTCGAAATGGTTTGAAATTATTTTTTCTTTATTTTATTATTTATTAAGACTCTATGGAATGTTTTATATATATTTTATTTTATTTGAATTATTTATGAAATTTTCAAAATCCTAGGAATATATATATATATAATCCTAAGACCATAGGGTTCCTACCCTAACCTAGAATTACGATTTAAGAATTTTCTAATCAAATGAACTCAAAATCACTTGAAATTAAAATTAGAAGATGATATCTTGGAGTTAGGACCAAAATTAAAGATGAGAATGGAGAAGAGATAAAGCTTGGTGATGGAGAAGAGATCAAGTTGTGCAACTAAGAAGAGAGATGTATTTATAGGTCAATACATTAGCTCCACCTACTCATCCTAGTGGCATCTTTGTAAATTGGAGGTTGAGGACATTAAGGGAAATATAATAGAGTGTTGCCATGCGTCCTAGTACATTTTAAGCCATTCGGACAACTAGCTTTTTTGTTAAGCTGAACTGACCTTGCCACCTTGCTCATATATGGCAATCAACCACCTCAGGTGACTGTGGATGGTAAAGATTCACTTGAGACTGTTGGAGACAACTAAACAAGGTAGGGCAGTGGGTGCACCTAACTTTTTAGTTTTTTTTTGCGTAGGATTAGGCTCACTTAATTTCATTCATTAGGCTAGGGCTAGGCTAGCTTTGAAAGATAAATTAAGGTCTTAACAAGTTATATGCAAATTTTGATGAGGTTGTGACTTGAATTGATTGGGTTTAAAAAACCCATAGTAGGTTAATTGGTCCATTTGGTCAAATTAGGTTTGACTATAATTAAGGAACCTAGAGCATCTATCAAGCATAAATCTAATAGACTTAAAGTAGGTTCAGACCATTTGGATTCAATGCCAAGGTCATTGGGTTTGAACTGGTGAATAAGATTTAGAATTAGATAAAGGGATGATTTTGGCTAAACTTACCTTAACCAAGGTTCAAATAAGTTGACCAGGGTCCTTGGCCCATGGGATGGTTGAGATCCAAAAATAACATAAGGTATATTATTCTTTTTAAAAATAACATAGGGTAACCCTAGAGTCATGGGCCACCTAGGGTAGGTGGCATATAACTTAAGGTATATTATTCTTTTTAAAATTTTTAAGATTTTAAATTTGATTTAGGATTGACATGAAGTTTACCTAATAGATTCCACTGCCTATCTAGGGGTCATAGGAAGTGCCCTAAGGTTCTTAGGCATCTTCTAAATAAATTTAGGTTTAACTTACACCATGGATGGTCCAATTAAACCCAAAGACCTACTTAAGGTTTCCATTGAATTTTTATTTTTGAATGGCCTCAACCTAGGTTTAGGATGTTTTTAATAAACTTGGGAAGGTCTTGGGTAGACCTATATGGTTCCTAGGCATCACCTAAGCCAAGTTAGGGTTAACCTAGCCTATGGGTCTCAAGGGTGGATCCAACATAGGGTATGTATGACCCTAAGGTTTTGAGTTTTTAATGGTTAGTTAATATTAAGTAAAAAAGAATCCATATATGAGGAACTTATAAAGAAAGACCTATACTAAGGAAAGAATCCTATGTACTAAGGCTAAACACTTATTTTTTTTTTTAACCTTATTTAAAAAATAAGGTCAACACCATAGTGGGGTGATAATGGTTAGGAAGACATAATCAAGTGACAATGATTGAAAGATCATAGTCAAGTGACAATGGTCAAGAAACCATAATAAGGTGATGGTGGTTAGAGAATCGTAGTCAAGAGATGGAGTTTGGAGGCTCGAAGTCAGCTGATAGTTGTCTAAGGATCTTAATCGGGTGATAGTGGTCAAAGAACTATAATCATGGGATAATGATTGAAGTGTCATAGTTAGGTGATAGTGTTCAAAAGATTGTGGTCGGACGATGGTAGTTGGAAGAATATAATTAGGTTATGATGATCAGAGAATCATAGTCATACAACGATGGTTGGAGGGTAATATTAGGGTAATGGTGGTAGGATGATTATAGTTAAACATTGGTGATTAGTGGACTATAGAGAAGCATTAATGGTCAAAGAATTATAGTTGAACTAATATGGATAAATGAATATAGTCAAGTATGGTGGTTGGAGAGTCATATTTGATAATGATGGTTGACAAATTGTAGTTTGGTGATGGTTATTGGAGGATTGTGGTCATTGGTCAAAGGGCAAAAAACCAAAGTCCATGTTCAAGTGGCCCTAAATACCATAACTATGCGAAGGTCTAACTATAATGGTTGAATCATGATAGTTAGAATATAATAGTCTAACAGTGATCGCCTATTGGTGTAGTCCATCAGTGGGGTGGTCCTTACATGACAATGGTCTAATGGCGTTAGTATAATGTTTAATCTCTAATTTCAAGTCAAGGTACAATGTCAAGCTATATCTCTAGTCCCTCCCTTCATATAGAGAGTGGGGTTCTATTTCTAGTCTTTAAAGTGGCACTCTCTCTCTCTCTCTCTCTCTCTCTCTCTATCTCTCTCTCTCCACAAATAGTGGAAATATAAAACAATCCATCAAACAACACACATTTATGTCCTTGATCATAGACTGTTATTTCAACGTTGTGTGCCAATTATATCAAAATTAAGAGATTTTAGGCTCATTGAATTTGTCCTATGGAGATGTTTAATTTAACTATAAGCATATAATATTTTGAGGATATTTGGTCACCCAATTCCAAAGTTTCTAATTACATTTTAAATGCTTGATTTCGCCCATTTAGAGTCGAATCAAATCCCTTTTGATGTTGACTGATTCATTATATCAAGACATTCAATTCAATCATAACTTGTTAAAATCAAAATTAAGATGATTCTTAATATAATTTTAAAGTTTTCTCATTTAAATATTATTTGAGATTTATATATGATCAAGTAAAATTTTAGTATAATTGATTTCAATGTTAAAAAATAAAAAATGATCAAAATATAGTTCAAATTTTTAAGGAAGCTAAACTTGTAAATTTAGATAAGTTAAAAAATATTTATCTATTATATCATTTAAAATTGAAATCCTCTTTTATGTATCTGAGCAAAATTTTATAATTTCTAACATAATAATTTATGTACTTAACGTAGGCCTCAAAATATATTCGGAAGAGTTGTTCTTATCACAGCATAATTGAGCTCGTTCACAGCTTCATCATTGATTTGGCTTACTGCATCAATATACATGCATTAAATCATTTCATAAATACCATTTTTAAATCACTTAATAAAATTATTAATAATATTAATAA
Source organism: Dendrobium chrysotoxum (assembly GCA_019925795.1). Classification (NCBI taxonomy): domain Eukaryota; kingdom Viridiplantae; phylum Streptophyta; class Magnoliopsida; order Asparagales; family Orchidaceae; genus Dendrobium; species Dendrobium chrysotoxum. The sequence continues at coordinate 66,501,287 of CM034300.1, read as the reverse complement.
CTAAATAATAAAAAAAATTATATAAAAAAAATTACATTTATGCATTCTAAAGATATATATATATACTAGTATAAATACACGTGCTCTTGGTGCATGTGAATAAAATTTTAAAAAATAAGAAATAAATACTTAAAATTTAAAAATAATTTATGACATGCTATACCAATGCTATTAAATTTTATATTAATCGTAGATTAGTAGGAAGAGTCTCCTACAAATGAAAAAATAAAATAAAATAAAAAATCGAGCCATAGATATAAGAATAAAAATACTGCATTAATAATTTTTTAACTTAATTATTGCACTTAACCTAAACTTAACGCTACTACTAACATAAATAAATAAAAAAAATTAAAAAAAATATTACTACTAACCTAAATGATGTCATAAGCTCTTTGGAGAGGTATATTTGAAAATCTTTCACAAATTAAAACAAATAATTGGCAATAATTAAATAATAAATATAGTTATAAATACCAATTGATTATAATAATTATCTAACATTTCGGGATAGCCAATTTGGTTAATGTAAACCTAATTTTTTTAAATTTAAAGAAATAAATAGTCAATATTTGTAATCATGATAATTATTATAATATAATTAAAATAATTAATTAATGCCGGTAATAATTTAGTATAAGCAAAATTTATAAGTTTTAAAAATTAAAAATGTAATGAAAGGCAACGATAATGTTTTAAAAGTAAAATAAAAGGTCTGAATTTACTATGAAAGAAAATTCAAGCAGATTTTATAATAGTAGTATAAATGTATAATTGTTAGAGCATGTATTAAAAATTATTTATTAATGTCACACTTGCATGATATTTTTAATGAATTATATTATTAATTGCTAGAGCAGGTATTAATAAAAAAATTAAAAAAGTAAATATATTAATTAATCCTAATTGAATATAAAAATAAATATAATTAAATTTACCAATTAAGTCTTAATTAAATATAATTAATGTAATCAATATAAAAAACGTCATGCATTTAAATAAATGAATAAAGTTCATAAATAAGTTAATTAAATATATAAATAAAACAAATAATAAAAAAATTTATTAATTAAACCTAATTGAATATAAAAATAAATATAATTAAATACACCAATTGACTCTTACTTAAATACAATTAATATAAATAAAATAAAAAATGTAATGCATTTTGATGAATAAATGAAGTTAATAAATAAGTTAATTAAATATATAAATAAATTAAAAGATCGCGATTCATCTTTAATAAATTAAATTGAAAGCTAGGATTACATTTGGAAGAAATCCCAAGCCACACTTATATAGTAGTATATATATATATGTGTGTGTGTGAATAAAATTACACGTATACAAAGTGCGTGTGAATAAAATTACACGTGCACAAAGTGCTAGTAAAATTATACGTGCACAAAGTACATGTGAATAAAATTTTAAAAATAAAAATATATATTATAAAATATAAAATTATATTTATTTACTTACATGAATTAATAAATATATCAATAAAAATAATTATAATAATGATCATTTACATCAATATCAATAATAATTTTTTATGTTAATATCAATTCATAATCATTTATGTTAATAGAGTTTTAAAATTAAATTAATAATCTAAATTATTGATGAAATATAAATAAATAAATAAATAAATATATATATATATATATATATATATATATATATATATATATATATATATATTCTTCTAAAATTTTAAAAATTTATTTAATTTTTAAAGAAATTAATTCATCATCTTAAGATAATAAAACATATATCATTATCTTAAGAAATATAAAATATATATTATTATCTTAAAAAATATAAAACATACATCAAACAGTCATAAAAATAGAAAAAAAAAAGAAAGGAGCAAATAAAATTAACTTTAACTCCTACTCCGAAAGAATCATCGTTTAATTGAGATGTAAAAAAAAACTCTATATCTAATTTCTCTGAAGAGAATATAATATATTTATTTTAAAACAAATTCATAAATCAAGCAAATGATCACAAAATATAATTGAATATAATTAAACTCAATAAATTAAATAAATAAAAATATATATGTAATTAAAATAAAGAATCTAGTCAATTAAATAATAAATAAAATATAATTAAACTCAATAAATCAAACAATGAAAAATAATTAAATAAAGAAATTTTATTTTATATATGAAGTAGAATATAATTGTAATTAGAGATATTTTTCGATGAAAATAATTGAAGACATCTTCGGCATTCAAAACTTTTCCTACAAAATCAAACAAATGATAAAAAAATTATGCAAAGAGATTTTATTTTATAGATAAAAATATAGTTGCAATCAGGAAAATTTTTAAACAAAAAAAAATTGAGGCGTCTTTGATATCTAAAGTTTTCCCGCTGCTGCAAATGTGCAGCAAAAAGTTGATATAATGTTCACGTCGAAATTTGATATGATATTCTCATCGTCGCAACAGTGCCACTATGAAGGAGTTGTTAGGACTTTGTAGTATTATAGCTAAATCATCTTCCCAACACTATAGAAATAGGAGAGATCATAAAGGAATAGAAAGATATTCAGATAGGATGAGAGTTTAATGAGTTGCAGGAGTAATAATATATAATATAACAAGAAATAGAAAGAGTTATGAAGAGGAATAAAAATTGTATAGAATATGAAGAGAAAAATATGAAGAAGAATAATAAATATAAGGGATACAAAAAGGAGAATATGAAAGGATACTTAATTTTGTATTTCTTAAGATCATGATAAAAAAAAATAATAAGAGTATGAAATAACAAAATGAGAATTCGAAGGGGTATTTATTAATTAATGAATTATATTATTAATTGCTAGAGTATGTGTTAATTAAGAAATAATAAAAATAAATATATTAATTAATTCTAATTAAATATAAAAATATATAATTAAATACACTAATTAACTCTTACTTAAATACAATTAATTTAAATAAAATAAAAAATGTCATACTTTTAAATGAATAAATGAAGTTAATTAAATGTATAAATAAAATGAAAGATTAATTAATCCTAATTGAATATAAAAATAAATATAATTAAATACACCAATTGACTCTTACTTAAATGCAATTAATGTAAAAAAATAAAAAAACGTCATGCATTTAAATGTGCATTTAAATGAATAAATGAAGCTAATAAATTAATTAATTAAATATATGAATAAAATGAAAGGTTGAGATTCATCTTTGATAAATTAAATTGAAGGCTAGAATTACATGTGAGTGAAATCCCAAGCCACTTTTATATAGTAGTATATATATATATAAGGGAAATTTAAATTGACTTTTTATTTTTTTAAAAAAAGTTAGTACATTTAAAATACATATAAAAAATAGATGCTTTCCTTGTTTCCAAACTCAAACAAAAAAATGGATGTTTTTTTTTAACTTCCGAACCAATTAAAACAAACTCAAACACATCACATTAGTAAGCTTCAAATACAAAACTTTTGAATGATAATTAAAACTCTCAACTAATAGATCAAGATGGGCCGCGCAAAAATAGGATATCAAATATTATTAGATGCACAGAATTCATCTTGGTCTCTTAATTGAGAGCTTTGACTACCGATCAAAAGATTTTAGTTCGAGTATTATGTAATACGTGTGAATTATTTTAGAAATTCAGCTAAAAAAGATTTCCAAATGTTTGAACCAAAACAAAGTGTCCTAAAAGTTGGAAATCTCGCCAAATCATGAAATCCCATCAAGTAGATGAACAGAAAGCTTTGCGCAGAAGTCCTCCTCTGCTCAGAAAAGCAAGGTAAAGAGAGACCTTCATTTTTGCCAAACAATCTGGATGTAGAATAATGTCCATTCTTCGGGACAGTATATATACAAATTACCACTTCCAAGTACTTCCAAGCACACCTCCAATGAGGTGGGAGTCAAAACAATGTTCTCCATAACAACCCGAAGAAGCAACTGAGACAATTAGGGGAGAACAGAACAAGAAAAAAGAACCATAACAGCATCCATCTTCACAGGATAAACTATTAAACTCAAGTTGCATCTCCCAATAGAAGGATCCAAGTTAGATAAAAAGGGTAAAACAGTTGTCTGAGAAAAACCAAAAAAATCACCAATACATCAAATGCATAAACTAACCTGTGGGACAGCTCAGGCCTGAACAAAGTCCGCACAGCTCTGCAAAGAACACTCAACCATCAGAATCTGCCATCAACATAAAGTCCACCATATGCTCCAGATCTCACAGACCGCCAGGTTTACTTTTATGTAGCTAAAATCAGAACGCTATGGCATTTAGAGCAATCTGTATCTCACCCTCCAATGTCATAAGCACCATTCACACGAACTGAAGCACCACGCTGAGGCCTATAGAAATGACCAGCTCGCCTAGAGTGATTGCGACCTTGCATGCCATATCTTGATCCAGATGAAACCCTGTGAGCTTCGGATGCTTCTTCACAGGAACTGGAGTTCTCATGAAATATGTCACCATCTTTACTATAACCAGCCTGGTACTCAAAATGCTGTTCAATATTCCTCGTCAAGTGAGCTTTTTTACTGCCTCCATACACAGCATCTCCCCCTCTAGGAAAATGACCACGATTTTGCCCACGTCGAGGCACGCCAAGATAGTCTTGGTAATTGTTAGCATTTGCAGAAGCATATTCAGTAGGGGCGGTCAAATCACAGTCTATGAACTTATTTTGATCTTTTGAAGGCTGGTTCATTACCTTTCTTTCCTTGGCACCCTCCTGATTTTTCAGGTCATTTGGCATTGCCTTTATTTCTCTATAGGCCTCATGATGTTTCGTGTCATCTACTTCAATCATGTTTCTCTGACCAACAGAACCACTGTCGTCAAGATTTTTCTCTATGGTTCGTGAAGGCATCATCTTCTCAGCAGCTCTCTGCCCTCCACTGCCTTTATAACCATGCACATACTGCTGGGATTGAACCTGAGATTTTGGTTGCCAATGAGACTTCACATGACCAGAAAAAGCACTCTGGCTTTCATTTCTTGAAGGATTCCTCTCACCAGAGTCAGCTGGAGCTGCAGACTGCATTTCTTTTTTGTTAGGCACTTCACCCTGTAAGACTTTGCTATGAGGAGCACAGCTGCTTCCATCAACCCTGACTTCTTTAAATTGCTGTCTTCTCTGTCTGGTCATCCCGTGATCTTCAACAATGCCTATAGGCTCACCCTGCAGATTATTACCACCTTCAACATGCACATCATCACCAGGCCTTGAATGGTGGAGGTCAGACGTCTTCTCAAGAAATTTAGAAGGTCCAGAGGATGGACTACCTTCTAGTACACACTGTTCATGTGATGGAGACTCGCCAGAATTTCTTTGACGCCATGACGGTTGTGTCTTGCCATGCCTGCTTTGCTTAGTATCTTCTGTAGTCATAGAATTCAATGCAGGTTTTGCAACCGTAGAGCTAACATCTCTGCCAGTTACAGCACTTGCTGAAGCCAATTCACGCTTCCCCATCTTATCAGCAGAAGATGATGGGGCTATTGAGGGAGATGACTGCTGGGAGTCTTTTGCAATGGGCTTAGGAACATATCTCTCTATCTCTGCCCTTCTAGCTTTTGCGCCATTATGCATGTCTTGTGCATTCTTCCCATCTGGTAGATTTGTTACTTCATTTGCACTGCTCTTGTGAACTTCAGATGATTCATCCTTGTTTACTATCTTCACAGGCGCCCAGACCACAGTCTCGCTACCTTGATACTTCGCATTTGCTTTATCAGATTGCAAGTTCCTCGCTGAGTTCCTATGATGTTGAGGTTTCCAGTTATTGCTTGCCCTCTCGGTAGTTATTTTGGTTGGTTCAGGCCCAGCTTGATTAGGTTCAACCATTGAATCAATGGAATCCTGACCTCTCATGATTTCATTCGAATTATTTTCTCGAACTGACAGAGGGTCCAACAATTTGGGTGAGGGCTTGATTTCATTGCTATCCACATCAAATTTTTCCGAGTAGCCTTCAAGATGCGTTGAGTTTAATTGAGTATCACTCAACTTATTCTTATACTTGGGACCACGATTATTCTTACTAACCTGAACAGGGGGATCACTGCTGAGAATTCCAAGATCGTCTGATGCCTCTTCAATGACCATGGAAGCACATCTTGTGTTCCCACAACTCTCAGAATTGGTAAACTTCTCAGACTGGTTACGCTCATCTGTAAAATTTCGTCTTCTTCTGTTCCATGCTTGTTTACGTTTTGAAACGATGCTGTCCTGCAAATCTAAGGCAGATCCTGCTGTAATATTTTCTGGAGTACCCTCTTGACCCAATTGCCTTGACTGCTCACCTATCGAGACATGAGCTTTGACAGCGTCTGAAGTCCCAGTAGGCTGAGTAAATGATAAATAAGCTGGATCTCTGAGCTTAATAATGTTGCCATCATTAGGATGCTTTTTCACTTGAAAATCACACAAAGAGCCACCATGGAGAGTTTGGCTAACAACATTAGATTTCACATCCTTACCAGATGTAGTGTCAGGCTTAATTGGGTTGTCATTGCACAGTGCTTGATCATGTCTTGAATTATGCTTTGAATTTGCTGATACTCGCTTGTTCAATTCAGTTAATTTAACCAGAGCTTTTGCCTTCTGCTCAGCTGTTCGCTCCTCCTCTTCCTTCTGGAGTTCTATGGCACGCTGCTTTGCCGGTTCTTTTAGCTTAGCATGCTGCAAACAAAAAGAAAGTAATAAGCATTGGATCTGAGCAATTACACAAAAGTGCACAAGAAACCATTTGGCCGAACATCGCATACTAGCAGTATACAGATATGTTTCAAACTGACATCTGGATTTTCAACATGAAATACGTGACTGGCATTTCCTCTTATCTTCCAAATATATCAAAGAAACTACATTTCCACAAACAAAATGCAGAAGGTAACACGTAACAAAAGAGCATTCTAATTGAAAGATAAAGCCGTCATAAATTTTCACAACTTCAGTAAATGTTTCGAATAGCAACTTTCCAAATAAAACAAGATGTACATAGTGCAAGGAGTTCACGGAAATCCAAGATCTTGGGATGAGTTGATGAATGCACAAAGAGGTTGTTTCTATGACTCAAAACTTAATTACACTGGAAGAAACTTAACCATTGCTCCACACCACCCTAAAAAATAACAATTTTATAAATCCCTCAACCTGCTAACAAATCTCAAGGAAGATGTATTGCCAAAGCAGCAATGCATCCAAAGAGCCAAAGAAAAAAAGGAATCCGCATATTGCAACTACACATTTCAATAAAAAGTATACAAAAAAGCAACTATTCCACAAAGAACTAGGGAAAATAATGGATCAATATTGTATAATCATTACATTAAAAATTCCTTCAGATAGCAACACTAGATAACTGACAAAAAAAAATCTACACGGTTCTTGAAACTAGACCTTAAACAACTATCTTGCAAATTAATTACAGTTTTTGTATTTATGAGGAAGTCTTTATTTAGAAAACATACCTAAATCTTAAGCACTTCAAACGAACAGTATTATAAAGTTAAACATCCCAAACAATAAAACTAAAGTCTCTGTAACCAGGCACCCACCAATAACAAAGGAAATAAAAGTTATATGTTCCAATATATACATTCCAAAAAGTACTTAAATAAATGTAAATAAAAATAATTCATATATAAACTAAACTCAATTTTATATCATGCATCGTGAACTTCTACCAGAATGTAAAATATTCCATCATAATCTTTAAACCAACAACTTCCACAGAAATTATATCCCAGAAAAGTAAGTTTAAGACTAAATTCAAGATATAGCAGGGTCCAAACCTGGACATCAAGATCAACAGATTTCAAAGAGGATGGATCACTGACAGAATTGAAAATAAGATGAGAACCCTGGTCCTCAGGAACCACTTGAGATGCATGTGAATGAGGTATAGATAACAAATACCCACTTTTACCAGTTGTCACTCTAGTTTTCTCAAAAGAATCCCTTTCAAGAGTATTATTCGTCTCATTGGCACCATAACTACCAAATTTCAATTTTCCGTGCTGATCAACCCTCCCTTTTGTGTTACGGACTCTCTTCTGGTTATGAGACTGTGACTGCCCACAATCTTCTGAATAGTTTGGCTTACCAGGCTCAATGACCAGTTCATCCCATTGATGAGTAGGTTTCAGCTCAAGAACTGATTCATGTATAATAACTTTTGTAGATGCGTTCAACTTGCTTGCACCTACATTTCTAGCATTATCAGCAGAGCTAGAATTTGCTGGACCAACCTCCTCAAAATGACCTTCATCACTGCTTGAATTTTGATTACTTCTTATCTCCTTTGTAGGAAAATTTTCACCCTCAAAGTGGACATCCACAACCCGTGTTTTACTATTCAATCCTTCAACCTTTTCCATGAGACTGGCATTCTTTTTGACAATGGCATTCTGTTGATCAATACTGTGGACAGCTGCATTATCTAGCTTCTTCTTTACATTTTGACCAGCATACTTGGAAGTTCCAGAAGAATTTTTATTATTCTGATCTACCAAATCATTAGGATGTTGAGAATGGGAAACCTCATCATGCCATTCTTCAGTAGTTTGTTCTTGTTTGTAGCCATTGTCTAGCAAGCCTGGCTCTGTCGTTGAGAAACCAGGTTGCTTTCCCCTCTGAGCAGCAGACCAAACTGTTACAGTGTGCTCCTTCCCAAATGTATCCTTCTCTTCTGGACTTCCATGCTGTTTTAGTAGAACCTTATATTGTCCTTGAGTTTCATTTGCTTGGCTAGATATCATCTGTTGCTTGGTCATCACTGGAGCAGATCCATCAGGCTGTGCATGAAACCTCCAAGGTTGATATCTCAGATTTTCAGACAGATGTTGGTTATGAACACCATACTGCCCTGGCATTCCCAAAGTGGAACCATCTTGCTCAGAGGAATTGTCAAAGCTCGACTGAGTGGGTCTATAGCATTCTTCATAAAGTACTGGGCCAGGATATACTCCAGGCCTTATAGGGTTCCCTGGCTGGCCATGTGCAATGTATGATTCTGGAGGCCTGTGCCTATAGGCTTCACCTTTCTTAAGGTGGATTCCATCTGGAATAGCTTCTGCTCTTGGGAAAGCTTGAGTATTAGGCAGCGCCCCTGCTGGAACATAAGGATAATATGGATCAACATGATAACTACCCGGAGGAGCAAATGATGGTCTATAAAAACCACCAGCCTCGTGCCCTCCATACCAAACTACATTAGAATGGTGAGCAGGAGGACCATGCCAAGGCCCATATTGTCGAGCTGGCATATTTGCATCTAATAGATGCTGTGGACTGTGATTTTCCCTATGCCAGTTCTCTGTTCTACTTGAAGAACCTTCTCCAGCATGTGGATGAGTATCTGCATTCCAGCTGTTAAAATTTCCATGCAGAACCAGACCTGGATTTCCATTACCTAGTACTCAGGAGAAAAAAAAAAAGACATAATTTTATGGTCTAATGAAAGGAATAGCAAAAAATTTTATGAGCCAAGTAATGTGGTAGGTTTGACATCATTGCAATGTTAACTCAGAACATAAACACAGGCGTACCACTGGTTAAAAGAGATTCGGTTGTTCCTTTCGAACTTGAAGATACACCCGATGCAGGAGGAGTGGGAACTTTGGGATTTTGACCTGATAATGGAAGGAAGCTATCTAATGGACCAACGAGTATTAAGCTTTACTGAGCCAGAAAGGAACAAGAAATATGCAATATACCCAATGCCACCAATATCCAATTAACTCGTTTTACTTGCAAATAATTAACTTAAAATCTCAAACATCATTGTCCTGAGCACAAGCTTTGCAATATCAGAAAAGCTTTGTTATCTTTAATCAATCAGACACATCACATGATCAAAATTAAAAAAAAAAAACATATCAAGCAACCACAGAAAGAAATAAAGTTACAAAGTTCATAAAAGCCTCGACTTTGAAAGCACTGAAAATTTGAGGGGTTCATTAAGCTTACAAACTTCTAGATTCAACTCAAGAAAAAAGCCACATAAAAGATAAGACAGTCAAAACTAGCACGCCAGATCAAAACCAGGAAGAATTTCCTTCAAATTCATATGCATAATAATAGTTTTTCACTATCTAAGAATTACTAATGTGCAGTTGAGATTTCTTCCTTGGAAAAAAAAGGGAAAACAACTGGTAGGTTTATCATGTTCATGTTCCTTACTTCACAGGATCATAAAGCTTCTCTTTTAACTTAGAGGTGACAGCAAGCAAGGTAGTGGAAACGGCAATGACTGTGGTGGATACTTGTTTTGATATTTTAAAAAGGGAAGATGGTAGAGGGAATATAAGAGAGATATATCCATTCTTTGATACAATAGATTGAACATATTTTAAAATATCTTACCTAATTATTACTTTATCTTGTCATAATCATAATCTATTAATCCTAATCTATTTATTTTCTAAATTTATCTTCCATTGTTCTAGCTGTTCACATATTGCATTAAGCATACCACCAATTAGAACTGTCATATAAAAAAAATAAACACCAAGATACTTTAACAACTCACTTTAAATATCATTTTATAATCATCTTCATAAAAAATACAAAAAATATATATCCTACAATTCCTAAGAAGTATTTGGTCATTTCACATAATTTTCATACTAGTCAATGCTCAATGACATGTTTTAAACAACATGCATTTAAGTCCCTCTCCATCCCATTCTAACTAGAAAGCACGAGCACAGATTGAGCAAGCAAGGAATCAATAAGGTACCTCAGTACCTGCTGATGCACAATGGTCTCCTGCAACAACTATAACCCTCAACAATACTCAAGCCATCCAATGAGGACCCACACACAGCTTCACTACTGGGCAATTTTGATCATTTGAAAAATCAAATGAGATTCTATTAAAAAAAAATTCAATGTGAAACTTCTGGAAAGGTTTTAATCTATGATGCACAGACACGGACATGGCGACAGAGATACGACACGACACAGACACGAGACATGTCAATTATTGAAAATATAGGACAAGAACACGGGTTGGACACGGTATTATAATTTTTATATTTTCAAAATAGCGTATAAAAATTGAATAAGTATAACATTAAAAATAATTTAAAAATAATAAGTCATTTAACTAGAATTTATCCTTAAAATAATTAATATTAGGATGTCGAGAGTCGGGCATCAATTCGCTGCATCGGGCGTCAATGCGGGGTGAGGAGACGACAATGCTATCGAGAGTCGGACATCAATGATATGCAGTAAGTATCAAGCGTCGATGTCAATATGGTATTTGTCGTTGATGTTGAGAGGGCGTTGGTCGTCAATTTTAAGTCGACGTTAGACAAAGATGAGCTGTCAAGTTGTGAGTATATAAATTGCTAGCATCAAGCATCAATATCAAGATAGTGTTAGACTTTGATGTTGAGATGATTTTGAAATGTCAATATTGAAACGACGTCAGTTGTCGATGTTGACATGACATCGGGCATTGTTGTGAAACTAAAGTCGAGATCCGCCAAAGAGAAATGAAAATGAGAATATTAGATAAATGAGGTATTGAGTGCGGGCGATTGATTTGATGTTGTGGATAAGAAATTTAGTTTTTATATTTTAAATAGATTAAAATTTTAAATACAATAAATTATATTTAAAAAAATTTCATAAAATATTTAAGACACGAGTGTCCAATTTATATTTAATATTTTTTTGATCGGACACGTTTTCAACGTGTCCGACACATATCGGAGGTATGTCGGATGCGTGTTGTGTCAGACATTGCACGGCTCTTTGAGGAGAAGTGCCGGTGCATCAAAGGTTTTAATTGCTGAGTAACAAAATACAAGACCGATTAGCAGGATACCGAGAATCTAGAACCTGATTGCAAATTACGTGGCTGAATATTGAGGCATATACAAGAAAAATTAGAAATAATATTTCCTATTCTTTTTCAATGTTAATGTGTTGAGAATTCTATTAGAACTGGATAAAACATCACTTTGATGTGTAGAAAACACTAAAGCTTCATTTGGCACTGCTTTTGTATGTCTAACTATTCAAAAAGAAATTTTTGCTTTATAAGGCAATTTGTTAGGAGAATCTGTCGTTTTAATGAACACCTCTGTAACTTTGCGAGCATGTGAATGGACTCGTAGGGCAACTTGTAATTCTATGATAGAGTACAACAATTTTATTCCATAAAGCAAAGCAAGGCATTATGTAAGTATAACTATACCAATGAAGCCTTCAACATCCTGATACTAGTGATGAAATTATAAAACATAATAAATATCGTTTCTTATAAATTATTACTAGTTTTCAAATTGAAACAAAATTTAACAGGCCAAAATTACCTGAATATGTCAAATGATTTGTAGAGTCATAGTTTACAAATACACACAAGGAGGAATGGATCATAATAAACATGCAAGTAAAAAAATATCATTCAGCTTGTTGGCTATATGCAACTCTACAAACTCGTCACGCAACTATTAGTACTTTTTCCGCAACATAGATTTTGACATCTGACAATTTCATCCCCTAATTTCATCCGACTCAACATTCCATGAAATGATGAACAAAGAACAATGAAGACTCAGTAGTGTAAAACAAAGTTAATGATGTCTTAGCATCTTGAATGAGGCATAAAATAAAGACTGCCACAAGGTCAGAGGCCAGAACTTACACATAAAAACTAATAAAAACATTACTGGTGAAGTGAAATACAACGGTCGTACTCCACATAAAAACTAAAAAAACATTACTGGTGAAGTGAAATACAATGGTCGCACTCCACATATCATTTTCCAGTTGGAAAGCTGATTAAAGGCGCAAAACAGGACAACCTGGATGCACAAGTTGTCATACCGAAATAGCAAATCAAATAAGAAGAGTAAACCACTTCCTTAAATCAGAAGAGAACGATTTTGCAGGAAAAGAAAGTGCATTGCCGCAGGCCAAGAAAAAATGAAATAGATTCAAGTAATTACAGTAAGAAGATAAATAAGCACCTTGTTCTGACTTTGGCTCATCACTCTTTTCTGATCCCAAAGAAGGAAAATCTCCCGAGCTCAGAGTGAAGTCACTTCTTTTGGATACCTCAGCAGACTGAAACTTGAAAGATCAAAGGTGAAAAATATACAGATGTAGTAAAATCATAATATGTGCCTAGCATCTACAACCAATCATAAAAAAAAAAAAAAAAAGCAAAGGTAGATATTTAAAAAATACGGAAAACTGAAATTTAGCAAAAAAAGCACATCGAAATGGAAACAAGAGTGAAGTATTACTTTCTCCGAAGTTCCTGCTGCTCCCCATGCAATACCATCAGTTGAACTTTCTGCAAATCGCGATAAATGAGAGCTATTGGGTCTAGTCTCAGCACTTCGTGGACGATTTGCAGCTACTGACATATGGCTGGACGGAAGTATCCCTGATGCTGATGATGGGCGTGAACTTGGACCCCATGAACTAGTAACAGGCTCACTAGACCTCTCACTACTACCAGTTGATGGACGAGTACCACTTCCACCAGATGATGGACGACCATTAGCATGGATTGGTGAACCCACATTACCATCAGCCCGAGGAGATGACAAATTTGAGGAGCCCCATGCACTTGATGCAGCCAACAATGGCCGGGTGCCCCATGTAAGCGTACCCCTACCATAAGCACAAAAGTCAAGCCGGCCAGGAATTAAATTACATGCAACAAGTTTCTTAGAAATCACAAAAAAAAAAAAAATACAAGCACAAACAAGAAAGCGCATATAAAAAAGAAAACAATATAAAAAGTAAAATGACAAGAAGAAACATACTTGGGAACAATTTCAACATTAGGATCCAGCCCATGATTTTCTAACCTTCACATAATAAGAAACAAAGATTCATGCATATGGAAATAAAAGAGCTAGAAATTTCACCATCATGTAATAGATGTGAAATAAAATGCTTACTTCTGACTAGGTAAGTTAATGGGTTTGGGAACTTTTCCCAACACTGTCATGCCAGATTTCCTTGTAGAAGTCCACCTACAAAAAGAAAAATATCAGCTCATCGCAAGGAAATGTCATAATGTAAATAGAATTATTAAAAAAAACGTTGGCAAAGTAACAAAGAGGATATGCCAGCCATGGTACCAGGTAAACTGTACAATTACTAAAACCTAAACAAGAATGATGCAGAAGCAACAAATCTATAGCTTTCTAATAGTTAAAAAAAGTAGGTCCTTAAAGCTGATAATATTCAGGATGTAGTAGTCCCAGCTTTTGATCATGCATTTATCCACTGTACAAAAGAAACCAATTCTGCATGTTTTATCTGCGGACAGTTGATGAAGGAAGACATTGCGATCAATGTGAGTAGTACTTGAAATGGTCTGCTTTATCTTTACTAGAAGGATATAGGTAGCCTCATTTTGACAGAGACCATTTAAGGATAGATAATTGACAAACCATGTGAACACAAATAGCAAAAAAATCCTCCAATCTAAGGAAATTAAATTTAATATTCAGAAGTCAATGACAAACTCTAAAAAGAGTGTAAAAAATAAATCTTCACAAATATAAACAAAAACTAAGTACAACCCTCACAAATAAGGCTGCAAAAAATGCTCGTCGTTAATGTTCAGCTTGATAATTAGTTAAAATTTGATAAGCTTTTATAAGCTTGTATATTTAACGAGTCAAACACAAAAAAGGCCCTGTTGGATAGTGTTCAGCTCGATAATAGCTTAGCTAATTTTATGTATACATAAAAGTATGCATATAAATGACTATGCACATGTATACTTACATGAGTTTAGTGTATATGCTTGTGCAAACATACAAAAATTGTGCGTGCAGGCACACACACATATGACAACATTTATATTCTTTAATATATTTATGACTTCCAAGTATATTTTTATGACTTCCAACTTGAGTTCTACTAATATAATCTGAGACAAGAACAACGAATAAAAATTGCACAAGACAAAAACTGACCTTCGTTCCGCCGGTAGCATACTTGAAGCCATTTCTCACTTGATTTCGTTGCAAAATCATCCAACTGCCAATAATATGAGCCTGAAAGAGAGGGAAAAAATGCAAAAAAAAGTAAAGCAATAGACCCAATAAGTGAAAATGATTCAGTTTGCTCGCAAGATATTTGTTATGATAAACAATAAAAAAAACAGCAAAAAGGTGAGATATTAGACAACTGTGGCCTGTTGGGTTTTTTTACCATTATAATAGGAATGTCAATCACCCCACATAGTGGGATAAGGGGTTGACGTTGTCATATAATAGGAATATCAATCCACTATATCAAAAGTATCAATAAATCTTGCAAAAGAGATAAAAGTTGTAAAGATTCCATAATAAGCATTGTTCAAAAGAGTGGCATCAGAACGTAAATGAAGCTTGCTCATCTGTTTAATGTGATAAACAATACGCTTACAAAGAATGTGCTTTTTTAGAGTGATCTTTCTATTAGACATTCTCCATCTGGCCCATGCCCCATGTTTCTTTTCCAAGCAGATGCATGCAGCTTAATTCTATCTGGGTATTCAATCCCATGATAGGATGCTAAGTTAACTTGTGAGCCTTGATAGGAATGTAGCTTCTCCGAAACTTGTTCATAAGCATAAAAACCTTGGATGAATTAATATCAATGGGTGTCAGCCTTGGTACTCGAAAACACCTATGTTTATCGCAAACAAAAGTGTAGTTATATCAATTGATATAGTGTTGTGCATTTCAAGCTATAAGCAAAGAGCTCAATGTAGGGATGGAATTAGGAGACATCTTATGGGTTGTTTTCATCTATGTTTTTGCAATCTTTTTTGTCCTTGGAATTCAAATAGAAGTGATAAGTAAAGCTTTGTGTGTAGTGATATTGTACAAATTCTTTGGATAAAGCATCGAACACCCAAACTAGCTTACACTTCTGAAGTAATTCATGATGAAAGACATGGGCTAAAACCAGTTTCATAACGACTCATTATATATAGATAGGGGAGGATAAGAAGAGTAAAGATGGGAAGATTGTAAGGTTTCATAATTCCAGGCCATTAATATGGCAATAAGTTCTAGGGCCTTTTATAGTTTTTAAGTTGACTGAAAAAATCATAGAATTTAATATTGTTGGAAGAAACGATTAACAAGCTAATGTCCTGTTTGGAATCATTTTTTAAAACATTTTAAAAATAATAAAATGTGATTTTTTTTTTGTAAAAATAAATTGATTTTTTAAAAAATAATAAACATAAGCTCGAGGTGTTTGTAATATTTTAAAATATTTTGTCCTCAAAATTAACCCAACACTTAATAATCATCGTCTTCCCCTTCATCAACTAGAACTCCATCTCCCTAATCACTCCTTTATCAAACACCAGCTCGCGTGAAATTGCAACATTGTCGTCGCCCATCTCACTCCCTGCCCTTTGCAACCCTCCACCAACTTGGCCTACATCAAGGGCTAATAGCTTCTAGTCGCGGCCACCCCTCGAACTCCTATCAACTTCTCACTTGAAGGCATTGTGATCCTCTCCTGTAACTTCCAATCCCACCTCAGCATCAACTACCTCCCTCATGATTCCCATGTTTGAAAGCATGTTTACCTATCCATCAGCTAGCATGTCGCACGCTTGATCCACTATGTAAACTATCAAATTGATGTCCTAGAAGGTTGCATCCCCACACATAACCAAACTAGGGGAATCTTGTCAATAGGTCGACTGCGGAAAACATCTTTTTTTGTTTTGTTTTTTTTTGTTGTTTTTTTTTTTTTTTGTTACTAAAGATAATAAATACATCAAATTATTAAACAGGTTTTTATTTCATGTTTGCATAAACAAAATCAACCAAAAGTAAAAATAAAAGTGAATCCAAATAGCTCCAAAGTTAGTGGTGTGATTGCTAAATGATTGTTCCATTTGGTAAGCACCAAGCTATGTAATAGCAGTTGCATGCTTGTGATTGAGAAGATGACTAACAATCTCAAACCCGGGCATTAGTTCAAAACATCCAACCACTAGATTAACTTCAAACACTCAAATTTTCAAACTAGATTAAAGCAACTAGCTCACAATTGAAATGGTTCAATCAAATAGTTCAATCTTAGTTCACTGATAATGAGTATATGAAAAAAAGCAATACAACAAAAACACATGAATAAGTTTTTTTTGAACTTTCACAACAGTTTTTGAATGCCCATAGGTACGGTGTAGGCATCAGTTGGACACAAACTGCACACATGCTATGCCACTCTAACCCTATTATATGCCAATAATCAATCTTATTGTGTATTTCATCATTCTTATCCTTCCTCTCCATCACTATTCCGTAATATTATTGTCGCTTAATATGAACATAAAAAAAATTGACATCAATATAAAAATGTCAGCACATTTTACTTATTAACAATATATGTATATAATCACATTACGTAAAGGAAGTTGCCCTTTTCAATAATTGTGCCTTTTATTAAATTAACTACCAAATTCAATTATTATTCATACTATTAAAGAGCCTCTTTACAAACAAATCACATGTAAATAATAACCCAATTAGATGACATTATTTTTACCATTTTGACCAGGTTTTCTTCATCTGAAAGCAAGAGAAGACTTTCTATATATATATATATATATATATATATATATATATATATATATATATATATATATATATCAAGGATGATTTAGGAAAGCAACTCTTGAAACTATATATTATTTCCTTCATCATAATCAGAAACTGATGTAACCAAGAGTTCCCAAACCAGTTGAAGAACCCCCGATCCCAAGAAAGGTAAACCAAAAAAATACTATGTCTCCAAAAACATACAGGAGACCAATAAAACTCAAAATAATATGCTTAAAAGACTTGCTTAAACATAACATGACCAAACATTATTTTATTTATAAAAAAAGGACAACAACGCATACAACTCACACAACAAACAACTTCATCCTAAAACAGCTTTTAGAAGAAAGATATAATGAGTGGTACTTGTGGAGAGAAGAAAAGGATAAGAAGTCCGAGACGAAGAGAGGAGAAGCTCGCAAGCTTTCCTAGAAGAAGGAGAAGAAGAATTGGAAGAAGCTCGCAAGCTTTTCCAAGAACAAACCCGCAGGTTTTAGATTCCAAAAATTAACACATCATCTCTCCTTTTTTTTCATTCCAAAACATCTCCAATATATAAGCAAAAGAAAGAAGCCAAACAGCCATAACACCTCCAACCAAAACCAATCAGGTTTGGGGAAATGAAAGGCCAAAAGACACCACAACAGCTCCCCAAAAACTGCACAGAAAACAGGGATAAAAGCCACGGGAAACCCAGCTAGGGAGCCACAGGAAAGCAGCCAGAGAGGGACCCGAGGAGCCAACACAGGAAACGAAGAGGCAGCACAAGGGGGGCGGAACCTACAGGAAAACCCCAACAGCCAGCCATCCGAGAACAGCAAAAGGCCCAAACAGAGAGCAGCCAAGGCCCAAACTGAGAGCAGCCAAGGCCCAAACCGAGAGACAACCAAGGTCCAAACCGAGAGCAGCAAAGGCCCAAACATAGAACAACCAGCAGCCCAAAGGACCCAACATGCAAGCAAACCCAAGACTTGCCATGCCCAAGCACTTTAAAATTATCATCTTGTTTTGACCCCCCCCCCCCCTGCCTACATCAGAAACAAAATTTAAAAACAAAAAAAACCACAGCTAACTATTACCGAGAACCAGAATATTAATATGGCCACTTTAACTATAAGAAGAGAAAAACACTAGACAGGAATTGCACTATATTTTAAGGATCAGGAAAGCAAAAAAGCAGGAAGAAATCCATTGTATCTAACTCAACCAATGAAAATTTTATCAACAGATGGTAATATGCCAGAGAAAAAGGTCAAAGATCAATGCATGACAGCTTTCAATGTGAAAAGAGATCAGGGGAAAAGTTGATGTGGCAATTCACCCAAAATTGCGCAAGGGAAAAAATAGCAGCACCGCAACAAGAAGTAATCTTCTATTTTCTAAACTCATACCATACAATATTTTAGCATAAACATGTAGGAAAATAAAAAGCACATACAAAATCCATCAATAACAAAGATAAATCCCATCACTCAAAACGATTGAGGTAGTGGTGTACCTGAAAACAAAGATACAGCACTACAAGACGATGTGGAATTCCTTAGTGTATCTAACTTTCGCTAAGAGTTATCTTCTGCTTATTAATTAATCTTCAAATAAAGCATGAAAACTCAAGTAAGACTGAGGTCACACTCACTCATTGGCATGTTATTCTCCATTCTAAGCTATCACTTTTTAGCCATCTATCAACTCAATGAAGTAGATTGCCCTGCGAGGTTCTAAATCCACAGAAAAATAGTAGAATCAAATTTACGTTCTCATATATAAAAGCCTGGCTCCTCAATATAATTAAGTTGGAGTTCAATTCCTTAAGCATATATGGTTATTCAATTAGAACTAAAATAGTATCTAGAAAGTTCAAAGATCAGGATTTGATCGCGTGATAAAGAGCCGTTCTCATCTAAAAATGCATTTTCTACCTCATCCTATTCACTATCTTTGAACACACCCCACATAGCAAGTCATCATCTAATACCAATAAGTCTCCATGACTCGTACAAATTTTTACTCAATTGAATTGTGTTTATCAAGTCCAACCACAAAAAGGGGACACGGCAGGGGAATGGGGGGTGGGAATTCTGGAGGGAATAGAGTGTAGAGGAAAAAATAGATGAAAAAAAAATCATTTAATATGAACAATTGCCATGATAGCTCTTGATAATAAATATCGTTAGTTAACCGGAGACTACAATAAATCAATACATTAATGCTAAATAGGAATCTAAAAGTTATT
Organism: Dendrobium chrysotoxum; assembly: GCA_019925795.1. Lineage (NCBI taxonomy): Eukaryota > Viridiplantae > Streptophyta > Magnoliopsida > Asparagales > Orchidaceae > Dendrobium > Dendrobium chrysotoxum. Next base: position 66,481,435 of record CM034300.1, on the reverse strand, counting down.
TTAAAGGTTCAACTTGTTGTCAACACTGGAATGCACAATTGCACTCCAATGAGATGCATAATGAACTCTTTGTCACACCAGTCAATGTAAATGAGATCTGAAGGAGCCCCGCCTTAAGATCAATATTGATTTAAAGGTTTGTGAACAATAAAACACTTAATTCCAAATGATTTAGCCTGACCTGCTCTTCAGGAAAAGGATATTGGTAAAGAACACAATGCTAAAAACATCTCTACATAAACCTATATTGTCTCCACTAGTCAATGGAATTGGATTTGCACATATTACCAAATTATGTTCATTTCTAATTTCCTTATTTATTTTCAAATATCGTAATCTACTGGTAGCCATGTTCACAATTGACTGCATGAGCTTTGATGCATATTATCCCATTTTTTTGTTTCTCAAGATGAGTGGTGCAGGGCAATCAAGCAATGGCGGATCCACAGTCAAGTCAGGGGGGGCAAATGCCCACCCTAAAAAAAAAAATTTATGCATTAGAAGGAATATTTTTGAAATTTTGCCCCCCTCAAAAATATTTTTTGCCCTAATTTTATCTATCGCGAGCGTGCTTGCCCATCCCGCCATCCGAATCGTCACTTCGCAGTTGACAGCGGCCTTCACGAATCTCGTCTTCCCAGTCGCATTCGACGTTGAAGAGTTCGCAGAAATGTGGCTTCTTTTCTTCTGCTACTCTCTTTCTTTGCTTCGCTTCCTCCCACTTCCTTTTTTGCTAATCTTTGAGATTTGGATTTGGACACGAGCCCTCTCCTGAGCAGGTATTCTTCCTCTTTCTAATTTATTTCCTTAAGCGCCCCTCAAATTAAAATGCTATTTTTGTTATGATTAATTGTTTCCTTTTTTAGAAATATTGGTTTTGATGAACAGGGATTCCGTCTGAATTGGTGAAACTTTCCTTTTTTTTAGAAATACTGGTTATGTCCGATGAGCTTATTTTGTTTAAGATTCAGGCGACATAACATACTTATCTTTGACGAAGAAGCAACGCGTGCAATCTCTACACCTCCTGCGAAGCAACGAAGCCGAACAGCAATGACGAAAAGAGAAGATGAAAGGCACCCTAGACGCCTCTAGGTTATTATTGTTTAACCTAATTTTTATAATTTAAAATATTAATAATTAAGTAAAATAATTAAATAATTAATTATATGATTAGTGCATAAATTAATTATCTAATTTAACATAATTAAATAATTAGGAATTAAATATTAATATAATTAGCTTAATTAATATAACTTAATTAATATAATTAGTTTAATTAATATAACTTGCAAGAGTGTAAATGAGCTACTTGGCCACTGCAAGATTTTGCCCACCCTGAAAAAAAAGGCTGGATCCACCCCTACAATCAAGTCCAACATTTCTTCTGGATTCAAATCACCACCTTGTGTCCATATAGTTTTAAGCATTTTTAATGATGTTTTGTGTTATAAATGTAATAAAGAGACATATAATTACTTTTTAGTTTAAAGTATTGAGTCTCCTATATAAAAGTTGTCTTAGGACTGCATGAATCAATTGAACGATTATAGAATTTTTGAAGAAAAACAAGCTTTCTCACCCCTGATGGCCATCAAACCCTTCCTTGGGTATTGGGTAATCATCTGGATGATTTACCTACTCTCTCATTATCCTCCTAATCAACAGGATAACTAATATCTGTTCTCCTCTTTGAGATCCCTTTCTTACTCTCTTCTATCTTTTTCTTTCATCTTTCAAGCATTAAGTGTTATCAAGCTCTCCAAGTCCTCATGAAAGTTTTGACCAAACAAGAATAAAGTAAAAGATCAAGGAGTTTTACTTTCACATTGCATCAATAAGAGAGGAGTCTCACATCCTCTAGCAAGATACAACAATAATTCCCACGCCTTGGTTCTGAAAGCTCAACGTTCCATGTGACAAGTCAATTTCTAAGCAACCAACTTATAAGGACCTAAACTCAACCTCTCAAAATTTAGCAGTTGGCACTAATATTCACATTACTTGATTGACTACTCTTCTCCAATATGGAAACAGGAGTCCCGGTTTCAAAAATTATACTTTAGTCTTTAAACTCGTTCTTGAATTAGGGAAAAGGTCGCTCCCTCCAAAAGATTTGATTCTGGCAAATAAAAGCGAGACATAAAAACCACAACCAGTCTGAAAATTTGATGAAAGAAACAACTTGTTAGGCCTCTTAAAGTGAACCACACAAATAGAAAAGATAGAATAAAATAGTATCTTTGACTGGTTAAGTCTCAAAAACAATATTAGTTCAATCCCACTATCCTCCAAAATGAATAGATCGGAATAAAAGATCGATTACGTGGATATTGACCCAATTTTCTTCAGAATTGTAGCTCAGAACAAAAGATCAAGGAGTAACCGACCCGATACATAACAATCTTAAAAGCAGAAAACAACTATATAAATGGCGCCCATGGATATATAAAATTTCAAACAAAGAAGGATAACATACTGTGTTGAAAAACTTGAAGCATGTCAACCAGCATATGAAACCAACATCCAAATAAGGGGAGTAATCCATCTTTCGGAAGCGGAGAATACTAACATTCTCACCCCTGACCAGCCTAAAGCTAGGGCAACCAACGATCTACCGGTAGAAGAGGCCGCTAACAGGGTATAATGACATCGATGTTTTGAGCCATTTCCAGGAAATAGGAAAGATCACGAGTAAGGAAGCAGACGACAATCACGAATGTCTTCAGGTAAAGGAATATGAAACGTCAGATCGATGATATATCACCTTAATCCCAGGCTTACTCAATCGCAAGAAGCCCGCGTGACGTTCAATATAATAAAGTCGCCAAACGATACACCTAAAGGCTACACCTTCATCCTTAACGAGAACACTGAACCCATAATTTCACTCCCTCCCTAAATAAAGCACGCCCCAGAGCAACCAGCGTTCGATCTATTATCCAGCACTTGGACGGTGTTGGGTAAAGAACGGAGACACGATCGCAATCGGAAACAGGTCGAGAACCATTAAAAAAATGAAGAAATGAATTCGGATCGAGATCGGAAACGAGGATGTCACCTGGAATAATGATGCAACGAAGCGCTACACCCCAAACTGTATAATCCGTAGCCCAGAAAGCAAACGATGTCGAAGGCAAGAAGAGAGAAGGAGACGAAGAGAGAGAGAGAGAGAGAGAGAGAGAGAGAGAGGAAGGGTTTGATGCAGAAATTTCTCCCGTGCCAAGAATGAAGCTTGAAGAAGGAATAGATTGGATGGGCTCGATAGGAACGGCATGGCAGGTTATACCGTTCAGTTACATTTACATTCAGAAGCCGAATGCTAGACAGATCAGCCCAATGGACATTTAGGAAGCTGTTGGGCTGTAAGTGGGCTTGAACTCAAGTAGGATTTTGTAAAATGAATTTATTAGTAAATTTTATATAAATGATATTTTAAAAATTATTTAGTATGATAGGGGTTAAATTTTTTGGCTATTTATTAAGGATTTAATGAATTTATATAATTTTGATATATTATTAAATTAATTTAGTATATTTTAAATTTAATTAGATTAATTAAATTATAATTAACATAAGATAATATCTTAATTATTAATTAATTATTAATTTACTAAAATAATTAAATAACAACTTCTACTTAGTCATATAAAATAGAATATCAATTTAATTAACTAAATTAATTATTAAAGCTCATTTGAGTTTTTTAATTAATGTATCAATATCTAATTTATTTGATTGAATATTAATAATTTTAATCAATAAAGATTTAATCAACTTTAATTATACTAATTAAATTATAATTAACATAAAAATATCCTAAGTAGCCATTAATTATTAATTATAAAATAAATTAAAAATAATATTTTATATTTAATGAAATTAAATCATAGATAATATTAATTTACATAATGCTATTTAATTAATATTAATTATTTTGATGAATTTTCAACAGTTTTAATTATAAACTTAGTACTCCTATTTAATACTAATATTGATTATAAACTTCTTGCATCACACCAAATTTTAAAAAAACTATTATCTTTCTCTTCCTTCATCTCCTACCTGAAACACTCAATGACATCAAAGGAAGGAAATCACAATGGGAGCTCATTGGCAAGTCATTACTGATTTCTTCATCCTTTCATCAATATTTTTTTTTTCAATAGAATAAGAATATTGTGATGATGTAGTTGACTTGGACCAAGTAGGTATCCATTTTTAACAATTATGGGTAAGTTATATATATATATATATATATATATTTGAATAATATTATAGGTATATTATGAAAGTGATTATGTAATAATCAAAATAGTTTAAATTAATTTTCAGTGAGAAAATTGAGATCATTTTGATAGACTTAATCAAGAATCAAATATAGGATCTAAGAAATAAGTTTGAATCGGGTTCGATCAAGGATCAAAAAATGTTCAAACCATATTGAAACATCTATCAAATCTTATTCAGCTTGTCATCTAATTTATTTAGAATCTTGATTGAACCAACTTTGGACCTAGTTTAAGGCTTCGTTTGGGATGGCAGTCTTATTGCTTTTTAAAGCAGCTTTCTAGTAGAAAGTTGCTTTAAGAAGTAGTAAGAAAGCCGTCTCAAACGACACCTCTTTTGACCATTGATCAAACTTTAGTTTATATTCATTTAAATAAAATTTGAAACATATTGAAGTATGTTTGACCTTTATTTGAGCCTCATTAGAATAAGATAGTAAACATGTATTTATATTTAGGGCTTTTTTATTGACAATAAATAAAATATCAATATTATTATGTTGTAATGAGAATAATAGAAAGAAGATAAGTTAGTGGAAACAAAGCAAATGATTTATGGGCCCAAGAAATATTAGCCTTGAAAATCTCATGGATATTATATACTTTGTGACATAAATGAATAAAAGCTAATTTAATATGAAACTAGTGGTGATGTATCATTTTTTAGGATCAAAATCTATGATATTAATTTATCCTAAAAAATAATTTTAAAACATGATATTAATTTATCCTTCAATAAGATATTACTTTCTTCTTCAATGAGATATATATATACATTTGCTCTTTGAATGTTATAACTAAATACCATAAATAAGCTAAATCATGACTTACATATAATCAATGAGGAATTTATTGGATATGGCTTTAATTTAAAGTCAAATATGATAATTTATTTAAATACAAGCAGAATTGCGCTCATATATTCATGAGAATCGGAAGGAGAAAGATCAGCAGCCAGATCCTAAGGATGAGTCTGAGTCTGGAGATGATTAGATATTTGAATGTTGTAATTTGAACTTCATATTTGATTTTTTTCGGTGATAGACAGTTTAAATTTCATGTTTAAACTTTATGTTTTAAACTTCATGTTTGATGATAAACATTTTAAACTTGAATGATACACTGTTTAGATTTATGTTTAAAATTTGAATGTTATATTTTCATGTTTATATTCTGTTTTTATAAACTACTGTGAATGATACACTGTTGAGTTATGAATCATAAAGAGGTGTGAATCATCAACTTTAAATGGGCTGCATAAATTTTTTTTTAAATGCTATAGGGTTTTGATGGCTTTTTCGGCAAAAAATCAATTTGTAAACATTGATCCAGCCTTTTCAGCAGAATTTTCGATTCTTATAGGATGATAATACGCAACGAAAAATACTGGTGGATGTTTCCGCTGGAAAATCCGTTAGGCATAGCTAGAAAGCATTATCGGCAGTTACAGAACAGACTTTTTCGTCTATAATTCCATCGGACGTAAGTAGGATTCCCAGTGGTTAATACCACCGAAAAAGCGCCGCTAGTCTGTCGGAAATTTTTTTAATTTCCGATGGCCTTCCCGCCGTAGTTACCGTCGTTGAATTACAATGGTTTTAATAGGATAAATTCGCTGGATATCCGTCGGAAGACCGCCAAAAAAATTTTAGTCGAATTTTAATCCGTCGGATTTAATTTTCCTATGCCGCTTTTACCGGCGAAATATTTTTCCGTCGGAACACCGCTGGAAAATATAAATTCCGACAAAAATTGATAATTTTCTGGCGGAATTGGCCGTTGGAAATGGTTATTTTTTCTGTTGTGTTTGTGAGAAGGGACTATGAGATTTATTTATCTTATTTGAAAATTTGGCATTATCATGAGCAAATTATTATATATATTAGAGGATCCTCTTGAGTGATCTTTAATTCAAATATTACCATCATTTTTTATCATGCTAAATAAGAAATTTTTAAAACTAATAATTGATAAACAGTTTGATGTTTCATTATATTTCAAATAAATATGTTTACTTCTACTTAGATATTTTTATTTGAGTTTGTTAGATTCCCCATTAATTGTGGTAGCGATCAGCCCAACCAAGTCAGCGAGCAGGATGCTGAGATCAAGCATGTTTTGTGAGCAAGTCAAGCGTCAAGCCTTCATGCATGAAAACTTTACTCACAAAAAAATTTGTGATCGATAATCATTCAATTGATTATAAAATATATAAAATGATTGTCGTTTATTTCGATAAAAAAAATGTAATATTTATGAAATATTATAATGTACAAGAAAATATAATGTAAAGAGAATAAATTTTTCCACAGTTCTTTTATCATTTAAAAGCTAAAAAAATTGCATTAATAATAAAAGAGAATACATTTGAAATTTTCCTTGAATAGGCTCTTTGTGTGGGCTCTTTGAAATGGATTTTATTCACCTCTTTATGTGCCACATTTACTTCTCGGCTTATTAATATCTACTTCACAGTGTTAAAATCTATGTAATATTTGATCGATTCGGGGCCAAGTTTTTCAAATATGTTTAACTCGTTCAAATATCTTATAAGGGGTCTACTTGTCTATCTAGCAAAACATTTACAAATATTGGCTAGATTTGTATGCCCTTCCTCATTAATGATGGACATAACTTCCATAAGTTGAGATGTGAGGGTTCTACAAATGAGGGATAATATCTTCTAACAAAATGTCAAACTAAATATTTTGGATGTTTATTAACTCATTCACAAGATATAATATCTCTAATACTAATAAATGGATGAATAAATATAACAATAGACAAAACTAGGTGATCAACATTAATCTTAATTTTCCTATAAAAGAACTACAAGCTCTTTGTGGTTGATAATGCTCATGTATGATGCAAATTAAAATATATCATATTCATTTTATTCTTTTTTACATTGATTACAATAAGCTCTATCAGCATATTTATCATTACTTACGTGATTCATTTTCTTATTTCTCATGAAAAAAATTCTATGACAAATGAAAATAATGCATAAAAAATGAAAGAGATGGGAAGTTAGTTATATCAATAGGCTATTTGGAATTTTTTCCATAAAAAACATCACAAAATATATTTTCTTTATATTTGTTGGCACAATACTATTATAAGAAAATTTCAAGGTAGATAAATGTAAAGTCCAAGTGTCTAAATTTTTTCCACTAAACACCTAAGAAGATTTCCTAAAGTGTGATTAACTACTTTAATTTGAGCATCAGTTTAGAATAAAATATATCGTATGATTTCAATTTGATTCTCAATAGTTTTCAGTGTGTTCTCCAAAAAATATGAGATAAATTTTACATCCTTGTTAGAAATAAGAGTTAAAGGGAGTCCATATAGTTGAATAATTTTCTTAAGGAATAGTCTAGCCAAATGAGAGGCAATATTAGTTTTAGAGTAAGGCAAAACTTGGGCCATCTTTGAGAATTTATTAACCACCGCAAAAATACTATCATGCTCTCAATTGTCCTATTAGTTTTAGAGTAGGGTAAACCTTGGGCAATCTTAATGCAAAATATATTGATAAGTCTTCCCAAGGTCTATATGATACTGGTAAAACAACACATTATGCTAACTTCTATTTGATGGCATTGGACTATTTCCAAGTTAAATAGTAAGCCATCAATTTTGGACATCTCTTTTAAGTTAATGCCGGTATAATCTATTATACATCAAACATATGACTTTGTATTTTTTAAAATGACAAATAACTTCTCAAAAATATAATTCCATGATAAGAAATTCCCTAATAGAACTCCTATGAAAATAGAGTTTCTTTCCTTCATACAAATATTTATTAATAATAAAGAAAGTTCCTTATAAGATCAAATGTTCAGCCAAGTTCTCTAAATATATCAAGCAAAAATGAGATACTTGGTGTAATTATATCTAATTCTTTTAAATCTCCTGATATGTCTAAGAAAATTTTGTCAAAGCTATCCTAGATAAAGCATCAAGAGGCTTATTTTATACCTCAGACTTATTCTTTAGTACAAAATTAGTGAAAAAATTCAACCAATTTATTATATGAATCACTATGTTTTCTTTGAGTATTTATAAATTTTTAATGCATTGTGGTCTCAATTGAGAATTGATTTTCTATAAAAAAAAGGAGTCTATTGAATCACAACATAAAATTCACTATACCAAGTAGAGTATATTTTCTTTTCTTCTTTTATTTTCTCATTAAAGAATACAAAATGATGATTATCTTGTCTCAAAATACATCAAATTCTATTTATTGATGCATCCCAAGTGACTTAAGAAGACTTAAGAAAATTTGGTAGTTGGAGGACTCGAGTAGATGCAATCAAGTCCTTAATTGATATAAAGATTTTTTTTAGTAGGGGTTTGACAAAATGTTCATTTTTAAGAGATCACTGATAGAAACATTTATAGCACTAAAATTCTTAATGAAACTTCTATTAAAAAATGACTAAGTCATAAAAACCTCTAAACATCAATAAATTTTTTGGGTGAAGGCCAGTATAGAATATCTTGAAATTTTAATGGATCTAATTTAAGACCATTAGAATAGATAATGAAACATAAGAAAATTACTTTAGAATGAATAAAGAAATGCTTTTTTATATTAATTTATATGTTGTAATTTCCAAGTGTTTCAAAAATTAATTTAAGATATATACTCCTAGTGTTCCCTTTTAGTAGTACTAAAGATTAGTATGTTCTAAAAAAATGTTACAAATTTTTTTTAGAAGTAGGATTTCAAAATAGTGTTCATGTCATAAATGTGTTAGGAGTATTGGAAAGACCAAATGACATGACTATCCATTCACATGGTCTATCCAAGATTTTGAAAGTAGTTTTTCATTTATCTCCAATCCTAATTATAATATGGTGCTCTTTTTATCAAGCTTGGAAAAATAATTATCTCTTGAATCTAAGTTGAATATATCATTTAGTTGGGGAATAAAAAATTTATACTTAATAGTGATCTTGTTTATTACTCAGCCATGTACACAAAACTTTTATATTTCATCCTTATTATAGTTATTAGAGCTACCACTACACATAAACAAGATTATATTGAATAAAATATTTTCTCATAACTTCTTAGCTTGCCTTTTTACATATGTGTATTTAGTGGGGTTCAATACCACTAAACTTAGATAAGAGTGAGGTGACCATAGTAGATATGTGACTTTTAATAGTGTATGGTATGATTTATTTTACATATAGTAGAAGAAGAGATGTTATATAAGAAAAATAGTTCATCAAAGTCCAAATCCTATTTTCTCTATAATCAATTTTAAGGAAGATAAAGAGTTAATGAACTCAAGATAAGAAACATCATAACTTTTCTTTTCAATAGGGTATACTATGATGATCGGCTATAGTTTGACTCATTTCCTTAGAATGGATTTGAATTGAAAATCAAAGTTATCTTATGGGTTATTATGCAATATGACTCCTCTACAAGCATGATAGATATGAATTTTATGATTTTATTATTATATATGACAGCATAAGTGTTCTTCCTACCTGCAAAGTGAATCACACTCATGTCATAAAGTCAAGGTCTGGCCAAAAGGATGTGTGCAATATCTATAAAGATGACATCAAATCAAATTTGATCTTCACAGCTTCTCATTTTTATTAAGACTAGTCGAACAACGCAATAGCTATGATGAGAAGGCAGGTATATTCACACAACTAGCATAAAAAGGTCCATGGTGGGGTTCAATTTTTATATTGGCCATATTCAAGGTATTTGCTAAAATCATAATCATGGCACTACCCTCATCCGTCAATAACATGCACCTTTTTTCATTATATACTACATACATGCTAAAGATATTCTTTGTTCTTCAGCCTTTAGATTCATTCTTAGTTATTATAATTCATTTCATCACACTAAGTTGGAGATCATCATTAAATTCATGGTCTTTAGGGTATCATCCAAACCTCTTTAAGAATATCATATACTAAACCCTCAATCTCTTATATGAATAGAATTTAAGATTTACACTAATTTTGCATACGAACCTTTTTATGCACTTAAAGTAGACTATGCCCCTAGTATTTTCAGAACCCCTCTTAATAAGAGCTTTGGTAATATGGGTTAGTCTAATGGGTTTTGTGGGAAAAAGTTAAAGGAGCTTGAATATTAGATCCAAAGAAGGAAATAGTTTTTTTTATTCCATTAGGACGACATAGTGGAAATCTTCTTCTAAGGTCTAAAATCAAACAGTTTCACTTCATTCATAATATATATTCTACATCCAATGTTAATTTATTGTCCAAACACCAATCATTATCAGTACAATTGGTTATGAAAACTAAGTCTTCCATGTATTTAGGTATTCAATAACTAAAATACCACCCTATCTCAAATGTAGTAATTAATTATGTAATTTCTTATCATGATGAATGTGATTGTACTTGACTCTTTACATTTTCTTCATATCTGCCTATGTAAGGCTCATTCTTCATAATCTTTATTCCTTGGTTAGGGTGTTTTCCCAATAAACTTTAGATTATGTGATTAGCATTTTCTTGATAACAGTAAACCTTTTATAGGTGTCTATTTTATAAAGTCAAAGAAGTCATTCATTTGAATTAACCAGTTTAGAATTTTATTAGGGTATATACACCATCATAAGTAGAGGCTTCAACCTTAGCTCTCTTAGATGGATCATTACAATCTTCAACATTTTTATAATGATTTCACATCTACCTTCATACCTATATATTGGTGTTCTCCTATTAGGTTGTTCTTCCTGAGGCCTAGGTAGGGCTTTTTTTCATCTGTGCCTATGGGTACAATACGAGTGGGTGCAATGGGTGGGATAGGAATTCTATTATTTTTAGGAGATTCATTAAAACTTATAATTATTCATTAAGTTATTATATTTGAATTTTATTCTCTTCAAATGTTTATTTAAATTTTGTATCATTACCATCGATCTTAAGGTCTAAATCACATACCAATTTAGTTAAGTTTTCAATTTGATCCTTAGAGACTACTTTTGGGTTTCATGTAGATGATTTAAACTTTTATAAATATAAATGAGAGACAAAAGGTCTAAAAATGAGAGGGAGAGATATATATAGATAGATAGAGAAAGAGAGAGCAAAAGAAAATAAAATATCAAAACAAAAATGAAGTGAATCTTAGGCTAAAAGTGAGGAGGGAGTATAAGACCTCTCCCAACCCATGTTCTCTTAAAAAGATCTATTTAGCCTCAAAATTTTCAAATTTAACACACTTATATTCTTATGCATATAATTTTAAATGCCAAAAAAAAAAACTTAAAACAATGAAACCTCAAGTCTTTAAGAAAGTAAGTTATCGCAAATTGATTAAAATAAACTTTTAGAGTTTGCCATAAGTATTAATAAAGAAAGTAAAGTAAGTAATTAAAATTTAAATTTGCATCAAGGATAAGGTTATTTTGAAGAGTGGAGCACTCTTTTGTCTCAAGAAAAAAAAATTTAAGAGTAAGTTTGTAGAAGTGGGAAAACATAGGCCATATAGTGGAGTTAACTAGTTAAAATTTCATGCCTTTACCATTAGCTTATATGCAATATACTTCATTTTGAAACTAACAATATGAATTTGAATATCATAAAAAGAAATTATTAACCTCCAAAGCCTTGAAATGACTCACAAGCTTGTAGATATATCCATCACAAGTAGAGCTCCCTTTATAAAAAAGTTATATTTAATTGTTGCTTGAAAATCTTCCTTTTAGTTTTTTACAATAATGGGTGGACTTATGAGTAGCTTGATGATAAAAAATTGTAATGGATGATAAGTTTTGATGTAAATGTTAGATATGAAGTTTATGATAGATTAGTAAGGTCTTTAAAGGGGTGAGATTGTGGGAGAATAGGTGTAAGTGAGTTGAGCTGGCTTGAACTAAACTTATTAACGAGCTCACGAGTTGAGTTTATTGAGCTAAGAGTTCAAGCTTGAGTCTATACTTGAGCTCATATATTATACAAGCTCAAGCTCATTATGTCTGCTCAAGCTCATTCTGGCTATGCTCATAAGCTTGTCGAGCCACTTGATTAACCTAAAATATATTAAAATTTAATTTTTAAAAAGTATTATATAATATATTTTAACCTTTTAAAGTTATTTCTACATACTCCAATTATTTTATTTGTTACTAAAAGTAAGAATTCTTTTTAAAAAAATTGAAATTTTAATTTAAAATTAAGAAATCAAGCATAATAATCGAGTCAAGCTCAAGCTTTTCAAATGAGCTTGTGCCTAGAATTTTTTCAAGAGTAGAGTTCGTTCTCAGTAAATGAGCTGGAGTTTGAGTTTGAGCTCAGTAAGAAGCAAATGAGCTTAAGTAGATTAGGCAGACACTCAACTTGACTTCACTCATTTGTGCCCCTAGGTGGGAGAACCAAGACAAGCTCAATTGGACTAATTTTGGCTAGTTTGGTTTATATCAACAAAGAACAAGTTTTATGAAAGGCAATTGTGAAAAATGATTATGAAGGGTTATTGAAGAATATTAAGTTGTGATTTAGATCTTTTGGTGGAGTTTTGTAACGTTTAAGAGCTTAGAAAAGGGATAGAGAGCAAGTCGAGGTATGGGTGTACCTAATCTTGACCAACAATTTCAGTGAAAGGTTTGATATGGTTTTGATGGATTGAGTTGTGGATGCAATTTGGAGAGATGGCTAGAATGCAGGAAAAATATGTTATGAAGGTTTTGAAGAGCATTTTAGAAAAGTAACATTTCTTACCAAGGTTTGTCAGGGAAGGGTGCCAAACACAAATCATAAGAGAATAAAATCCTCTAAAGTTTCTTGTCATTTAAAAACTAAAAATTTGTATAACATAGTCAAAATTTAGATAGGCATTATAATGAATCTTAAGCTACCTTCATTCAAAAAGATAGGAGGGAAACTTTAAAGGGAATGAGGTAGTTGGAAGTGAGAGGGATGGTTATATTCCATTCTAGTATTCCTCGTTAGCGACTTACCAATATGTTACAAGATAGAATTACAAATATATATATATATTAAATGAGCCTTTTCTTGGGATACTATCCTTTTACTTTAGCTATGGCTCTTATCATTATTGAAGGAGTTCCAAATTAAGAAATTAATTAGTTTTATTCCATTCCAACACTCCCCATTAAAGCAACTAACTAAAGTGTTTTGAAATAGAATAAAAATCTACAAAAATGAATTTTTTTTTAATTTTCTTTAAATGGGATCTTAGGATTATTTACCCTTCATTGAGTTTTAACCATGTCTCAAATAACTGGGATTTTAATTTGATTTATTTGATATGCCATATGATATAATGCATCATCATCTATATTAAATGTCCTCTTTTTTCAAAGAGTTTGGGTAAAATGTCCAAATAACTCATATAATGCCAATAATGCACGAAAGTACTTTCAAAGTTAATTCATCAATGGTTGAAAAGTTTGCACTACAATAATATAATATTCACAACAATATAACTTCATTATTTTTGCAGATAAAAAAAATCTCTTTATTGTTCGATAAATTTTATTTAATTCATTGAACATTATCTCGGATTTGTTTCTCCAATAACATCTAGCACCACTTCAAGCCACTTAAAGGACTTATTCTTATTCCTTGTCGTAGTTAGAAATCGATGATCAATAATACTTGTTAAATAGTTCATTCAAGACAATGATGTATACTTCAAAGGTCTTTATGTATCGACATATCCACTCCCTTACTAAGTAGCATAAATCACTTATGTACTATAAGAAAGATTAAAACTTTGGTAAGCAACATAGTACATTTATATGATTTAGAAGGTTTAATGAAATCAATAGACCAATAGAATTGTTACATTGTTGTATAACCAAATCATGGGAGTATTCAATCATTGAAATGACATTGTGCTTTTACCACCCACTCTTAGCTCCCTTTTTTAGAGTTATCTTCTAGCCTTAAGATTCAAGCTTTAAATTAAGATAGCAACTATTTATTGATAAAGTAGAGAGGATTAATAGGTATGGATCCATTGACTTGTGCCTCTTGCCAAATTGATATATGAAATCTCTAGTTAACAAATTTCTTTTTATTTAACCTCGTTCTTTAAAATATATAAAGTGCATATTTTCTTTATTTACAATAGGAAGATATGAGGCAACATCTTCAATTCCCATCACCATATCATCCTCAGCCTCAATGGCATGATAGAATTAACAATAATGTCTGCTCAAAATCCTCTAGCTTAGAGATATATAGACCATAATCAACATCCTTCATCTTCTTCTCCTTATGTATAATTCTATAAACAAAATCCTCCTCTTTAAACACCTATGTGCCGTAATTGATACATTTTTTCTCCTTCTCTTTATGTATAGTCCATGAACAAAAATACTAAGAGCAATCAAAATTTTGCTCCAATTTCATTTGATTATTCCTAATATGAGTTGATTATTTTTAAACTTACAGACAACTTAAAAAAAAAACTTAGTTACTTAGAGATGGACATGGTCTAAATATTGATACAACATACTAATCACCCTCTCCCGACTATAAAAGAACTTCTAAGAAAACAAAAAGATAAAATAATAATAAAATCTAAGGAATCTAGTAACTGATCAATCTCACACTCTCGATCATCTTCCCTGACCTAAAATTATTAAATCACATATAATGAGATAAAATCCCAACAAGTCACCAAAATCCTATAACTGAACTCAAAACACAAAAAAGAAATAATATGTATGAAATTATTCAATTCATAACTGTAGCAGTCAATATGATCATGAATATGTATAGAAATAGTAAAACACATCCAGTAACAATAAAGCATGTGAACCAATAAACTAGTAAGTTACAAATGCTAATAAATAGTACAATGTTGCGTAGATGTCGAAGTAGTAAAGAAGCAAACAATCATTTTTAACTCATACACCGTAGCAGTACTATAAAAAAGAATTCATTAAACTAGTAAAGTAGAAGTAGTTAGGAAAATTATGAAAATATATAACAATATAGTTCAATATTATCTAGAAATCATATAAGAGTGTATACAGGATGCTCAATTATATCAGTATTAGTGTCAATTTGTAGCTTATATCACATGCCTAGTAATAGGAATATGTTCTTAATAGCAGTAAGTTAGTATAGAAACAGTAGATCGACAGTAATAGTTCAATAAATTAGTAACAGTATATCAGTGACACTAAAATAGTATAGCAAATCATATCCAAGTAATAATACTAAATAATTAAGGAATGATGTCTTGCGTGAAATTTTTTCAATAATTAGTATATTTGTAACCATTAGCTTAGTAAATAAAGTCATCACTCTTGTATGTTAGCATAATAATTAACTCATATAGCTCTCAATCAATGAATCACATGAATTAGTAGATGATAATACCAAATCATATTATTTAAAAGAAAGCATATTGACCCACCATCTTGCACAGTTGCACCTATTTTGATCCAATCTGTTAATATCTATGAGGTGAAATTTATGCATTCACATCTTCTAAATGTGTCTATGGGTGTTCTGTATGGATGAGTGTATTTGAATCTATTCTAAAGCAGGTTGGGGGAGCCTGTCTACTTGTGTATGAAAATTTAAAAATTTTCTCTAGGAGCACTACGGCGTTGGGATGGCAACGCTGCAGCATTGAGCTCTTTAGCCAATTTTTGGAATTTGAACTATCGCTACGGTGCTGTAGGGTCAAGTGTTATGGTGCTAAGTCAAATCTTTATAAAAGTATCTAAAATAATTTTTTATCATTTTATCAAAATTTTAAAACTCATTTTAGTGTTTAGAAAGAGGGAGGATTTTATAGTGAGAAAGTTATATTATTTATGCCTCCATTCCATTTTTTATTGTCGGCCCAGTTTAAAAAATTATTCAGATCAAAGTAGATTGCATTTCACCTATCTCAATTTTTAAAAAATACAAGAATTTTAAGATTTTCCTGATTTACTTTATAATTTTATAGATCAAAATGAGGATAACTTTGTATCCACAAAACTTTCATCACATATCTTTCTCTGTGTTATAAATATTATAGTTATGGACATTTAGGTATTTTTTTTGGAAAAATTTCATTTGGTAGATTGAAAATTGTGTGATTTTTAAAAAATTAGAAAATAATTCTAACCCCCCAAAAGAAGGTTGTAGTATAATTTAAGCTTCAAAATAGTATTCTGAATAATTCCTAATAATTTGGTAATATTCTAAAATAATGAAATTCTACTCTGTAGTTAAATTTATTGTATCACAACCCAACTCAATATAACCCATAATTACAAGTCAGACTATGTTAGATGGTGACAGAACAAAAAAGGAACATAATAGACCAAGATCTTTTATTAGGAGAAATATTAGATTTCATTTTGGAAAATAGACACCAAAGCTTCTAACTTTCAATTATATACAAATTTACTCATCCTAAAAAAATTATTTCTTTCTCTTTATCTATAAGAGAATACAGTATAGATTCTTACTATAACAATCTCAGGTAAATAGAAAGACATAGGGCAGGAAATATAAAAATGTTAGGACTGTTTAAAAATTCAAAAAGAAAATAGAAAAGGTACCGGCACACTAGACAAACAAAAAAAAAAGTCTCATCTAGTCAACCAGCCCTTCACCCCTCCCTATCTTGACCTGAAAATGAAATGCAAAGTACAAAATGAGCTAACAAACTCAACAGATTACAATACCCAAATCATTTATTAATAATTATAAAATTAATAAATTAAAATAAAGATACTATTCCAATCATAATAATCGACTTACATTAGAGTGGTGTCAGGACAATGCAATGTTTGCAGATAACTAAGCATGTTACAAAATTTAAAGTGCAGTATGTTGAATAGAATATAAATAAACAAAACCCCAATCCTCTTGACTCTCATTTAGAACTCTAGACCCTTATACTTCCCAGTTAGAATTCTTGGCCTATAGGCCTCCCAATACTTTCACCATATTAAAAATTTCCACAAGTGAACTCCATAGATATACAACAAAACTCCAAAGAAAATTCCTCTCGAACTCTTTAGATACAGACATAATATCATACAAAAATGCATAATATATCAATTATGTCATATAACAGTACAATTAAGCAATTAAATATAAATTAGATTATTTATAAAACTTCATAATTTCTACAGGAGATAATTTAGCAGTCAGTCCCAATACAATGCCACTATAATTTATTGATTAGAATTCTACCAAATTATTAGAGATTATGTAGAATTATGTTTCGGGAGTTTAATTATTCTACAGTACTATTTTTCAGTGTCTGAATATTTTCCAATACTTTTAGAAAAGTGGTGTTTCAAAAATTCCCAATAAAAGTTTATAGAAAAATACCTAAATGTCTATAACTATGTTCTCTGTAACATACTAGAAGCTACGCGGTGAAAGTTTCCCTATGTAAAAGTTATCTCAATTTTAACCCCAAAATGTTATATTTTAAATTAGAAAAATCCCAAAATTTTCAAATTATTAAAAATTGAGATATGCATAATACAACCTATCTAGAGCCAGATAATTTTCAGAACTAGCTCGTTAGCAAAAAATATACCAAAGTCACCCAACATGAACTTTCTCTCTCAATATCCTTCTCTCTCTCCTATCAGCTACTTTGATGGGATGAAACAAGTTAGTTTTAGTGAAAAATAATATTTTTATTTAACAATTAGGACCTGGTGTCATGGGGCTCTATATTGTGCGCCATAGTGCTCCCTTGAGGAGCATACATCATTGTAGAGCCACCCCAACACCACCACGCTAAATTATTTTGCAAAAATCTAGAGAGCTCAACACCATGGTGCCGCCTATCCTAGTGAAATAGTACCCCGTGGGGGATTTTTAGATTTCATAAACATATATACAATCCCTCGAGACCCGCTCCGGAGCAGATTCAAACATTCATATTCATACAAAACATTTAAACACATGTAGATGGATTCAAATACAAAAATTTAGTAAATTATATATTTTTTTTCAAATTGGGTCAAAATAAGTGCAACTGAACTCGAATTCAGTATGTGTTACATGTTGCCTACCGATATAGCATTCTATAAAATTTGAATTTGAATTGATTATTTATATTTCTTTTATTATAATATGATGGTATATTTGCTTATCTACTTAAAATATGTGATTCTAAAGAGATCTGTTGTGTGGTGGAGGTTTTGTTTGGTGTTAAATGCACAAAGAGTAATGAGGGTCTAAATTTTTTTAATATCTGATATATGTTAAGCATTGAGAGTTATAAGGGCCAATTTTCTAATATGCTAGTATAAAAAGTCATAAGGTCCTATTTATGATGGGAGGCATAAGGGCCTAAGACAAATCTATTATTTTTTGTCTTGATATATGGAGTGACTTTTTATTTACTTTCAGACCATAGTTTGTGTTATTTTAGTTATCTACAATTACTATTGTACTCATTAAAATAAATCTCTGATGAACTACTTTTAAATTTAGTTATATGCATAATAAATAAATTATTTAGAAATTAGATTAGTAGGTGTGACCTACTGAGCTGTGTCTACTCACACCTACTCTATATTCTATTTTAGGTTATAGAAAGGGAAAATAGTCTACTGAGAAGCAGCATCCAGAATCTAATTTGTCAATTTTATATTGGCAAATTTTTTATTTTGTATAATCATGGCTAGTTATTTAAGTACTTTGGTTTGATCTGTAGCAATGTATTGTAATATAAATATTATATATACCATTTAATGATAAATAAAAAGAATTTTATGAATGAGTTTATTTTTTGTTTGCTAAAAATTAATTAGAACCCCTGTTATTTGTATAAAAAAAATTTGAAGAGTTCCCTTGAAACTTAAATCTTGGGCTGACATGTCCCAATTCAACATAGTATGACATACATGTCTGTGGGTCATATCGGGTTGGATTGTGATAGTCCCCTTTTTATACAGAGTTGTGATTTTTAAGGAATTGATTATAAAATAGAGTCATAAGAAATGATTTGTAGTCAAGTGATATAGTTCTGGGTAGTATACTAGCACTTATTTTTGCTTGTTTTTATGTACATGTCTATTCAGCTATATATTCTGAGTGGTTATTTGATGGATCCACAAGACATATATATGAAAGATGGGTAAAGTGCTAGTTAGGTAGTATTGATATATAGTACTACTCTAAATGTTCAGCTCTAATAATATTTCTCAATTTTCTAGTTTAATACCCTTGTTGATGGGTGAAGTATATAGCAGGATCTCTTATGTTAGATCTAATGATGTTGACGGGCATTTATATATATATATATATATATATATATTAGATTGAAGCTTTTAAGGTTTGAGAATGTCATTGAGCCTAGAGAAGTAGATGACTAGTTGGTGAGATTAGAGAAGACCAAATGGGATGTAATTTCCTCCTGAGAGAAAGGTACCTTTGACTATGCTTATGTTAGATGGTGAGACTGAATGCTGGTGATTGGGTCAACAAAAGGAGAAGTTTCAGGGAAGATTGAATTCCCTAATCAGCTGTGAGGAATTTATAGCTATCTTTAGTTTGTGGTTTGTTCCTCCATCTACCCAACAACAGGTGTAAGAGAACTTTTTAAGATTAGTTTATGGGATAAGGATAGTTATGCAGTAAGTGGCAGAGTATACGATCTTTTTTAGGTATGTTCCATAGCTATGTAGTACTCCTGAGGAAAAGTACTATAAGTTTCTAAGAGGGTCCAAGATAGTTTGAGGTAGCCACAAGTTCCCTTCCACATTTTTTTATTTCTCTGATTTAGTAGGGAGGGCTAGTCTAATAGAAAATGATCTAATGACTACTCAGCAGTGGTGGGATGCTAGAAGAAAGAGGTTCAGTATTGAGATTTCTAGTAGCATATTTTTTGGGAAGAGGAGCAAATTTGGACCTAGAGATTCTAGCAGACGTGGTTAGTCTATTTAGTTCCAAGTGGTGGTGGTATGGCCAATTTTTTGGTTTTATTAGTGGGGCCCTCTATGCCAGAGTTGTGGCAGGAGACACTTTGGTCAATGCTATAAGATGACATAATAGTACTTTAGATATGGTCAGATTAGACATAGGGTGGCTAAGTTTTTGAAGGAAGGGCCTGACCGACATTCTAAGCCTAGGTCTAAGAGTTTTGTTAGATCTATAAGAAGATCGAGGATTGTTCTGCCTTATATGCTTACCATGTAAGGGATCATTTAGAAGAAGAAGAAGTGGTTCAGGTTTTATGGTAGGGAATCCATCTGAGAGTAGTTAAAGAAATTCTAGTAGTCATGTTGCACCAACTCTAGTTTAGGCATGTATTTACAATTTGGCTCAGTACGAGGCCATAGATGCTCTAAATATGTTTATAGTTATGTCCTTTTTTTATTATATGCCTTATTGCATTTTATTTATTTTAGAGCCAGTCACACATTTTTATAGATATTTTAATTTGTTGCACTTACCTTCTATATTATTATTACATTTTTCTCTATCTATTATTTTGTCGACTGGAGATGGTGTGGGAGTCAGTAGAATGTATTTTTGTGACATTTAAATATATGCTAAGAAGTGGAGATCTAGTCTATTATTATTACCTATTTTTAAATTTGATGTCTTCTAGGTATGGATTAGTTGAGTCGGTATGAAGCTTGGATTGATTATTTGAAAAAGAATGTTACTTTATTTATGGGTTGTGAGAGTTGTATATTCCAAGGAGTTAGAGGTGTTCTGTTATGGTTTCTGTTGTGTAAGTGGATAAGTTGTGGAGGAAAGGATGTGTAGTATTTTTGACATGTGTTAAGGATAGAAGTGTGGAATCTAGATCTTTGTTTGATGCTCTGATAGTATGAGAATTTCTTGATGTGTTTTTGAAAGAGTTAGTGAACTTACTACATGACAGAAAGATTGAGTTCTAAATTGATGTATTTCATAGTATAACTTTAATATCAAAAGCTCCATATAAGATGACACCTAAAGAGCTTTAAGAGTTGAAGGTATAACTTTTAGAGTCAGCTGATAAAAGTTTTGTCCATCCCAATGTGTCTTCATGGAGAGCACCTATTTTATTTATAAAAAAGAAAGATGGTACCATGCACATATGTATTGACTTTAGGGAATTAAATAATATAACAATAAAAAATAAGTATCCTCTACCAAGGATCAATGACTTATTTAATCAGCTTGTAGGAGCTTCTGTATTTTCAAAGATTAATTTGAAGTCTTGGTATTATCAAGTAAATATAAGAGAGGCAGATGTGATGAAAATTGCATTAAGTACCCAGTATAGACATTATGAGTTCTTATTCATATCTTTTGGGGTGACTAATGCTCCTACATTTTTATGGATCTGATGAATAAGATATTCTTGGAATACCTAGATGGTTTATAATTATATTTATAGATGATATCCTGGTAGATTCAGTTTTTGAGGATGATCATGTAGTGCATTTGAGGATTATTCTGGAGACGTTAAGGCAACATCATATGAAAAAAAATTTTAAGTGTGAATTCTAGCCGAAGAGTATCTCATTCTTGGGGCATGTGGTAAGTAGCACAAATATCTCTATAGATCCCCAAAAAGTTCAGATTATTGTTGATTGGTTGAGACCTACCACTATATCTAAGGTTAGTAGCTTTCTATGTATGATAGACTATTATAGAAAATTTATGAAAGGATTTTCTCAAATTTATGGACCTCTCATAAGGCTAAATCAGAAGTTAGTGGCTTTTATTTAGACATTTATCTTTGAGGAGAGTTTTCAGATATTGAAGGATTATGTGACATCTGCTTCAGTTTTGACTACTCCATCAAGTAAAGAAGGATTTTAAGTGTTTGGTGATGCTTCACTAAAAGGATTAAGATGTAATATCTACTCATTTATGCACAATTCCACCTATTCTAACCCAATCTGATTTAAGGTAATCCATTCAATTTTTATATTTGAACCAATCTGTAAGTGTTTAAGAATGTTTTGTATGAATGTGCAGGTCTGTATGTGCTCTGAAATAAGTCCCGCAGGTTTGTTGGCATCTTCTAAAAATATAGAATTTTTCTCTTAAGGGTTGCGACACTGAGCTCTATGGAATTTAGAAACTAAATAAAAGCGGCGAAGTTGGGGGTTGGATTACAGTGCACGCTATTGGGGGATGTGACGTATGCCATTGGGCTTCACGACACTCGGCCAAATTTTTATATTAAAATATATTTTTTCACTATTCCACTCATTTCCACCCAATTAAGGTAGAAAGTTATATATAGAGAGAGAAGATTATTTTGGGTTGCTTCGAGTCTTTTTCAAATGTCAGCATAGTTTTGAAAAAATTATTTGGCTTGAGGTAGGTTGCATTTTCAACTATCTCAATTTTAAAAAATATAATTTCAATAAATTTATGATTAAATTTATAATTCTTTTAGTAAAAAAGAGGATAACTTAATATATGTAAAACTTTCATCATGTAAATTTCTATATGCTATAGTGATGATAATTCTAGACCTTTAGGTATTTTTCTAAAATTTAATACTAATAGTTTAAAAAATTATGCCATTTTAATTGTCTAAAAAAGAAATTGCCCCCAAAAGTACTTTTGCAGTATAATTAAAGCTTCAAAAAAATGCTCTGGATATTCTCTAGTAATTTGGTTATATTCTAAAATAGTGAATTTTCACTCAACAATACATTTTATTATCTACCATTATAGTATTTTGTTAAATTATTAAATGTGTATGTTTATATTTTTTACTATAATGTAATAATTTATATGCTTATTTGATTGAAATTTTTGATTGTAAGGAGACCTGTTGTGGGTGGAGGAAGTTATGTTATGGTGCTAAATGCATATTATTATGCCAAAGGCACATTTTAGTGCTATATGCACACTCTGTTTTGATGTCATACGCACATTTTGTTCTAGTCGTATATGCACATTCTATTCTGCTGTTGAGTATTGAGAGTTATAAGGGACAATTTTTTAATATGCCACCACAAGAGTCATAAGGGTTATAATTCTCTAAATTTTATTCTAATGGCAGGTATTAGTGCTTGAGAAAAATCTGTTACTTTCTGCTCTGATATATGAAGTACTTTTTTATTTACTTTTTTGCATTGTTATTTATATTTTTATAGTTGTAAGTATTATTATGTTTAATGTAATATTTATTATGAACCGCCCTTAAATTCAGTTAAATACATATTAAATTAATTATTTGGAAATTTAGAACAATAAGTATGACATAATAAGCTGTATTAGCTTACAGTTTATGTACATTTTATTTCAGGATCTAGAAAATAAAAAAGACCCAATTGAGTAGCTGAGTTAGGATATAATCTGTCTAATGTAGTATAGTTATTCCCCTTGTTGATTTTTTATGTAGTCATGATTAGTTGATTAAATTGCTTTGTTCTACAGCTCAGTCTAAAACCATGCTGTCACAACCTGGCCCGATAAGCTCGCATAAGCGAGGCGGGAACGAACGGTTGTTGACCTCATTTTTGTATGAGGTCACTAGGACCCACTTGGATTTCTTTTTAGTGACCTAATGATGGAGAGGTGTCCACCCCTCAGTCATAAAGGTCCTATTAAAGACCCAATTCAATCCCAGTCAAACCTAGCTCTACCTTTTAATTCAATCTTTAATCCAACCTTCAATCAACATTCAATCAAATTTTAAATCATATCCAATTAATTTCAATCATTCATTTGATTTTTATTAATATGAATGATTCAAGGTCAATCATTTAACTCTTAAATCCAACCCAAATCTAACATTCCAAATCAAACCTTCAAGGTCAATGACCTAGGTCCTGAAACCCTTTCTGAGTGGACTTTCTGTCATCTAGAAACCCAATCAAGTGACCTCCAAATCATGATCCATCAATTTCATATTGTCCAGACATATCTCTAGGACCAACCCTCCAAATTTGAGCTCAATCTAGCACTTCTAACCCCTAAAACTGAATCTTTTCCCAAAGGCTGCAAAGCCTTCAGTTATTTACAGCCTATGCCACTAGACTTGCCATCCGATGGAATTTGACCTTGGGATGCCTTCCAAACCTTTCGACCATATCCATGACCTTTGTTATGACTTTTTGACCAATAACCTACACTTTGCTGGACCCAGTTTGCCCTAATGTTGACTAGGGGTCAAAATGACCAAAATGCCCTTTATAGAGGTTTCTGGTCTTTTCCCCAAAGTTCAACATGACCTTCTCATATAAACCTTCAAAAACTATCACAATGGATCCTAAATATCATTAGGAACACATTGGATTCAAACTCAAGTCTTGGTTTGACCTGGTTGACCAAGTCAACCAAGGTTGACTAAAAAATGCCCCTTAAGGTTTCAAATATCAATTTCAATCCAAATGACCTTACCAATGTATGAAACCACCTCCATTGATCTCAAAATACTCATTTGAACCTTTTGACCCAAAGTCAACCCATAGTTTGACCAGGTTGACCAAGTCAACTATGGTTGACCAAATCAACCCTTAACCCACATTAAGGTCAATTTCAATACTTGAACCCATTTTAAATCAAATCAATCCCTCAAACCATTCAATTGGACACCCTTGACATGTCCAAAGCTTTTTAAATCAAGATCCCACTCCAGCAGCCTCCAACCTTCCTAGAGCCTTCCCCATCTTCTCCAACCATTTATAAGGCTTTCCCAAGCTTCTTCCCATCATTTCCAAGCCTCAAATCACTATTTTAGTGAGGAGAGAGCATTCTAGAGAGAGAAAGAGGGTTTTCTAATACAACTTTCGATCCAGCTAGATCCAGCTCTTGGTGTCTTCATCAAAGTTATAGAGGATCACTACAGCTTTCCAATGAGCCCAAGATCTTAAAAATCCGACGGTTGGACTGTAAGTTATGCTTATTTTTAAGTTTAAATTTTAATTTGAAACTGCTCAAAAATTTCATTGTTTAGGGTCTCCAAACTCTAGGCAATGAAATTTCATGTTCCCATGAGCTTATGTTTCAAATTTTGTTAAATTTTGACGAGTATTTTGAAAGTTATGAGTATTTTAATTTTCTAGTTTATTTTGAACTAAAATGGCCTTGATCGATCTCGGCCGTCCGATTTTCTATCTTTCTCGATCAGACGGCTTGGGGTTAGTGATGGTATGGATAGGTGGTTGATAAATAGCACTTTGCATATCAAAATGCCACGCGCCACCGTCGTTTTGGCGCCGATCATTGTCAATGATTGGCGCCGCCTATTAATGGACTTAAAAATTCAAAAAAAAGTCATAACTTTCAAAATTCATAGTAAATTCATTTTTCTACCAAATTGAGTGTTGTTGGGCTCGTTGGAAAGATAATTTATCATAGTATTTATTAAAATTAATTTTGAGTTGATTTGATTACTGGATTGTGAGATATTTCCATTTCTTTAAAATTAGTTTTTTATGATTTTCTCACAATCCAGTGGTCAATTGAGCCCCAAATTTTGGTGGAATGTATTTGGGTATCTTAGGCATGCACTATAATTTTCTTAGGTTCAGATACCCATTGAATTGCTATGATCTGAATTTTTAAGGTAATGGGTCCATTTTGGACCCAAAACTTTGAAAATTCATAACTCCATTTTTCTGTAGAATTAGGATGCATAACTTTTGTGGTGTGATTGCATATGTGTAAGGGTTAGCTACACCAAATTTCAAGCCCATTTGAACAGTATGGACACCTAGAAAAGATAATTAAGGAAAAGTCTAGAAAACTTTGAAAATTTTTAGGGGATTATCCACACACCCAATAGGGGTGAAACTTGAACATAGTACACTTAGTGACGCCATGTACCTTAGGTTTAAATTGCATTGAATTTGGAGGTTATTAAGGTTAGAAAATTAATTACCCAAAGTTTCAGCCCTTTTAAGGACTCAGAAAATTCAAAAAAATGTAATAAATCCAAATTAAGTCCAAAAATTATAAATAATATCTCAAATTGACCATGACTTAGTGCTCTACCTAGGAAAAATAAAAGCCCCTTAATTGGACTCCTAATTTAACTTTAATTTGACTTTTAATGAAAATCAACAATTAATTAAATTAATTAATTAAAAATTATTAAAAATCCCAAATAATCCCGAAACAATTGGATATGCTCCCATGGGTCATCCTTGACCTTTGGGAGTGATTCTATGTAATTTCGGATGAGTTTGGATCAAAATGATCAAAATCTTCCTAATTAAGCAATTTTTAAAATTCCAATAATTAAGGAAACCTTAAAAATTCATAACTAATTACAAAAAATCCAAATTGAGCAAACATAGTGTCAATCAACTCCAAATAAGGTTTAGTATTTTCTAAAAATGTCAAACCTCCAAAATCTGGTCAAAGTTAAAAAGTCAACTTTTCAGTCAACCATAGTTCAAATCTAGGCCCAAACTTAAAAAAATCATAACTTTTCATAGAAAAATCCAAATTGAGTGTGGTAATAGTCTAACAAATCATCATAAAGTCTAATATTTATTAAAAATTTGAAACTTACAAAATTAACTTTAATTTGAAAAGTCAACTTTTGGACCCCTTAATTAACATAATTAAATAATTCCAATAATTTCTTAAATCCAATAATTCATCAAAATTCCAGAAAACTTTAATTTGATTAATAAAACACTCAACCAACACTCAAATGCATAACAAACACTCCAAAGATGAAGTTTATTGGATGGACTACTCCGGGCTGCGGGGCTAAGTGTCCTAAGGAGGCCTAGTTCCTCGAGCCTGGTGGCACAACGCCATGAATGAATTCAATGGAGTGCTAAACATCAAAACTGGGTTACCTTTAATTACTTAACCAAGTTAAAACCTTTAATTCAACTACATCAGTAAGGTTTTTAGGATGGACTACTCCGGGCTGCGGGGCTAACTATCCTAAGGAGGCCTGGTTCCTCGAGCCTGGTGGCACAATGCCATGAACCTGTTGATAAAAAATATAAAATAATTTAACTTTTAAAATCAGTAATTAACTAACTTAATTAATATTAATTGATCATTAATTTTCAGGTCCCAAGTCCTGGATGAGAAAAGTGGAGGGTTGCGATAGGTAGTCGACAGCCAGCATAAAACTTGTCGAATAATAATGACATTAATCCTTTAAGAAATTGTGTTAATGCTAGGGCGTCCCCTGGAAGCGACGCATTGTATGGCCTGAATACAGCGATAAGTGTGCAAGGGCCGCTGCACCGCCGCCCGGGTGCAGTGTTAAATAGACAAGGGTTACCACATCAAGGACGGATGTGGGCAAAGAAGCTAGTCCATGAAACTAAAATTAGGATAGGAACTTGGAATATTGGTTCCCTTACAGGAAAATTAATGGAATTAATAGATATTATGATTCATATGAAGATAAATATTCTGTGCATTCAGGAAACTAAATGGGTTGGAGAGAAGGCTAAGGAGATTGATAGTTTAGGATTTAAACTTTAGTATTCGGGTAGGAGTCGTACTAGAAATGGTGTAGGTGTGATTTTAGATAAGAGTTTGAAGGATAATGTTATAAATATTAATAGAATTGGAGATAGAATTATAGCTTTAAAGATTATTGTTGATGCTAAGATTGTTAACATTATAAATGCTTATGCTCCTCAAGTGGGTTTGGATATGGATTCAAAATTAAAATTTTGGAATGACTTAGAAGAATTAATACAAAAGATACCTCTTGAAGAAAGAGTTTTTATTGGAGGAGATTTAAATGGATATATTGGTAGAGAGGTAGATGATTTTAAAAGCATTCATGGTGGCCATGGGTTTGGAATGACAAATGAAGGTGGTAAGTCCATATTAGATTTTTGTTTAGCTTATGATTTTTTAATTGCTAATACATTATTTAAGAAAAGGAATGAGCATCTCATTACTTATAAAAATGGATATAGTACAACTCAGATTGATTATTTTCTTATAAGGAAATTAGATCGTTTAGATTGCAAAGATTGTAAAGTTATTCCGAGTGAAAACTTATGTACCCAACATCGTTTATTAGTTTTGGACTTGAAGATAATGGGGAAGAAATTAAAAAATAAAGTTAAACATTTTCCTAGGATTAGATGGGGGCATTTAAAGAATATTAACAAAAATATTTTTGAGAGTAAGATTTTAGATCTTAAGATTTTGTCTGTGCATGAGGATGCTAATGTTATATGGGAAAAAGTGGCTAGTAATATTAAAAATATTGCAAAAGATGTGCTTGGAGTTTCAAAGGGAAAAGCTCCTAATAGTAAAAATAGTTGGTGGTGGAATCCAAATGTGCAAGAAAAGATTAAAAATAAGAAGATTTGTTATAAAATTGGTTTAATTGTAAAAATTTTGATAATTGGAAATTATATAAAGAGGCACGTAAGGAATCTAAGAAAGCAATATGTGATGCAAAGAGTTTAGCTTTTAGTGATTTATATAATAGATTTGATACTAAGGAGGGAGAAAGATATATGTATAAGCTAGCCAAATAAAGAGATAGGAGTAGTAAGGATTTAGTTCAAGTGAAGTGTATTAAGGATGAAGATCAAAAAGCACTTTTTTTAGAAGATGATATTCAACAAAGGTGGATGAGATATTTTGCTAAACTTTTTAATGAAGAATGTGAAAATAAAATTGACTGTAGTGACCTTAGCACCTTAAATGAAAATAAAGATTTCTGTTTTTATCGGTGTATTAGTAAAATCGAAGTTATAGAGGCTTTAAAGAAAATGAAGGGTGGAAAAGCTGTTGGACCTGATGATATTCCAATAGAGGTGTGGAAATGCTTAGGAGATGAAGGAATTTCTTGGCTTACTAAACTTTTTAATACTATTTTGAAGACTAAAAAGATGCTAGATGAGTGGAGAATGAGTGTGTTAATCCCTATTTTTAAGAATAAAGGTGATGCACAAGATTGTGCAAATTATAGAGGAATTAAGTTAATGTGTCATACTTTAAAACTATGGGAACGAGTTATGGAGCATAGGTTGCGGCGTGATACTAATGTTTCTCAAAATCAATTTGGATTTATGCCGGGTAGGTCTACTATGGAAGCCATACATTTATTAAGAGGTTTGATGGAGAAATATAGAGAGAATAAGGAGGATTTACACATGATATTTATTGATTTAGAAAAAGCATATGATAAATTTCCAAGTGAAGTGCTATGGAGAGTTCTTGAAAAGAAAGAAGTTAATAACGCTTATATTCAAATCATTAAAGATATGTATGCAGGAGCTATTACTTGTGTTCAAACACAAGGTGGTTTGACCAAGTATTTTCCTATTTCGGTTGGATTACACCAAGGATCAGCCTTAAGCCCATATCTTTTTGCTTTAGTCATCGATGTTCTCACTAGACACTTGCAAGAGGATGTACCTTGGTGTATGCTTTTTGCTGATGATATTCTTCTTGTTGATAAGACTAGAGAGGGAGTTGAAGGTAAACTAGAATTGTGGAGGTCAACCTTAGAGTCTAAAGGTTTTCGCTTGAGTAGATCTAAAACGGAATATATGGAGTGTAATTTTAGTAATAATAGACCTAGTGAGGGCATTGTGACTTTGGCCGATCAAGTCATTAATAAGAGTACACATTTTAGATATCTTGGATCTATTGTTCAGAGTGATGGTGATATAGATGGGGATATTATTAGCAGAATCCAAGTTGGATGGTTGAAGTGGAGGAATGCATCGGGCTTATTGTGTGATAGAAAAGTACCCCTCAAACTTAAGGGAAAATTCTATAAGATGGTGGTGAGACCTGCAATGCTTTATGGTGCTGAATGTTGGCCATTAAAAGAGAAGCATAATTCTAAGTTAAGTGTTGCAGAGATGAGGATGCTCAGGTGGATGAGTGGCTTTACCCTTAGAGATAGGATACGAAATGAGCATATTCGTGAAAAGGTTGGAGTAGCTCCAGTGGAAGATAAGATTAGAGAGAGTCGCCTTAGATGGTTTGGTCACGTAAAACGGCGGCCTCCCGATGACCCGGTTAGGAAAGTAGAGGTCTTAGATTTGACTTATGTTAAGAAAGGTAGAGGTAGACCTAAAAAGACTTGGTTAGAAAATATTAGAAATGATCTTTCTTTATTAGATTTAAACGAGAATTTGACTTTTAATAGGACACAATGGAGAAAAAGGATTCATATAGCCGACCCTACGTAGTGGGATAAAGGCTTGATGTTGTTGTTGTTGTTGTTGATCATTAATTTTTAATAAACTAAATCAACTTAATCAACCCCGATTACTACTCGGTAACCCAGGCCTACGAGGCTATTAACTTAGCCCCAAGGAAGGTGAAATAAACTTCACGGCCTCGGTGAGCAACAAAGGTATCAATCATTTAACAATTAAAATGCATTTAAATCAAACTTTAACTCATTAATACTTAAACTCGAACATAAAGTTCCCTTTTAGCCTTTAACAAACTCAAACATTAAACAACTTCAATCAAGTACCTTATTCAGGATCTACCCTAGCCACACGACCTACTACACACACTTTAGATGGTTTGTTAGGACAACCGACTCTAGATCTAGGCTAGGCCGGTGTTTACTTTTCTGCTGTGTGTAGGGTTTTTCGAGTTTTCATTGCATGTTGTGATTGAAATTGATTGATGTGTTTGTTTACTTTCACTATACTCTGTGGATTGATGTGATGGGCGATTAGATTACCCTTATGTTATGAACGATCTGGATGCTCACTGGATTTTCTGCAGGTGGCCATGCTCGTGCAGGGCAATAAAGGGGGCAAAATAAATTATAAATATAAATGCTACAAGTGCTTCAGCTGCTTAGCCCCCAAATAAAAAAGAGCGTGGCCAAGTGTATTTATTTTTCTGTATATATATATATACAACTGCTTGGGATGTGATTTAATATTTAAATGCTTAGGATAACCTTGTAGGAGAGTCTAGAATATTCATTTTCATATTTATGTAATTCATTTGAGTATTGAGTTGTGAAAGTGGCACTTTGAGTTTGGGATACATAGATCCAAAGGTTGGATTCCAAAGAGAAAAGGATACCCTTTGGGGGATAGTCCTTCTCTATTTGGAACTCCAAATTTGGATCATTTTATTACTCAAAGTGGAAAGAGTAACCTTCCCCTCAAGTGAAGAGTTCTCTTTTCCATTTGGGTATCCGATCACGAAGAATCCAAGGAGCTCGAGGAGGAGAAGACCGAGAAGTTGAAGACAAAGAGTATCCCACTCAAAGGCACTTGCGTCTGTATTAGGATTAGAATCTGGGTTGTTGTTAGTGGTGCCAGGCCACTTTTAATTTATGTAAATTTGGGTTGTAATAAGCAAGGCAATTTGCCTATGGATATTTACTTAATTAATTTAATTATTTAATGTGTTGTGATTTAATTTGATTGCATATAAGGTTGCCTATTTTTCTTAGTTCTTTGGCGCTTGCATGCCGCTTTTGTTTTAGCCTGGATTTCGGTAGGCTCTCTAAGGACTAAAAATATTTTTACTCATAACTAATATTTAAAATTTTAAGATTTAAATAACATAGAAGCTTAACGACCTAGGGAATAGTCGGAATCGTCCGGGGTCGCATGCATATTACTGCATCTCTCTCCCTCCTTGCTATAAGACAATTCCCCGCCTGCGGGTAGAGTCCAGATAATTTGACCTATGAGGATGAGGTGCTGGATCTGGGGAAGTCTAGTTTTTTCAAAAAAATATTATTTTATAAGCCTTTTTAAAATCTCATGCATACCTGATTGGGAAATTTGAATCAGCATGCATCGCATTAGAAACTAATTAAATTAAAATTTTAATTGCATTTATCTAAGCATTCCACCCGATATAAGTCAAGGGGTCAATTAGGAATCTGCTCTAGATGTCGACCCTGACTTCTTAAACCAATCTTAAATAACGTCTCTGATTACTCTGCATCAAAAGACCGGACTCATAGTTTTGAAGCCTTAGTGGTTTAGCTGGCTCCCCAATCCAGGCCGGGGTAAGTCCAGGTTTTGCACTACACTAGTTAGGTTAGGACTACTGTATTCCAGTGTCCAAATTTAAATTTAAGATCCGGGGTAGATTTCTTTTTGAGTCATAAGACCCCAACCTCTGGGAATATAATCCCAAATTTCTAACAAAACGCTTAACTCAAACTAAATATTCTTCCAATCCAAAATTTAAAGCCCAACACTTAGCTTAGGTTGGGACACTTCTGAATTGTTTTAGAATCTCAAAGTGTCTCCTACCCCTCTTCCCTTGACTCAAAAATAATTATTCAAAATTTGATCCAATCCCTTTTCAAAATCCAAATTCACCTCTTGGGTATCACTCCTAGAAATCTCTAAACAAAATTTCTGTCATTATTTTAAACAAAAATTTTCGTAGGGGACTCCGGTCTCCCACGATGTAATTAACTACAAGGGCTTGCGCTCGTAGGAGATTTAGAACCCACAACTGATTTTCAAAATTGATTTTCAAAATTCAATTAGTCTTCATTGGAAAAATTAAATTATTGATTATCGTTATCTTTATGTTCGAACGATTATTAACAAATGATATCTTCTCCCTTTGGGGAGATATATCTTTTGTTAAAATGATTTCGAACATGAAATTAACGATCACTTCCCTTGATTATCGTAGCATGATATTTGACTGAACTTTATTTTGACCCTTCGGGGCCATATAAAGTTCTCTCTTAAATTTGGTTACGATATTCAAGACGGGATTCTTAATTCTAAATCTGAACCCCATCCTAAAATTTTATTTCCACCTCCCAAGGTGGTGTAATATTTTTGATGGGTTGTTTGATTTTAGAATTAAATTTTAATGTCAATTTTGAATTCCCCAAAGAAGATTAAAACTTTTCAAAACCTGCTTTCAAACCACAAACAACGGTAGGACGGTAGATTAAACTTTCACTTCATCTAAAACTATCTCAATAAATAAATTTTGAAAGAGCCACTAAAACTTCAATTAAGAAAATAAATGAATACAAAACATTCAAATACCTTTCTTCCGGTGGGCCATGTCTAGAGTATACATTTTCATCTATCCTGCTCATTTTGGTTCTATTAAGTCACATCTGTAAAATATATTAAAGCAACTAAAGTAAGCTAAAGCTTAGCGAGTAACACATATTTCTAAACTACAGTAATTCAAGGCAGGAGGAGTAATATGCTAGATGTCACTTTCATTCAAACGTATCATAAATTTTATTTTCTATAAACATATCATTTAAATATGAGTATAAATTATAAATCCATAACATTTCATAATCAGTTTACATTCATCATATCAGCATTTGTAACTTCATATCACTTTTCATTTATTCATATCATTTGTTTCATCGAAACATTAAATGTATAGTGTTATACATAAAATATAAATACATAACATATCATAATAAGTTTACATTCATCATAAATATAATCATATCTTTCTCATTTTCATATATAATACACCCGTCACAGGAGCCATCGTCTAATTTAGTACCAATGAAGGTGCCCCTTTATCATTTGGCTCAAAAGAGCCCCTTTTCCATTTCATTTACCATTAACGTGCACGAGTACGGTGTCCCCAGCCAGTACCATAAGGGGGTGAGCTCCATCTTTTCAGCATGCATATACAAGCATTCAATAACAATCATATCATAATTATAACACTTCATGTCATCTCATTTCTATAACATAAGAACTTTATCATATAATGTTATAAAATGTAACATGTAATTTGCATGATCAACCATTTGGCAAGAGTAACAAAATCATGTGCTAAATTAATCATAAAGATTTCATAAATATGCTTGAACTTTCAAAACACATAACTGGATAGAAATAAAGGTCATTACTATAAATAAAGAATCATGTATACTTACAAGCTTGCTATATCACATCATCTTATTTTTATATCATATAAACTTTATATGATAATGCCATGGAATGTAACATATAACTTTATCGCATGATCAACTATTGGACAAGAGTATGGATAAGAGTAACATAATCATGATCTAATTTAACCATAAAGATTTCATAAGCATGATTGAACTTTTAAAATATATAACTGAAGATAAACAAAATTATCAATGTAATAAAGAATCATGAGTACTTACCTTGAAGTTAAAAGTAAGAAATTTATCGCTTCTCCCTCTTCAATGCCTTTCCTCTCACTTCAAAATCCTAAAAAAAATAATGTAACTGTGATTGTCAAATATTTACTCTAGTCTTGCTCCAATCCTCATTAATCTAATCTTCATTTCCATCATCCTCCATAACATTAGACATTAAACCTCTTTAAATATTAGGATTCTTTTCATTAATTATCATGCATATTACCTTATCCTAAATCCTTACTTTTCTATTTTAATACTATCTTTCTTCCTATAAAAAAAATTCTGTTTCTTTTCTTTTATTTTCGAATTACCTAAAAGCCCTAATTTTTGGAAGCCAAATCTTCATTAATCTCTTTATTTTAACATGTCGAATCTTCCATATCATTTACATAAATAATTAGGACTTTCTAATTTTCGGATTTAATTAAATTAAAATTTTGAAAAATGAAATTATGTGCAAAAATCCTAATTCTCATCATTAAAATCCTTCCTAAGTCTATTTGAAACCAAGGCACTTAAAAATTTTCATAATTTTGCAAAGCCCTAAATCTTGAAACATGAAATTTCATCATAACATTTAACTAACTTCCTATAGAAGCTCTCTAATGTCATTAGGAAGCCTTCTTACAAAGCCATTTTGAAAGAATACAAAAATTAGAGAAACCCCTAATTTTTAAAATCTAAAATTTTAAAGAAATCATTTCATTTCTATGCATAAAATCATCTTCTAAGTCTTCCCTATCACTTCCTAAAAGAAAAACAAAGTTTACCTCAAACCCTAATTTTTTTCCCTTAAAGAAAACTTAATAAAAAGGAGGGGAAATTCAAGCAAACAGCTTACCTTAGCCTTCTTGAATCTCCCTCTTCGATTTCCCCTAAGGAAAGCCGCCGGAAACCACCCCCAAAAGCTCCTGTCGCCTCCCTTCTCCCCTTCTCTCGGTTCGGGCCGCACGAAGGAAATGGGGGACCGAAACAATTAAGCCCCCTATTTAGAGTGGGATGTCCTCTTTAAATTCCTAAAGTCCAAATTGCCCTCACTTAAACTCCCTCTCTATTCATATGACATCAAGGGCAAAGTTGTCATATTGAGTTTTCAGAAAATTTAAACTCTCAAAATACTTAAAATCAGATATGGGTTCTATACATCAATTCACTCAGAATTTTGTGCTCTATTTTATAAAATTATTTGCGTCAAATTCTGACAACTTTGAAATTTTCACTTAAACTCATCGCGACGCATCGAAAAGCATGCGAAGCCTAAAATGGTATTTTGTAGGTTTTACAATTCTCCCTCCCTTATAAAAATTTCGTCCTTAAAATTTAGAAATAAGCATCAACGAATCATACCTTAATTAAATATGTGTGGGTAGCTTTCTCTCATCTCTGATTCCTTCTCCCACGTGGCATCTCTTTCTGATCCATGCCTCCAAAGAATCTTAACATACGTGATCTCTCTGTTCCGGAGCCGCTTAACATCAAAATCTATGATTTTCTCTGGTTCATCTACAAAAGTCAGATCTGGTTGAATATCCACTGATTCAGTACTAATCTTCTGAGCTTCACTAGATTTCATTTCTCCTGAAGTCTTCTGAACCAATACAGGATAATATTTTGCTGTGTGTCCAGACTGACGACACCAATAGCAAGTGTTGGAACCAATCAGACATTCACCCTTAAGCAATCTGCCACATTTAACACAAGTTTCAATAACTTTACTAACAATTGCACTACTAACTCCAAGAACTAAACTTAGATTTCTTCTCATTTGATCCTTCCATCAAATTGCTTTGACTTTCTTCTTCAACACTCTTCCTTTTATATTGATCCCTTCTCTTTTGTGATTTAGAAATCAATTTCCACCATTCTATCTCTTTCCACCAATAATGAATAGTCTTCAATTTCGAAAGGTATTAAAGGTTGCCTAATATCATCTTTTAGACCAAATTGAAATCTATAACACTTCTCCTCTACTGTTTCAAATCAACTGATATCGTAATAAAGTTGTAAATTTCACTTCATATTGCATTACTGATTTATCTCCTTGAATCAATCTTATCAATTTGTCTTACATCTCCCTCTGCTTACATAGGTATAAACTATTCTCTGAACAATTCTACAAGTCTTCTCTATTTGGAATATCTCCTAACTTATCTTCATGTTGCCCTCTCTACTACCTTTATGCTTCTCCATCCAAGGGAATTATAGCAAGTGACACTTTCCTTTCATCAGGATATGACATGCTATCCAATATCTTCTCTATATGAAGCAACCCATTTTTCAGCCTCAATTGGTCATTCATTTCTCTTGAATAATGGTGGCCGTATATCCTAAAACAACTTCAGATATTTTTCCATTCCAAGTACAGGTTGTGATCTTGATTCTTGAAGTATTTGGATCCTAGTCGCCATCATTTGAGTTAAAATAGTTATTGGTGTTCACAGTCACTTCATGGGGTAATCCTCCACCTTCCATATATCGGTTACATTCTCTTGATCATCAACATACCTGATATATTTAGACAAACTCAACAACAACAATAATAAGCCTTCGTCCAACTACGTGAGGTCGGTTACCTAAATCCTTTGTCTATATTGAGTCCTGTTAAAAGTCAAACTCTCAAGTAAGTCTAATAAAGAAGGATCATTTCTAATATTTTCTAACCAAGTCTTTTTAGGTTTATCTTTATCTTTCTTAACATAAGTCAAATCTCATACATCTAATCTCCTAACCGAGTCACCGGAAAGCCACTTTTTTTGTGACTAAACCATCTAAGGAGACTATCTTTAATCTTGTCTTCCAATCGAGCTACTCCAACCTTTTCACGTATATGCTCATCTCATATCTTGTCTCTAAGGGTAAAGCCGCTCATTCACCTAACAATCCTCATCTCTACAACATTTCTCTTTTAATGGCAAAGATTTTGTACTATAAAGCATTACAGGTCTCACCACCATCTTATAAAATTTTCCCTTAAGTTGAGGGGGACCTTTCTATCATCCAATAAGCCCGATGTATTATTCCATTTCAACTATCCAATATGAATTCTACTAATAATATCCTTATCTATTTCACCATCATCTTAAATAATAGATCCAAGATATCTAAAACATGTTCTCTTATAAATGACTTAATCGCTCAAAGTCGCAATCCTCTCACTAGATCTATTATTATGAAAATTACACTCTATATATTCAGTTTTAGATCTACTCAAGCGAAAACTTTTAGACTCTAAGGTCGACCTCCATAATTCAAGTTTTCCTTCCACTCCCTCTCTAGTCTTATCAACAAGAAGAATATCATCAACAAAAAGCATATACCAAGGTACATCCTCTTGCAAACACCAAAGTACATTCTCTTGCAAACACCAAAGTACATCCTCTTGCAAACCCCAAAGTACATCCTCTTGCAAACATCTAGTGAGAACATCCATGACTAAAGCAAAAAAAAAAAAGGGCTTAAGGCTAATCCTTGATGTAATCCAACCGAAATGGGAAAATACTTGGTCAAACCACCTTATGTTGGAACGCAAGTAATAGCCAAGTAATAGCTCCTGCATACAAAACTTATTAATTTGAATATAAGCATTCATAACTCCTTTCTTTTCAAGCACTCTCCATAGCACTTCTCTTTGCACTTTATCATATGCTTTCTCTAAATCAATAAGTAGCATAAGTAAATCCTCCTTATTCTCTCTATATTTCTCCATCAAAACTCTAAATAGATGTATGGCTTCCATAGTAGACCTACTCGGCAAGAATCCAAATTGATTTTTTTTCCCCAACTAATAAACACCATTCAAGCTTATCAACCTTAAAGAAGTCATTAGATCTTTGATAGTACCCAAAGCTTTTCCTGAAGGAAATCCTCCCAAACTTATCCTAGATATCTTGTTTAATTCGATCAATCCTTCCACCAAAAATTCTGATTCCGTGTCATAAACATCTCTTTCCTTTAACTTAGCTTCCACTTGATGATCAACAACTGATACCTTCTTCACTTGATTATCACCTTACGTCCTAAAAGTGGCACATACCCAACTGGCATCTTTCCTACAACTGTTGACCCCACTCTTTTCCCCAAAGGCTTAGAATGAGAAACCCTAACAATACATATTCCACCCTATGGCCAACAATTCTCATTCATTCAGCTTTTGTTTAGTGAACACTTGAATTAACAATAGTTGTTTATAAATCTTTACTTAATTAAATGTTAAAAATCACCAAAGCATCATCATCTTTTGTATCAACATCAACCTCAACATCATCTAAAGATAACACTTCAAGAAATTTTTTTTACACCATCAATAACGTGGAAATTCAATACAATAGCTAGACATACTTGAGAATTCATATTTCTTCTAAAAACTATTGCAGTTAGCACCATATCAGCTACTAGCTTCCTTTCAATAGTGTCCGCACTTCACTTTCTTTAAAGCCTCTCTAACTTAAGTTTTATGAATACGCCGATAAAAACAGAAATCTTTATTTCCATTTAGGGTGCTAAGGTCACTAAAGTCAATCGTAGTCTCACAATCTTCATTAAAAAGTTTAGTAAAAATATCTCATCCACCTTTGTTGAATATCGTCTTCTACGAAAAGCACTTTTTGATCTTCATCCTTCATACATTTAACTTGAACTAAATCCTTACTACTATCTCTTTGCTTGGCCGACTAATATATTTATTCATTAATTTAAATCATTCCTATGGCTCTTGTATACAGTTCATATTCCTAAGAATTTCTTATCTCTAATACCACTCTAGTCACGACCCAGCCCGATAATCTCGCATAAGCGAGGCGGGAATGAACGGTCGGACGGTAAATTAAACTTTCACTTCATCTAAAACTATCTCAACAAATAAACTTTGAAAGAGCCACTAAAACTTAAATTAAGAAAATAATTGAATATAAAACATTCAAATACCTTTCTTCCGGTGGGCCACGTCAAAGGTATACATTTCCATCTCTCCTACTCATTTTGATTCTATTAAGTCACATCTGTAAAATATATTAAAGCAACTAAAGTAAGCCAAAGCTTAGCGAGTAGCACATGTTTCTAAACTACAGTAACTCAAGGCAGGAGGAGTAATATGCTAGATGTCACTTTATTCAAACGTATCATAAATTTTATTTTCTATAAACATATCATTTAAACATGAGCATAAATCATAAATCTATAACATTTCATAATCAGTTTAAATTCATCATATCGGCATTTATAACTTCATATCACTTTTCATTTATTCATATCATTTGTTTCATCGAAACATTAAATGTATAGTGTTATGCTTAAAACATAAATACATATCATATCATAATCAGTTTACATTCATCATAACTGTATTCATATCTTTCTCATTTTCATATATAATATACCCGTCATAGGAGCCACCGTCTAATTTGGTACCAATGAAGGTACCCCTTTATCATTTGGCTCAAAAGAGCCCCTTTTCCATTTCCTTTACCATTAACATGCACGAATACAGCATCCCCAGCCAGTACCATAAGGGTGTGAGCTCCATCTTTTCAGCATGCACATACAAGCATTCAATAACAATCATATCATAATTATAACACTTCATGTCATCTCATTTCTATAACATAAGAACTTTATCATATAATGTCATAAAATGTAACATGTAATTTGCATGATCAATCATTTGGCAAGAGTAATAAAATCATGTGCTAAATTAATCATAAAGATTTCATAAATATGCTTGAACTTTCAAAACACATAACTGGATAGAAACAAAGGTCATTACTGTAAATAAAGAATCATGTATACTTACAAGCATACTATATCACATCATCTCATTTTTATAACATATAAACTTTATATGATAATGCCATGGAATGTAACATATAACTTTATCGCATGATCAACCATTGGACAAGAGTATGGATAATAGTAACATAATCATGATCTAATTTAACCATAAAGATTTCATAAGCATGATTGAACTTTTAAAACATATAACTGAAGATAAACAAAATTATCCTGTAATAAAGAATCATGAGTACTCACCTTGAAGTTAAAAGTATGAAATTTGCCGCTTCTCCCTCTTCAATGCCTTTTCTCTCCTTCAAAATCCTAAAAAAAATAATGTAACTGTGATTGTCAAATATTTACTCTAGTCTTGCTCCAATCCTCACTAATCTAATCTTCATTGCCATCATCCTCCATAACATTAGACATTAAACCTCTTTAAACATTAGGATTCATTTCATTAATTATCATGTATATTACCTTGTCCTAAATCCATACTTTTCTATTTTAATACTATCTTTCTCCCTATAAAAAAAATTCTTTTTCTTTTCTTTTATTTTTAAATTTACCTAAAAGCCCTAATCTTTGGAAGCCAAATCTTCATTAATCTCTTTATTTTAACATGTCGAATCTTCCCTATCATTTACATAAATAATTAGGACTTTCTAATTTTTGAATTTAATTAAATTAAAATTTTAAAAAATGAAATTTTATGCAAAAATCCTAATTCTCATTATTAAAATCCTTCCTAAGTCTATTTGAAACCAATGCACTTAAAAATTTTCATGATTTTGCAAAGCCCTAAATCTTGAAACATAAAATTTCATCATAACATTTAACTAACTTCCTATAGAAGCTCTTGTGGGTCTCCGAAAGACTCTGCTTGTGGGGAATAGAATGTAAAGGGTACGACCACACTATCCCGTAGGACAAAATGATCGTAGACCTTTGCACTCTACACAAGTAGGCCAATGGAAGAGCAGATGGAGTCATACATACGATTAGTCATAGAGGATAACGGCTTTCGCCTACACACCTCGATGGATAATAATATATATGACCCAAAATGTCATGAGATTTCCCCCATTCGATACATCAGCTCGAATGGGGTTTATTTGATGTGGGGATCGGTCTCCCACAAGCGCAAGCCCCCGCGATTAATTACATCTTAGACCTTAGCCTAAGAAAACTCTCAATTAAGGATGATATATTATTCTCTCCTTAATTCAGTGCACAGAGAAAGTTCCTAAGTTCTACTTCAAAGGTGATAAACTCTTCTCTTTATCCTTAGTGATGATTAAATATTTTTAAATGTATAAAGATATGATTAAAATTTCAAGTTTAAAAAATCAAAAAATAGAATTCGCTAACTAGGAGAAATGACAGATTCAAAATCCATCAAAAGTGAAAAGAGACACACTGAGGGTTATACAATCTGGGCTTATGCTTGTCTGGAGTGAGCTGCCAGCTAACATCCTAAATACAATCAATCTCCCTGCATGCATGTAAGATAAGGAGGCTCTATCCTAAGGAATCAAGGACTTTTAGTTCAGAGGTTTAAATTAGGGACTCTATAATATGCAAATGAATCTATCTAGCGCCATATATGATGCATGAAACAGATGCATAAGTAAAAGTGTTCTAAAGACTACTTAAAGAGAATGTGATATTTTTATTTGAGTAATGCTAATGCAATGCATACAGATGGGGTGCACTATGTAGTAAAGTGTATAAAGATGCATTCACGACATCCAGAGTATAGAAAGTAAATAAGCACGCCAAGGATACCCTCCAGGTAAGGTATCCGCATCACACAAAAAATAGAAAATCATCCTAACAGTGCCCACTTTGTGTGGGAAAATAATGATCATATGGCACAAGTAGGTGGCCTATACTACAGGCCTAAAGTGACCTTAATGGTATCTAGGGCTCACAGAAGGTGGGGGGGTATCACACCCAAAACAGAAAAAGGGAACATCCTAACGGTGCCCACTTCGTGTGGGAAAACTGCGATGTACATGGCACAAATAGGTGAGCCTACACTACAGGCCTAAGGTGACCATAAGGGTCTCTAGGGCTTATAGGAGGGGCAAGCTTTAGCCTATAGGGCCAAAGCTTCATTAGTGCACTAACCTATGGCCAACTACCTAAACATGCTAGAATATATATTAAACTAAAAGCTAATAACAAGATGTGTGTGGTGTGTAACAGTTTCGATATATAATTTGGAGTTTTTTTACAAGTTACAGGGATTATACCTGACCGTGACGTGGCCACTTAAGAGTTTCAAGCAAGCAAACTATCCACTGATTATCAATCATGCAAGGCTTGTGATGTAGCCACTTAAGAGCTTTAAGCGAGCAAATTATTCACTGATTCTTGATCATGCATGACCCAATGTACCTCGCAAGACAAGATAAAAGAAAAATATACAAATGAGCGTAGATGCCATTCAGAAAATAAATGCAGGTAAGTAAAAATATGACTAATAGAAGATTTAATATTCATATTTATAAAACATACGCCTGTTATTGCTAAAACATAAAATAATGCAGGGGTTCTCTAACTTGGCAGGAGTAATTGGCATCAAATAGTAAGACAAAACATCGGCCTAATCTAGAACTAGAAGTCATGTCCTAATAAATAAGCCTGGGTGTGTGTGACAGGCTGTGTGATTTTGGGTATGTCCTATGTATGATGATTTAGCTAAAGTTACTTGTGTTTTATTTTGTTGAAGGTTAAGGGGAAACTTTAGTTTAAGTATAAGTATTAATATTTTAGGATTAATTTTAAAAATTTTATTTTAGTGTTTGATTGATTACTACCTTTGTTGCTCACCGAGGCTGTGAGGTTTATTTCACCCTTCTTGGGGCTAACTTAATAGCCTTGTATGTATGGGTTACCCAGTAGTAACCAACTTTGTTAAGTTAATTTTAGTTTATTATAAATTAAAAGAAAGGTAGATTAAGTAATCTATTATTGGTTAAGAGAGATTTAATTTATTTAGATTTGCTATCAACTGGTTTGTGGCGTTGTGCCACCAGGCTCGAGGAACCAGGCCTTCTTAGGACACTTAGCCCCGCAGTCCGGAGTAGTCCATCCTAAAAGCCAAGTTGACATAATTAAATTAAGATTTTTAATTAGTTAAACCATTAATGATTAATTAATTTTAAGATTTTGGCACTCCATTGAATCCATTCGTGGTGTTGTACTACCAGGCTCGAGGAACCAGGCCTCCTTAGGACACTTAGCCCCATAGCCCGGGGTAGTCCATCCAATAAACTTCATCGTTGGATTGATTGTTATGTATTAAGGGGTTTGTTTGTCGGTTTTAAAAGGTTAACTTAAGGTTTGATTAAAGTCTGAGTTTTAGAATCTTT
Source organism: Dendrobium chrysotoxum (assembly GCA_019925795.1). Taxonomy (NCBI): domain Eukaryota; kingdom Viridiplantae; phylum Streptophyta; class Magnoliopsida; order Asparagales; family Orchidaceae; genus Dendrobium; species Dendrobium chrysotoxum. The sequence goes on along the minus strand of CM034300.1, from coordinate 66,437,993 downwards.
TATTTCAATAAATTTTAGTTTATGCTTACTCTCTTGATTTAGTTCACATCTTTTAAGTTTTAGATTGATTAGAGATCGATTAATAGATTAGTTAGACTTAGTCTAAGTGTATGTTTCAAGTTTGCATTTTAGAAATTTATTATGTTAATCAGGATTTAATTAAAAGTTAAGTGTTTTAATGCATTTTGAGTTAGGTTAAGGTTGATTTTGTTGATTGATTATTAATGGATTAAGGCACAACAAACCTAGAAAAATATGTCACTAAGTTTATGTTTTGATGTCTCTATCCTATGAGGAGCATGCACCCTAAGTCTATGTTATCTAAGACTCAGTCCTTAATTATTGTCCGTAGGTGTCACTAGTGTTATAGGGTATAAAGGAAGTTCTTTTCTAACCCTTTGGACATTCGTACATATATCAATAAATTTATGAATCTATGAATAAAATAAGATAATAAGTAGAATAGTAGTAGAGATAAGAGAAGTAAAGAGAAAGGCGATAAAATGTCAAAATGAAGGAATAAAAATCAAAAATAATAAAAGGAATGTAGGCATCTCATTATTGGGCATACCTCTTTGAAGTTAAGTATGCCTCTAAAACGACCTCCACCCCAATTCGATATAATACGAATAGAGAAGAAGGTGTTTTTGGCACCCTTTGCTATCCCCACATTCCAAACAAAGCACTCGAGAAAACCCGACTCAATTATATATACTATCCTCTAAATAAAGCTCAAAATGACAGAGGGGAAATAAGCTCCCAAAACTAAAACCAAAATAACCTTTCTTTCTAACCACCATATTCATTAAAACTCAATTCTAGAAACAAGCACAAAGAGAAGACAACTCACATACGAAATATCATTTTTTCCCAAAAGAGACTTAAAGAGCCTTCAACACAAAACCTTACATAGAAATAATTTCAATCCCAAAGTAATTGTAAAACCCCCCAAACAAAGTGACTCAAAACCTTCTCATAAGAAATCCACCAAAAGTCTTTCCAACACAAGACATCGAGTGCTCTTATTTTGGTGTGGGGTATATTTATCAAGAAAACTTCCCAATAAGAAAGTTTCATAAAACCTCGCATTACAAAATATTTAAGAAGCTTATCATAAAGCTTTTCAATGTACAGTAAATCTAAAGCCAATCATAAATCCTCTTAACACAAAACCTCCTCTAAAATTAATGAGAAACATTTCAGGTCACATATAAAAAGGGAATGAAATTTTCCTCTCTGACCACCACATAAAACCACACAAGTCACCTTATACTCACCTTCATCACAAAGTGTAACAAATGCACATAGCAAACTTTGTAAAAGATCTCAAACCTACTTGCCGATTAACTCATAATTGATAAAGCATAGAAAAGATGTATTTGAAATTTACAAGTAGAACTATTAACCATATGCCAAATTAGCTTCCATATTTTCACCAAAAGCTAACATAAGGAAATCATACACATGTGAGAATAAGATGCGAGACTTCCTCATGCTAAGCAACAAAATAACCCATTACTATAAGCTTGAAACTCAACGCTTTAGTAAAAATGTAATTATAAAAAGAGGCTTGATGCCAATTTACCTTCTCCAAATGATAGAAAAGAAACAATGCTCTCACAACATAAATAACAATAATTAAAATGCATGAATAATCTCCAACAAATTTTCAATCTTCACGTTATATGCCACCAAAAACTTCAAAAGAAGCCTTAACTTAAATTTGTAAACATGCTCTTGTGCTCCACACACAATATTACAAATCAAGGTCTCATCACATAAAATAACTAATGAAATGTAGGAAAAGGTGTTTTGGAATGCCATTAGTAAAGCTTTGAATACATGCCCAATAATCCCTTTTAACACTACCATAACCATCATGATGAAATCGTAAATTTTCCAAGGGTGAAAATCAAGACTATTCCTCTCCAAGAAAAACACAAGCAACAAATAATTCCCTTGATATTGAATCTCAATTAAGTCGCGATTATAAGAAAGAAAGTTTGATGCAAATTCATTCTTCCAAATTTCAAAAGAAAACATTCCGATGCAATTGCCAATATGTTTCTCACATAATAACTCAAACAAGTAAAGAGATATCCAGATTCAAGGAAACATAAAAGTGTCCATTAACCAACATAATTCTTTGGAGCTAAATACACCTCAATTAACCTTGAAGCTAAATACCAATAAGAGAAAAAGAACAAGTTTGTAAACTCACTTTGTGTCAAATATACCATGTCTTGCCACAAAAAGAACTATAATCAGTAATGCATCTTTGACTTATGACAACTCATCAAGCCCTCTCTAATAACTACGAAATACCTCCTTCAAATCAACGGATATGGATAAAATTCAAGAAATGACGAGACTTCATAAGCATAAAGAAACGTCAACAGTATCGAAATTCTTAGAGAACAAAGTCTGAAATAGCCCATGGAATGCAAAGAAAACCCCTTTTTTTTCTTGCTTCTATTGAGTGGGATATTGAAAGAAGTCAATGATTCGCAAACTACTTTCCAAAATTCATAAAACTTTGTAACATAGAACAACCTGCATCAAAATAAGCTTTAAGACTTTCGAATGCAAAGTATTCCTTCCCAAATCCTTGAATGTATAAAATTGGAAGCTAAGGGGTGACAAAACTCACTCACTTACAAGAAATCCATTCCATAATAGATCAAGTCCAAAATAATAGCAATGCAAAATCAATGATTATCTCAAGTTAACTCCATAACATATAGGAACTTTTCTCTATTACCCAAGAAATGGAATGAAGCCCAAAGCAAGCAATCAACACTATCATCAGAACTAATATCCTATCAAGACAATCATGTGCTATGATAGTTAAAACCTACCGTCAACCCAACTTGCCACAAACATCAATAACAAAGGAACGTTAAACATTTCGCTAAAGAGGCTTCGGAGGGAACTTAGCAAGCATAATTATTTTCCAAACTTACAAGAAACAATGTAAAACCTCTACATCTAAATATGCTGACCAAACATCTAGTTAAGAGGCTTCACATGCAAGCTTTGAGTTTTATGAATCACCGACCAAACATCGCAACTTCTCCTCAACGACATTTCACCAAACACTTGGCATGCATCTTTGAAAAAAAGTAACACAACATTCTTATAGCCCTCCAAAGTTTACACCTAAGACTTTAAGCCATGCATATGGATCAAAATCAAGCCTCACATGCCAACCATCAAGAAGCATAAATTTCTACAGATCATGCACAAATAACATAACTCCAATAATATAAACCTTGCTATGAAGCACAATCATGCCTCACAAAATCATATAGCTTATCCTCTTAGACAAAATATTCATAAAAAGGAGAAATACTTTATGGAAGAAAGACCTACAACTCCACAAATCTCATCAAATAAGCAAATTCAATTTTCATATATTTTCTTCTCCAACTTCTAAATAATGCATTGAAGAAACTTTCACATGAAGGAGATCATTGCATAGAGCTTTAATATAAGCAAAATAACTAAGAATTTTCCTTGGGACACTATCACAAACACTTTGAGTGCATATATTTATAAAGAATCAACATGGCTTATTAGGATTCCCCATCATTTACACCTAAAACTCTAAATCAGATGACATGCCTCAAGTATAAATTCCACTTAGCAATTATTCATTCTCAAACAACATAAACATATACATTGGAGAGATCTATAAATTAAAACATGGTGACAAGATCAACTATGCAAGCCACCATGGTAAGCATGAAACAAATCAGTACGAAGTCGTATGTTTCAACTTTTCTCTTATATATATCAACAAGAGGAAATGAGATAAACCAAGGAAAATACAATTGATGCCTTCATTTTCTTTAGAGAATAACTTGGTAATCATGTTACAGGTAAAGAAAAGCAACAAGAGATCTCCTGATTTAAAAGGAATAGATGTGGATGCAACGATTTCAATTTTTTTTTTAGAGAGTGAAAAGAGATTTACCCATCTTCAATTCTTGATGGGAATGAACAAAATTTCAGCCAACAGGAAAGAAGATGAAAGAAATAAGATGAAGAAGAAGAAGAAGAAGAAGAAGAAAAGAAGAAGAAGAAGGAAGAAGAAGAAAAGAAGAAGAAGAAGGAAGAAGAAGAAAAAGATGAAGAAGGAGAAAAGAAAGAAGAAGAAGAAGAAGAAGAAAAGAAGAAGAAGAAGGAAGAAGAAGAAGGAGAAAAGAAAGAAGAAGAAGAAGAACAAGAGGAGGAGTATACCTGCTACGCTAGAAGGAGAAGATCAACTAGGGCAAGTCAAAATCGAGGGACGGGGCTTGCGACGACATCGGGCTCGGCTAGGGAGAGGCGGCCTCGACTTGCTTCTGGACTTCGCTGATGAGACATAGAGAGAGGAGGGGAGATGGAGCCTTTCGCCTGCTCGCCTGGGGTGTGCGAACCGAGAGAGATGAGAGGGACAGGGGCGGGTGTCTGTAGCGTGTGAATGGGGGAGTGAGGGAGTGCGAATGAGAGCTGATCCCCTGTTTGGAGCCTCTGCCTAGGATATGTGTAGACTAATTTTGAAAAAGGAAGCCCGCCTCTTCTCACCATCTTGCTTCAACTTCTGAAATCACCGCAAATAGCTTCGCTCGTGGCTCGATGCCTATTCGAATCATAGAAATCTCCTGAGTAGCAAGATTCTGGCTGAAAGGAAGATCACACTCGCTCAGAGCCATCGGTGTAACTACCTGATTTAGGAATTAAATTCAAACGTAGCAAAAAGGCTGATTGGAGTTCAATTGGGATTAACTTGGGTCAACTTGGGTCAGATTTGAGTTAGGTTTGAATGAGAATTGGACTAAAAAAGGTTTGATTTAGAATCAGATTGGGTTTAATCGATTTAATTAAATAGAAAAGGACACAAATTAAAATCAATTTGGGTCAAATTGGGCTTGACAGGGCTAAGATAAATTGATCGAGGCTAACAGAATCCGGTCGAGTGTAATTCGACTCAATTCGAGTCGACTCAAGTTTAAGTTAGACTCGATGGATTCCAACTAAGTCACTCGAAGACGCTCGAGGGAAAATCGAAACAAAAATGAGGTCAACAGCTCTCTAACGTCATTAAGAAGCCTTCTTACAAAGCCATTTTGAAAGAATACAAAAATTAGAGAAAACCCTAATTTTTAAAATCTAAAATTTTCAAGGAATCATTTCATTTCTATGCATAAAATCATCTCCTAAGTCTTCCCTATCACTTCCTCAAAGAAAAATAAAGTTTACCTCAAACCCTAATTTTCTTCCCTTAAAGAAAACTCAATAAAAAGGAGGGGAAATTCAAGCAAACAACTTACCTTAGCCTTCTTGAATCTCCCTCTTTGATTTCCCCTAAGGAAAGCCGCCGGAAACCACCCCCAAAAGCTCTCGTCGCCTCAGCTCGCTCCGCCTCCCTTCTCCCCTTCTCTCGGTTCAGGCCGCACGAAGGAAATGGGGGACCAAAACAATTCGGTCCCTTATTTAGAGTGGGATATCCTCTTTAAATTCCTAAAGTCCAAATTGCCCTCACTTAAACTCCCTCTCTATTCATATGACATCAAGGGCAAAGTTGTCATATTGAGTTTTTCAAAAATTTAAACTCTCAAAATACTTAAAATTCGATATCGGTTCTATACATCAATTCACTCAGAATTTTGCGCTCTATTTTATAAAATTATTTGTGTCAAATTCTGACGACTTTGAAATTTTCACTTAAACTCGTCACGATGCATCGAAAAGCGTGCGAAGCCTAAAATGGTATTTTGCGGGTTTTACACATGCATTGTAATATAAATATTATAGAAACAGTTTGTTGAGAAATGAAATGAAATTTTATGGTTGAGTTATTTTCTAAATAATGGAAGTTATTAGTAACTATCTTGTTTGCTATTTATTTTAATTGAGTCCGTTGTTTGTTTTAAGTTCATTTTAAAGAAGATGAAAAAATATAAAAAGTTTCCAAAACTTCAATCTTAAGTTTGTTCTGTCATAAGTGAACATGATAAGACATGTTTTATCAGTGGATCTTATCAAGTTGGGTTGTGACAACCCTTTTTAATATTAGAGTAATGAGCTTTGAGAAATTGATAGTAAAATAAAGCTATATGAATTGATCTATAAGTCAAGTGAGGTAGTTTTGGGCATTCATTTCTGCTTATTTTCATATATGTTCAGTCGTATGCTCTGTATGATTATGGATTTGTAAAGCCTAAATATGATAGACGATTATAATGCCAGCTAGACAGCACTCGTATAAAGTATTGCTCCTATAATTTGTTCTGATATAATTTTATAGTTTGCCAGTCTGATAGCCTACTGATGGGGGCGATGGAGCAACCTAAAGAATTATGAAAATGATTTAGGGCTCTATCAATCCCTAAATAATGCTTAGGTTTTCTTTGATATAAAAATTATAAAAACTCCACTTAATATACGTAAATATAAGTGTCAAAATAAGTAATATAGTGATAGATTAGAGTATCGATCCCACGAGGAAGAATATTTACTTGCAAATACTAGCACTCTCTACTATAATTATAATAATAATCCTATTTAATAAAAATAAATTTTGGTGGAGATTCAATCACTTAGTTTAAAATCATTATAAAATTTAAATGAAATACTATTTAGATAAAATATTTTGGATTGATGGAATGTAAATATAATATGATTCATAATGATTCTTTTTATATTGATGATATTTAGAGTATATGCATCACCGACTGCTCAGTCAAGCATGAAGAGACAAATGACAAATTAAATCCTTCCAACCTCAATACCAATCTAAACTCTCTTAGTTAGTCACTCTATGAAAATCTTAGAAGAGTAAGTAAAGAATGTACTATTAAAACTCCCTCATTACAATTCATCTCTATAAACATGGTATATGTCAAGCACTATGCCTATGCTTGCATCATATCAATCTAATGTACCTAGTTGTGCCTACTTTCTTATTCCTAGACTCCACATTATACCTGATATTAACTGCACATATGACTATTATGTGTATTAATTGAAGACACAGTATATTGAAAATATTATTAAATAATTAATGAAGAGAATTTATTAGTACTCCACATTCCATTTACACCATCAATCTAAAATTAAAGAATTTAGCTAGACATGAAGAATAAGTTAAGAAAACTCATTTTTATTAATTGCATAAAAGAAAGAAAGTACAAAAGAAAAGATATCATCAGATGGATTTAATGATCTCCTTTACACTCCTCCTTGAACTTACAGAATTATTTTCATAAATATTGACCAAACACTCTTATGAAGTGAATCTAGTGCTCGTTGAATTTTCTTAATTGTCACTCCTACGAAAATTGCAAAGAAGCACTGTGAAGACTGAAATTAACTAAGTGACTAAACTCTCTTACTAGCATTATAATTAGACTATTTATAGAGTAATACAAAAAATAGATTCTGGTGCCACATCGCTCAAGGCATTTTCCCCATGGCATCCATAAAATGAACTAACATTACAACACTGAAGGATTTCCTCGAATGTGGCGCTTGTAGATATAGACCCACTATTTAGTGAATAGATGCATCACTTCACTGGCCGATCATGTCCTAAACAATTATAATTATAGCGTTGTGGCGTTGCTGATGATTAAGCTCTTTGACGTCCACATAGCACTCCCCTTGGCTTGGCGGCACTGAAAATTGGCATCACAACACTGTGTAGATAGAGACTGGGCTTTACAGTGCTGACTCCTTCAATATCACGACACTTTTAAACAAAGATTGGGCACCGCTATGTTCATATTGGGCACTCTGGTGGTGTCAATCTTGGTGCCAAGGCGGTGTAGTGCCCGACACCATAGTGTTGTACCATACTTGAAATTTTTGCATATTTTTTTGCATTTTCCTTCACAAACATGACTAAAATAGAATGGTTTTACTGGCAATTTAACATATAAAATATAACATTATTTACACTCATCACCCAACTGATGGGTGAGGCATAGAGCAGAATTTCTTTTGCTAGATCAAATTATGTAGACTGACACTTGCAAATATTCTTGAGATTAAAGCATATGAGATTTGAGGGCACTATTTAGCCCAGGAATTCAAAGGATTAGTTGAGGAGGCTGGATAAGATATCTGATGGTATGCAGTTTCCTCCTGAGAGGGAGGTATCTCTAACCTTTTTTTTGTTAGACGAGGAGGGTGAGCGCTACTTGTTGGGTTAGCAAGAAGGAAAATTTCAGGGGAGATTAAACTCCTTGATCAGCTATTAGGACTTTATTGATGTATTTTAAGCATGGTTTGTGCCACCTTATGCATATCAATAGATGGAGGAGACTTTTTTCAGACTTATCTAGGGGAGTAGGACTATTATGCAGTACAAGGTTGAAATTATTGCATTGGCAAGGCATATTATATAGTTGGTTAGCACTCCTGAGATGAAGTGTTATAGTTTTTGTGAGGGCCTTTGAGATAGTCTGAAATAGCCATTAGTTTTGTTCCAGATATCTTATTTCTCTAAGTTGGTAGAGTGATCTTATCTAATAGAGAATTGTTTGATAGCTGCTCAACAATGGTGGATTACTAGTAGGAAGTGGTTTGGCAGTGAGACTTCTAGTAGAGGTAACTTCTCTAGGAAGAAAAGAAGGTTTAAACTCCCCAAGCCCAAGATAGGAGGATAGTGTGTGTCTGTGGTAATCCTTATAAGCGTGGAAAGTTCTGGTTCTATTAGTGGAGCACCTATGTGTTGTAGTTGTGGTAGGCACCACTTGGGTCAATACTATGGGATAACCAAATAGTGCTTTCAATGTGGTTAGTTATGATAAAGGGAAGTAGAGTATTCGTAGGTGGTACCAAATCAATGTTCTGAGCCTATGTCTAAGAGTTCCACCAAACTAGCATAGAGGCTGAAGACAGCTCCACTTCTTAGGTTTAATAAGGGATCTTCTAGTAGGGATAGTGGCTCTGGTTTTATAGTAGGTTCTTTAGCAGGGAAACCATCCTCAAGTTAAAGAGAGCATAGTAGTTCTATTGCACTACCTCAGATTTAGGCACATATATACAGTCTAACTCAGCATGAGGCTAGAGATGCCTCAGATGTTATTACAGGTATGACTTATATTTTTAATCTACTCTATCATATTTTATTCAATTTTAGAGTCAGCCACTCATTTATTTATGAACACTACTTTGATTTACTGCATTTATCTTCCATATTATTGCCTTTTACCTTGTTTGTTATCTTATCGATTTGAGATGGAATGGTAGCTAATAGGATATATTTCTGTGACATAAAAATATATAATAGAAAGTGGAGATCTAGTCTTATTATATTATTTATATCTAAATTTAATGTCATTTTGGGAATGGACTGGTTGAGCTGCTATGAGGTAGATTGATTATTTGAAGAAAAGAGTCACTCTATTTGTGGTTAACAAGAGTTATCACTTTAGGGAGTTAAAGGTGTGATGTCATGGAAGAAAGATTGTGTGGTATTTCTGACACTTATTCAGGATAGGAGTGTATATTTTGATTCTCTTTCATATATTTTGATAGTACGAGATGAGTTTCATGATATTTTTCCCAAGGAGTTAGTGAGTTTTCCTCCAAATAGAGATATTTAATTATGTATTGATAGATTTCTTGATACCATTCTGATATCTAAGGCTTTGTATAGGATGACATCTATGGAGCTTCAAGAATTAAAGGTACAACTTCAAGAGTTAGTTGACATGAGATTTATCTGCCCTAGTGTGTCTTAGTGGGAAACACCTATCCTATTTATAAAAAAAAGTTGGTACAATATATATATGTGTGTATCAAGTATATGGAATTGAATAAGGTCACATTAAGAATAAGTACCCTTTGCCTAGGATCGACGATTTGTTTGGTCAGCATGCATGATCCTCTATATTTTTTAAGATAAATATGAGATATGGATATTATCAGGTGATGGTAAGAGAAGCAGATGTAGTGAAGACTACTTTTAATTCCTGAAACAGATTCTATGAGTTCTTAGTCAGACCTTTTATGGTGACTAATACATTTGAAGTTTTCATGGACCTGATGAACAAGGTATTCTGAGAGCATTTAAATTAATTTGTAATCATTTTCATAAATAATATTCTAATTTTTTTTCTACTTCTAGGGAAGAGCATATGATTCATCTAAAGATTATTCTGGAGACGTTGAGGTAGCATCAAATTATATTAAATTCTCTAAGTGAGAGTTATAGTTGAGGAGTATCTCTTTTCTGAGGCATATGGTGAGTAGCACAGTATTTTTATAGATCCCCAAAAAGATTAAGATGTTGTTGATTGGCTAAGGTTTATTATTATATCTGAGGTACATAACTTTTTATGCATGACCGATTATTATAGAAAGTTTGTCAAAGGATTCTCTCAAATTTCTACACCTTTGACGGGACTGAGTCAAAAGTTAGTTGTTTTTATCTAGACACCTGATGGTGAAGTAAGCTTTCAAAAGCTAAAGGATTGTTTGACATATGCTCCAATTCCGACTCTTCCATTTATTATATAAGAATTTTAGGTATATAGTAATGCTTCACTGAAAAGATTGTGATGTATTCTATTTCAACACAGAAAGTTAAAGCTTATGTTTTTATGCAGTTTAAGCCATATGAGAGAAACTATCCAACACATGATTTGGAGCTTATTACTATTATATTTACTTTGAAGATCTGGAGACACTATTTGTATGGAATTAAGTGTGAGGCTTTCGTTGATCATTAGTGTTTGAAGTATATATTCACTTAGAATGATATGAATTTGAGGTAAAAAAGATGGCTTGAATTGATTAAAGCTTATGATTTAACTATTCAATATCATACTGGTAAGATGAATATGATGGCAAATGCTCTGAGAAGGAAGTCTTCTGGGATATCAAGCATGTTGCTTACTTATGATGAATATTTGATTTCATATATGGAAAGAATACAGTTAGAAGTGATTCCTTCTATGGATTGAGATTCTAGTATTTCGGCTTAGATGATTATTCAACCATCTCTACAAGAAAGAATTTAGGAAGCCTAGATGTCAGATATAGAATATCTAAAATTGATTAATTAAATATGGTAAGAAATATGAACTATGAGTATCTGATTCTTGAGTTAATTTATGTAAGAACATATTATGGGTTCCTAGTTTTGAAGATTTAAGATCTGCTATTCTATTTGAAACTCGTTATTTATGCTATACTTTTCATCCATGAAGCAATAAAATGTAAAGTTATTTGAAGGTATATTATGGTGGCCTGGATTAAAGAAAGATGTTGAAAATTTTGTTACTAAGTGTGAGTCCTGTTAGTTCGTAAAGGAAGAACTTCAATGATCAAGAGGTTTTTTGCAACTGTTGCTTATTCTAAAGTGGAAATGGGAATTAGTAATAATAGATCTCTCTATGGGATTTTCTAGGATGAGGTAGGGGAATTATGCTAGATGAGTTGTGGTAGACCATCTTAAGAAGTCAGCTCATTTTATTCAGATTCGATAGTTTGATTCGGTGGATAAATTGGCACAGGTATACATGCATGAAATTATTTGATTGTATGGGAGGTGATTATTTTTAATAGAGATGACATGTTCACCTTAATATTGTGGAGGAGTATTCAATAAGGTCGAGGTACAAAATTATATTTTAGTGTGGCTTTTCATCCATAAACTGATGGACAGTCTAAGAAGACTATTCAAGTACTGGAAGATCTTTTGAGATTGTATGTTTTAGATTTTAGTGGTGGATAGGAGGATCATATCCCTTTGATCAAATTTTCCTATAATAATAACTCTAAGTCTAGCATATGTATGGCCTCTTATCAAGCTCCAGATGATTAAAAAAGTAGAACTCCTTTATCTTGGTCAGAGGTGGGTGAAAGAAATTTGATTAGGCTAGTCTTAGTCGATGATGCTACTAAGAAGATCCATCTGATCATGTATAGATTAAAAGTTATGCAAGATAGGCAAAAATAATATTATGATGTTAAGCATCGGGCTATGGAATTTTAGGTTGGAGATTTTGTGTATGTGAAAATCATGCTGATGAATGTCATCATCAAATTTGGTAAAGAGCGAAAGTTGAGTCCAAGGTATGTTGTATCATTTGAAGGAATTAAACAAATTGGAAAATATATCTATAGATTATACTTGTCAGAATATATGCCAGACATTTACAATGCATTCTATGAGTCATTATGAGAAAATGGGTATTCAATTATGAAAATCGAGTATCTACATCAGAAGTTGAGGTACATCCGAATCTAAGCTATAGAGATGTACCAGAAAATATTCTTGCTTATAATATTAGAAGGCAAGAAATAAGCAGATTCCAATGGTTAAGTTTTAATGGAAAAATATAACATAAAGAGAAGCTACATGTGAGAAAAAATCTGGAACAAAGTAGCTCCATCTTGATCTATTACATTAATAAGCTTTCTAAAATGTTAAGAATGATATTTTTTCTGAGAAGGGGAGAATTGTAACATCTACAGATTTGTGCACCATTCCACATATTATGACCTAATTTAATCAAAGATAATCCATTGAATTTTTGCATTTGAACTCATCTACATATGTCTTGGAATATTTTGTATGCATGCGAATTATCTGTATGTGCTCTGAAATGGGTTTCGAGGGTTTGTTTGCAAGTTTTAAAAATCAAAAATTTTCTCCTAGGGCGCCATGACTTTGGGGTAGGTGGTACTGTGGCACTAAGCTCTTTGAAATTTTAGAAATTAAATCATTGAGGCGGTAGTATGGGTTCTAAGAGGGAGTACTACGATGTGTGTGATTAGGCACTATGGCGCTCAATTGAATTTTTATATTAAAAATATCATTTTCTATTATTTCACTCATTTCCACCCAATGAAGATAGTCGGCTAGAGATAAGAGGAGGATTTCTACAGAGAGAAAATCCACTTTATGCTACTTCGAGTCATTTTCAACTATCAACCTTGTTCAAAAAATTATCAGGCTCGAGGTATGTTGCATTTTGCCTATCTCGATTTTCAAAAATATATAAATTTGGAGAATTTTTTTATTTAATTTATAATTCTATTAGCAAAGAGAATAAGTTAATATCTGTGAAACTTTCACAGTGTAACTTTTCATATGTTATAGAGACGATGATTATAAAAATTTAGTATTTTTTTTAATTTTACACCAGTGGTTTTATAAATTGCATCATTTAAATCATCTAAAAAATAATTTTGACCCCATAAAATATTATCAAAGTACAATTAAAGCTTCAAAATGATGCTCTAGACAATCTCTTATAATTTGGTTATATTCTAAAATAGTGAATTTCTGCTCATAATTACATTCTGCTATCTACCATTAAAGCATTATGTTAAATTTTGAAATTAGTACATTTATATTTCTTTCCTTGCAATGCAATGATTTTTATGCTTATTTGATTGAAATGTGTGAATGGAGGAATTACTGTTTTGGTGCTAAATGCACATTTTGGTGTTATACACACATTCTGTTCTGGTGCTGCACATTGGGAGTCATAAATGTTTATTTTTTTATATACCAGCATAGGAGTCATAACGATCAAAATTTCTTTAGATTCTATTATGATGGGTGGTATAAAGGTATGAGGGAAATATATTATTTTTCACTCTAATATATAACATGATTATTTATTTACTTTCATGTCTTAGTATTTATATTTTTGATAACTACAAGTACTATTTTATTCAGTATAATGTTTATTATGAACTGTTCTTAAATTCAGTTAAATACATAATAAATACTTTATTTAGAAATTTAGATTAGTAATTATAGCATGCTAAGTTGTGTTGGCTCATAGTCTATTTGCATTCTATTTCAGGGTTTGAAAATGGGGAAGAGTCAGTTGAGTAACAAAGTCAGGATCTGATCTATCTAAGGTTATATAAGTATTTCCCTTTTTGTTTTTTTATACAGTCATGACTAATTATTTAAATTACACTATTATGTAATTTAGATTATAGACATACACTTAGTGTAATTATTGTCAATACATTTTGATGAGAAATGAATGGAAATTTTATAGTTGAGTTATTTTTTGGATACTGGACGTTATTAGCAGCTTTGTGGCCTATTATTTGTTTTAATTGAGTTCGTTGTTTGTTTTAAGTTAAATTTGAATAAGACAAAAAAATTTAATTTTTTAAAAATCTTTAATCTTGGGTTTGGTTTATCGTAAGTCAACATGATAGGATATATTCTATTTGTGGGTCTTATCTTATTAGGTTGTAACATAGGATGTATTTTGATGTAGCATAGAATAAAGTGTATGCTTCCAAACAGTTAAAGCCACATGAGAGGAATTATCTGTCACATGACTTAAAGTTTGTTACTGTTGTATTTGCTTTGAAGATCTAGAGACACTCCTTGTAAGGAGTCAGGTACGAGATAATCACTAATCACCAAAGTTTGAAGTACATATTTATTCAGAAGGATATAAAACTAAGACAAGGGAGATAACATGAGTTAATTAAGTATTATGATTTGATTATTCAGTATCAGCTTGGTAAAGCTAATGTAGTGGCTGATGCTGAGCAGGAAGTCTTCTGGGATATCAAATATTTTTTAATAATTTTTTTATTAAAGATATGGTAAAGCTATAGTTGGAAGTGATTATCCCTATTAATCAGGATTCTAGTATTTTAGCTTTAATGATTATCCAATCATCTCTACAAGAAAGAATTTAGGAAGCTTAAAAGTTAGATCTAGAATATTTAAAGCTGATAAATCAAATCAGGTCTAGTAAGAAACCTAAACTATAATTATCTGATTATGGTATCATTTTCTATAAAAATAGACTATGGGTTTCTAGTTATGGAAATCTAAGATAAGTGATTTTATATGAGGCACATTATTCAGGTTCTATTATTCATTATAGAAGCAGCAAAATGTATAGTTATTTAAAAGGTATATTTTGGTGGCCTAGATTGAAGAAAGATCTAGCATATTTTATTGCCAAGTATGAATACTGTTAGTTAGTGAAAGTTGAGCATAAGTGACCAGGAGGTCTTCTACAACCATTACTTATTTCAAAGTGGGAATGGGAAAAAATAATGATGGATTTTATTATGGGATTTCCTTGACTGAAATAGGGACATGATGCTATTTGGGTTGAGGTAGATCATCTGAGGATGTCTTCACATTTTATTCTAATATGACTATTTGATTTAGTGGATAGATTGGCATAAGTGTATGCACGAGAAATTGTCCAACTACATGGAATATTAAAGATGATAATTTATGATTGAGTTGGTAGGTTTACCTCAAGGTTGTGGAGAGGTATTCAACAAGGTCTGGACACTAAATTGCACTTTAGCATATTTTTATCTGCAGATTGATTGACAATTTAAAAGGACTATTCATGTAGTATAACATCTTCTAAGACTATATGTTCTAGACTTTGGTGGAAGTTGAGAAGATCACATTCCTCTGATTGAGTTCGCTTATACTAGAAGTTTTTAGTTAAGTATAAATGCGGCTCATTATGAAGCTCTGTATGATAAGAAATACATGACCCTGCTATCCTAAATAGAGGTATGAGAAATGAGTAGAATTGGGTCAGCTTTGGTTGATAATGTGTTGAAAAGATCTGTCTGATCAGAGGTAGACTAAAAGTAGTACAATATAGGTAAAAGCAATATTATAATGCAAAACACCGAGTTGTGGAATTCCATATTGGGGACTTTGTATTTGTAAAGACTAGACCAATGAAGAGTATTAGCCAATTTGGGAAAGAAGGAAAGTTGAGCCCAAGGTACATTAGATTGTTTGAGGTATTTATAAGGATTAGGAAGTCAGCTTATAGCTTACAACTATCAGAGCACATGTCTGATATTCATAGAGTATTCTACGTGCCTTCTCTAAAGAAAATGGGTATCTTATTATGAGAATAGATTATATGCAAAAAAGGCTGAGGTATGTAAGAATCTAAGCTATAGAGAAGAACTATAAAGAAGTTAAGGATATGATGTTCGAATACTAAGGAATAAATAGATTCCAATGGTTAAAATACAATGGAGGCATATAACTAAAAGAGAAGCCACTTGTGAGCAGTACTGAAAGGAGATAATTATATCATAATCTATCCAGTTGATATGAAATTTAAAATGTCAAGAATTACATTTTTTTATGGAGGGGATGGTTATAATACCTATTAAGTTCATGCACAGTTGCACCTATTTTGACCTGATATAATGAGATTAGTGAGGTGAAATTTCTATATTCATGTCTTTTGTATAGGTTTGTGGGTGTTCTGTATGTATGAGTGTGTTTGAAATTGTTCTGAAGTGGGTTCCGAGAGTCTGTATGCATGTGAATGAAAATCTAGAATTTTTCACTAGGAGTACTGCGGTGCTGCGATGGCAGCACTACAATATTGAACTCTCCAACCAACTTTTGGAATTTGAACTACCGCTGTATCGTTGGGGTTGAGTATTGCGGCGCTGTATGGTTGAACGCTACTATGTAAGGTCAAATTTTTAAAAAAATATTCAAAGCCATTTTATATCATTTTATCAACAATTTTAAAACTTATTTCAACTATTTAGAGATAGAGAATTCTAGAGTGTGAAAGTGGGATTTTTGGTGCCTTCGGTCCATTTTCTACTGTTGGCCTAGTTCAGGAAATAGCTGGGGAAGTAGGTTACATTTCACCTATCTCAATTTTAAAAAATATAAGAGTTTTGAGATTTTTTTTAATTTAATTTTTAATTTTAAAGGGCAAAAATGAGGATAACTTTGAACCCGTAAAATTTTCTCCACATAACTTTATGTATTTTATAGATAGAATAGTTTTAGACATTTAGTATTTTCTGGAAAATTTTCATGGGGTAAACTGAAAAATATGTAGTTTTTGGCAAATTAAAAAAAATTCTTACCCTAAAAAGTAAGGTTGTAATATAATTAATACTTTAAAATAATATTTTAAACAATCCTTGTAATTTGGTAATATTATGAAACTATGAAATTTTTCTTAGTGGTTGAATATATTGCTTATCGATAAAGCATTAAGTAAACTTTTAGATTTGATTTATTTATATTTTTTACTGTAATGTAATAGTATATATGCTTATCTACTTGAAATATATGATTATGAGGAGATCTGATGTGTTGTGAAAATTTTATTCGAGTGTTAAATACATAGGGAATCATAAAAGCCTAAATTTTTGAATATTTAATATATACTAAGCATTAGGAGTCATAAGTGCTTGTTGATATGCTAGCAAAGGGAATCATAAGAGCCTATTTTTGATGGGAGGTATAAGAGTCAAGGGAAATTTGTTATTTTTCTCTTCTGATATGTAACGTGCTTATGTATTTACTTTCAATGCACGATTTATCTTATTTTAGTTATCTGCAATTACTATTATACTCAGTACAATAAGTCTCTAATGAACTACTTCTAAATTCAGTTAAATACATAATAAGTAAAATATTTGAAAATTTAGATTTATGGGTGTGATTTGCTGAGTTGTGATGGCTCACACCAACACTACATTCTATTTCAAGTTAGGGAAACGGGAAATTTTTTTTGAGTAGCTAATCATCCATAACCTATTATGTCTAAATTTGTATGGGCATTTTTTTCAATTTTTGCATAGTTATTGTTGGTTATTTACCTGTTCTGGCTCAATCTATAGCCATGTACTATAATGTAAATGCTATTTATACTTTTGATGACAAATGAAAAGAATTTTATGAATGAGTTTATTTTTTATTTACTGGAAGTTGATTAAAACCTCTGTTGTCTATATAAAGAAATCTGAAGAGTTCCCCCAAAACTTAGAACTTGGGCTGGCCTGTCCCAATTCAACACGGTATTATTTGTTATCTGTGGGTCATGTCACATCAAGTTGTGACATTATCAACATTTAGAAAGTTATTAAAAAAATCATCTGCTTATAGGCATCTTTTCAAAATTCTCCTAAATTAGAAAGTTATCAAACCCCACTTTAGTAATCAAAGCAAATTTAATAATTTTAAAATTTATGATCTTATCTCTAATGTTGAACACATTGTATAATCCATATTTTCTTCATCATTAACTTTCCTCAAGAGAAGTTTATGAGTTAGGGCTATAAAGAATTGCAGTTCACAAGAGCATAAAACAATTGCTTGAAGGGAGATTCATTAGCCCTTTAAATATGATTAAAACTTTTAAAATGTCCAATAACTTTATTCATTACACCCTCAACTCTGTATATGACTTAAGTAATGAAATGCCTCTTTACATGAATGATTACTTAGGACCTCTATAATATGCAAACCAAATCAAATTAATTCATTACATATAAGATAATAATGAAAAATAAGATTTGAACCTTGTCCAAACCTAAAGTCTAACCCAAATGTATAAAAACTAGTTAAAACTCAGTACACACAAGGTTCAAACCATGTTCAAGGATATGCTTCTAAGTTATTGCTCAAACATCAGCCTCAAATTCAATTCAAATGAAGTTGAAACAAAGTTTAAGAGGATTCAAATAAGGTTCAAACCTTACATTACAAGTTTAAACTATATTAGTTTCACATCTAATAATTGAAGATTAGGTTTGAAATATAAGTTTGAATTAGGTTCCAACATTGTTTGAACGCTGAGTGTTCAAACAAAATTCGAATGTCATATTATGTGTTTAAACCTTGTTCGAAACACATTCAAAGTTCATTTAGGGATCATTTTCGAATCTAGGGTTTTCTTTGCATTCCCTTCATATTATCATCAACATAGTAGATGTTTGGAAGAAAGAAGTTTGAGCAACATTCTTGTTTGAATATTTGTGTAAGTATGATATAGTATTCATCATATTTTAGTTAAAAGGTAAGTTCACCCAAAATGAACTTTTTGGCATATTTCCTTAATTAAAATATAAAGTCAAAGTTTTCCTGTAAAAATGTAAGTATATATTGAAAATTTTAAATTATAATATAATGCTTAATATCTAAAAATAATAATAACAATAATAAAACTATCTTCTTATCTCCCATGCATCGTATGAGCTTATTTTTATTAACTATATATTAAAAGAATGCAAATGAGAGAAAAAGTGAAAGAGCTATTAGACATTTTCATTTTGGAATGACTGCCCTTTATTACTTACAAGATTTTAAATTAAAAAATAGACAAAACATTAAAAAAATTAAAATTATAGGAAAATGTTTTTTTCCTTTATTTCAAAATACTTAAATCTATAAAAATAATAGGTGCTAAAAATAATAGGAACTAATAGTATTTTTAAATTAATTTTAAGAGATTCTTATTAAGAGTTAACTATATCATTATTATAGTTATCTTAAATTAAATATTTTGCTTTGCCAAGTTACTTGACTTTTGATAAAAATAAATATGACATAAATTCTTCACATTAGCATCTAAGGCCATATATTTGTAATAATTCATACATTTATATAGAATATATATATGTGTAAGAAGAAAAAAAAATTGAGAAAAAAGACAAAAGCTTAAAGCTTAATATTTTTATTATTTAGTAATGTGATTTATATATAAAAGAAAGGTATGTCAGGATCATATAACAAAAATATCACACAAGATGGCTTTAGAGGTATATCTTATCATGCTTGAGGATTTCTTTCTTATGAGGTTTTATAACCTAAAATAATGAGCTAATTACAAAATTCCACCTATTTGATCATATTGGTTTTAAATAAATTGAGTCAAGCTTGAATCCACTAAATTTAAACTTCATTTGGGATAACTTTTTGAATGCTTTCTAAAGCAGCTTTCTAGTAAAAAAACTTTTGAATTAGAAATTTTTTACTAGAACTAAGCCTTAAGCTTCGTTTGAGACGGCTTTTTTATTATTTTGTAAAGCTACTTTTTAGTACAAAAATCTCTTAGAAGCTGGAAAAAAAACAGTGGTATAAAGTTATCCCAAACAAAAACTTAAGCTTAAATAACTAATTGATTTTGAGGCCAAACTTAACCTCAACCTAATAATTTAAAAATAGCTCATACTTTTACTTGATTTTCTTATGAACTAAAGAAAATAAATGATATTTTAATGTGCTATAGTGAAATAATAAAAATAAATAGATATTAGCTGAAAAATAGTGAAGAATTAGAAAAAATTGTGAAGGGAATTATTTTTTAAGGTAATTTTCACCCTTATATTACTGAATAAAGTTTTGAGTCGCCTTCCACCTATTCCGATTAGGGCTGTAGAGCAATAGTGCAGCTTCACAGCTCGCTCCTGTACGCACAACATGGCTGCCTCCGCCTTCAGATCATTCCTTCGATCTTCTTCTATTAGTACCGCGGCACGAGAAGTTCGCGCCGCCTTTTCGGAGACGATAGGCTCTCGCCCTCCTCTCTGCCTCCGCAAAATGAGGCCAGCTTCCCGTCGCATGTTAAGGTATAGTCACGAAATTCGACGTAATTTATCGGATTTTGAAGAAAGAAGAGGATGGGAGGAAAATGATCTTAACAGAATCCTTGTTTAAAGCTTAGAGTGTAGGGTTTATGGTTTAACAATTGACATGTTTTGTCATGCTCTCTTGTTCTGGTGAGGTCCCCGGCTGTGTTGAGTTGCTGTGTCGAGTCGTTTCTACCAATGCACAATGCTACTGCTGCGGCGTTGATGACTTCAATGCTGTCTGTGTCCATGAAAGGCTATGGTTGGCTTTCGGAAGGTATCTGTCCGCCTTCTATTCATGCTTTGTTTTGTGGTGTATGCTTCCGATGTTGCTCTGTGATTTTTAATTTTTCCTTTGTGTTTGATGCATTCTATTTTTGTTGCTTGATGCACTGGAGCTTCTTATTGGCTTTAAATTCTTCTAAGCCGCCAAGAAAGCAAAGTTGTTTGGCCGGAAAGTATTTCAATAACTTAAAATTTTTAGTTCAAGTACACAGATCAACTGTTTTAATTTCACCTCACCGGGCGCTGGCAAGCCCTAAGAAAGAAAATCCCGCATTTATGATTAAAAAAAATAATATCATACTTTCCTGAATCATTAATTACATGAAAAATGAATTAGGAAAAAAATTCCTCTTCTACGACACTAGAAAAAAAGATTTGAGATGATGCTAACAAAACTTACTGAAATTCTAAACATACCTGAAACTATTTTGTGAAAGAAGCGCTCTTCACGAAATTTGACAAGAGAATCCTCTGTTACTTGTTACTA
The DNA here is from genome assembly GCA_019925795.1 of Dendrobium chrysotoxum. NCBI lineage: Eukaryota > Viridiplantae > Streptophyta > Magnoliopsida > Asparagales > Orchidaceae > Dendrobium > Dendrobium chrysotoxum. Next base: position 66,416,857 of record CM034300.1, on the reverse strand, counting down.
TAATTCCCTCGTGTGCTATTGACAACAAGTTGTCCATTTGAAGAGCATAAGTGGAGGTGCCCTGGAGATGAAACACCATACAAATAATTGTCGAGAAGAAATGTTTTTAAATTTAGGTACCTTGATGAAGTGTGTGGGATTGTCTTAAGAAGAATACAACTACCCACACTCTAAGAAGCTTTTTGATATTTTCAATTGCAGGAAAGTTCTCGGAAATTGATGATGGGATTTTCAAATTTCTCATCCATTGGAGAAGAATCTACCCTATATGTTTGCGACCCCCAACTCCATCTAAACTTTGACAATAAACCACAAAAGGGCCGGCCTTGGTGTGGTCAATGTTGTAAATTGAGTCACACCAAGGACACATGCTAGAAGATCCACGAGAAACCAAAAAATGGAAACTTACAAGTTCTTACAATAACAAAGTCATGTACATGTCGACTCTAACAACTCATAACTGACAATAAAGAGCAAATGGATCCTCTCCAAAAAATGTTCATTCAATCTCAAAACAATTTTGTTCTTGTCTCTATAGTGATTGGTACCAGTCTTGTCTCAAACATAAAATCTCATAAATGGCTTAAATGCAAAAAGGTAAACCAAATGTTGTGGATTGTAGATTCTTGTGTCATTGATCATATCACAATTGATGTCTTAGTTTTAGAAAATTAGAAATCATGCAATGAGGGACTTAAAGTTAGAATTGTTGACAGTTCACCTGAAGTAGAGTTTTGAAAGAGTTGCTCAAGGAAGCTTCTTTGCTTCCTTTGACCATGTTGTTTCTATCAAATTGCAAGCACGGGGGTCTTGCAGTGAAGGTAACGATCGTTCTTCCCTTTCACGTGCTTTTTCAGCTAAATTGCATTAAAGTAAATTGGAGAAGGAAAGAGATTTAAATTTTTTTGTATTTAAAGTTGTTATTTTTTCTGTTTGGTAGTTTTAGGCTAAATTATGATTAAATCCTACTCAAATATATCGATATAGGCTTTTATAGGATTTAAAGTTATCATTTTTGCTGTTTGGCATGATATTTGTGTTTAAATATTGCTCAAATCAACCTATTGTTTGTTATTTAATAGTATTTTGTATGTGTGTGTATGTCTGTATATATATTATTATTTAGTGAAGTAATTTATATATAAAAGAAAGGTATGTCAAGATCAATAATAAAAATATCACACAAGATGGCTTTAGAGGTTTATCTTATCATGCTTGAGTATTTCTTTCTTATGAGGTTTTATAACCTAAAATAATGAGCTAATTACAAAATTCCACCTATTTGATCATATTGGTTTTAAATCAATTGAGTCAAGCTTGAATCCACTAAATTTAAGCTTCATTTGGGACAACCTTTTTACTGCTTTTTAAAGCAGCTTTCTAGTAAAAAAATTTTTGAATTAGAAATTTTTTTTACTAGAACTAAGCCTTAAGCTTCGTTTGGGATGGCTTTCTTATTGCTTTGTAAAGCTATTTTTAGTACAAAAATCTCTTGAAAGCAGGAAAAAAATAATGGTCTAAAGTTATCCCAAACGAAGCCTTAAGCTTAAATAACTAATTGATTTTGAGGCGAAACTTAACCTCAACTTAATAATTTAAAAAGAGCTAATACTTTTACTTGATTTTCTTATGAAATAAAGAAAATAAATGATATTTTAATGTGCTATAGTGAAATAATGAAAATAAATAGATATTAGCTAAAAAATAGTGAAGAATTAGAAAAAAATGTGAAGAGAACTATTTTTTAAGGTAATTTTCACACTTATATTACTGAATAAACTTTAGAGTCGCCTTCCACCTATTTTGATTAGGGCTATAGAGCAATAGTGCAGCTTCACAGCTCACTCCTGCACGCACAACATGGCTGCCTCCGCCTTCAGATCATTCCTTCGATCTTCTTCTATTAGTACCGCGTCACGAGAGGTTCGTGCCGCCTTTTCGGAGACGATATGCTCTCGCCCTCCTCTCTGCCTCCGCAAAATGAGGCCAGCTTCCCGTCGCATGTTAAGGTATGGTCACGAAATTCGACATAATTTATCGGATTTTGAAGAAAGAAGAGGATGGGAGGAAAATGATCTTAATAGAATCCTTGTTTAAAGCTTAGAGTGTAGGGTTTATGGTTTAACAATTCACATGTTTTGTCATGCTCTCTTGTTCTGGTGAGGTCCCCGGCTGTGTTGAGTTGTTGTGTCAAGTCGTTTCTACCAATGCACAATGCTACTGCTGCGGCGTTGATGACTTCAATGTTGTCTGTGTCCATGAAAGGCTATGATTGGCTTTCGGAAGGTATCTGTCCGCCTTCTATTCATGCTCTGTTTTGTGGAGTATGCTTTCAATGTTGCTCTGTGATTTTTGATTTTTCCTTTGTGTTTGATGCATTCTATTTCTGTTTCTTGATGCACTGGAGCTTCTTATTGGCTTCAAATTCTTCTAGGCCGCCAAGAAAGCAAAGTTGTTTGGCCGAAAAGTATTTCGATAACTTGAAATTTTTAGTTCAAGTACACATATTAACTGTTTTAATTGCACCTCACCGGGGCGATGACAAGCCCTATGAAAGAAGATCCGCATTTATGATTAGGAAAAATAATATCATACTTTCCTGAATCATTAATTACATGAAAAATGAATTAGGAAAAAAATTCCTCTTCTAATGACACTAGGAAAAAAGATTTGAGATGCTGCTAAAAAAACTTACTGAAATTCTAAAAATACCTCGAAACTATTTTATGAAAGAAGTGCTCTTCACGAAATTTGGCAGGAGAATCCTCAGTTACTTGTTACTATAATTCCCTCGTGTGCTATTGACAACAAGTTGTCCATTTGAAGAGCATAAGTGGAGGTGCCCTGGAGATGAAACACCATACAAATAATTGTCGAGAAGAAATGTTTTTAAATTTATGTACCTTGATGAATGTGTGGGATAGTCTTAAGAATAATACAACTACCCACACTCTAAGAAGCTTTTTGATATTTTCAATTGCAGGAAAGTTCTCGGAAATTGATGATGGGATTTCAAATTTCTCATCCATTGGAGAAGGATCTACCCTGTATGTTTGCTACCCCCAACACCATCTAAACTTTGACAATAAACCACAAAAGGGTTGGCCTTGGTGTGGTCAGTGTTGTAAATTGAGTCACACCAAGGACACATGCTAGAAGATCCATGAGAAACCAAAAAGTGGAAACTTACAAGTTCTTACAATAACAAAGTCATGTACATGTCGACTCTAACAACGCATAACTTACAATAAAGAGCAAATGGATCCTCTCAAAATGTTCATTCAATCTCAAAACAATTTTGTTCTTGTCTCTATAGTGATTGGTACTGATCTTGTCTCAAACATATAATCTCATAAATGGCTTAAATGCAAAAAGGTAAACCAAATGTTGTGGATTGTAGATTATAGTGTCATTGATCATATCAAAATTGATGTCTTAGTTTTAGAAAATTAGAAATCATGCAATGAGGGACTTAAAGTTAGAATTGTTGACAGTCACCTGAAGTAGAGTTTTGAAAGAGTTGCTCAAGGAAGTTTCTTTGCCTCCTTTGACCATGTTGTTCCTATCAAATCGCAAGCACGGGGTTCTTGTAGTGAAGGTAATGATCGTTCTTACCTTTCACATGCTTTTTCGGCTAAATTGCATTAGAGTAAATTGGAGAAGGAATGATATTTAAATTATTTTGTATTTAAAGTTGTTATTTTTTATATTTGGTAGTTTTAGGCTAAATTATGATTCAATTCTACTCAAATATATCGATATAGGCTTTTATAGGATTTAAAGTTGTCATTTTTGCTATTTGGCATGATATTTGTGTTTAAATATTGCTCAAATCAATCTATTGTTTGTTATTTAATAGTATTTTGTATGTGTGCGTGTATATAATTATTTTATATGGGTGCGCCACGTTTAAAATAGCGCGTGCCTGGGTGTGTCAATTAATGACACGACCCGAAAACCCAACCTGCTTGTTAAATGGGTCGGGTTCGAGTCTTAATCCTCGACTAGTTTTAAAAATCAGGTCGTGTTCAGGTTAACCCGCTAACCTAGAATCGATCGAGTCTGACCCACGTCCCCTATTCCGCATCTCACATCTGCATCCGCATCCCTGTCCCAGTCTCATGTCGGCGTCCTTGTCCCGCATCTTCGTCTTTCACTCGCGCATTCTCCCTTGCCGGCTCAACGTTTGCATAGTCGTGCTCACCCGCTCGCACTCACCCGGGTCGGTGGGTTCAAATTCTCCTTACTTATTACCTAAACAATAGAATTATCTCCAGCATTTTGAAGTTGGTGTTCTACAAAGGCCCATATTCATTCACAAAATAGGAGTAACCTTGATCCCAAGGCGATTAAATGCATATTCATTGAATATTCCTATAATCTCGAAGGGTATTGGTGTTATTCTCCTATTGCATGACATGCTTTTAAAAAAAAAACTACCATATTATCCCAAAACTGATATTCAATGGAAGAAGTGATATCAAGAATTTCAACTTTGGCATAGTCTTTGTACATCTGTCACTGTACCCTCTACCTCTTCCAAAACTTAGTCCCACAAGCCCACAATACAGAAAAATTACCAAAGCTAGTTCTTAATGTTATCTCATGTTTGAACAAATACTCTTCATCTCATCGTAAGTTTATCCCCTTTATTGACAATCATGCGATGCTTATTTATTCTAGAGGAGAAAAACATAAAAAATAGAGGAGTGCACAATATATTTCTGAGCAAGGTTAATGGTCCAATATATGTTTAGGTTGCCTTGAATGATTCCAAGGTAATGCCTTCTCTTAACTGGTCGATGCTGAATTGATTGATGATGATGTTGATAGGCTTATTGCCTTAAAAACAGGGTGTGAGATCTTGTACCAATCACCCTATTTATAACTTTGTATTTTGTGTGGGTCTTTCTCTTAGCTTTTGTGCATTTGTTAGCAATCTCAACCAAATACAAAGCCCAAAGTTAATATGTGAGGAAATTAAAATTCCTGAATGAAAAACTACTATCTTTGATGAAATTCAAGCTCTTAAAAAGAACAAAACTTAGGAAATTATCAAGCTGTTACTATTAAAGCAACTAGCAGGTTGCAAATAAATTTTCATTGTAAAACGTAAGATTGATTGGAGCATAGAGACGTTCAAGGAACATTTTATGGCAAAAGGTTTTACACAGTTCTATGAAGTTGACTATCAAAAGACATTTTGTTATGTAGCAAAACTGAATAGTGTACGGGTACTCTTGTGTCCTACATCTAACTTGGATTAGCCACTTTACCAATTATACATCAATAATTCCTTTCTTAATGGTGATATTGAAGAATTCTATGCGAAAAATCTGTCTTTAAACATTTGCCCTAAAAAATAAGGTATGCAAACTTAAAAGATTTTTATATTGCTTTAAACAACCTGCACATGCTTGGTTCGACAGATTCACCGAAGTGGTTTAACATTATTGGCGTATACCATGCCAAGTTGATCACACTCTCTTTGTTATAAGATCATTTGGAAGTAAAATTATTGTTATGCTAATTTATATAGGTGACATTGCCCTTACAAAGGATTTCATGGAAGAAATGAGCAAACTTAAAGGACGCTTAGCCAAAGAATTTGGGATTAAAGACTTAGGTAATCTTAAAAATTTATTTGGATATGGAGGTAGCTTGACCCCAAAAGTTAGCCAAAGAATTTGAGATTAAATACTTGGTAAGCTTGAATTTTTTCTTTGTATTGAGGTGTGTCGATCACAAACAATGCAAATATGTCTGATCTCTTTTCAAAGAGACAAGAAAGTTAGGGGTTTAAATTTGCATATACTCCCATGGATTTAATTGCTAAGCTTGGAACTAAATGTGATAATACTCTAATGGATAAATGTTTGTATTATGGACTTACTAATTTCTCTCTCTCACACTAGCTGTGATATTGGATTTCCAGTTAGTGTGGTCAATCAGTTTATGAATAATCCTACTTAGAAACATATGGAGGCTATTTTTAGGATCTTGAGGTATTTGAAACAACTCTAGGGAAAGGACTGTTCTTTAATAATTCAAAGAAGAAGATTGAGATTTTTATTGATGCTGATTGGATGGGCTCCATTATGAATCGCAAGTCCAATTTAGGGTATTGTATGTTTGTATGGGGAAATTGTCATTACAGTTAAAAGTAGAAGCAGAATGGAAGCTGAGTTGAGTGAATAGTTCATCTAAGGAGAATTGTTAATGAGACTAGTGTGTGATAGTCAAGCTACGGTAGGCATTGCGATAAATCTTGTGCATTATGATCACATTAAATGTTGAGATAGATCGATACTTCATTAAGAAAAAGATAGGCAATGTGACCACATAACTTCAACACGCTCAAACTATAAACTATCTCACCAAGGCTATTCGTCAAATAAATGATAAACATTTACCATTGTGAATGATAAACATCTACCATCCAAGTTAAGGGAGAGTGTTAAAATTCAAATATTATAGTATTTAAACAATCACAAATATTAAGAGATTTATGGGTTTCCTTTAGTGATTTTTGATTTTTCATCACTGAAATTCATATTAATCAATATCTACTTTTGTACTATTTTAGTAGATGTGATTTGCTATTATAAGAGGAAAGGGATTTTGTCTTATTCTCTATAAATTATCCCTCAACCCTATCAGTGATTTGATGGGATAAGATATTCTCCAATACAGTTTCTTTACTTATGAAAGACATACATTAGGCAATAAAAACATGACCAAACATGATGAAATAGAGGAAAGCAACATAAAAAAGTGCTCATTGTTTAGGATTCAATGAGCTGTAGGATTCATTAAGGCTGCAGTAACTTGGCGCTGCTTTTATCAGACCAACAAACACTTCTTTGGAGAATGTACAACATCTTCCTCATGTGGTTTGACATTTAGAGTCTCTGAGAATTACGTGATATGTTGAATAGATGAGGTGGCATTGGGAGTATACATTTATGTTAGTATGTCAATGTCATTGATTGTTTCCTGCTTATATACTTTAACAAAATCTCTGGTGTAGCTTAACTATCTCAAGGATTTAGTGTTCTATAATAATATCAATACTTTGTGGAGAGAGAAGTGGGTTGCGAAAATTCATGCCCGACTCTCTGAGAGGGTTTTGTACTTTGGGTTAAATTTTTAAAAGGTAGACTAGATTATGGATAAGACATTACACTGAGATTTCTCTCTTTTTTTTGAGGATTTTATAAATTGATTTCAGGTTTTCCATAGGTAGAAGCTTCTATGGTTAGAGCAATTTTGATTTGGACTAGTCAATAGACGCTAGCTGCTTAGCATATAATAATAACATATTTTGATTTTATGTTTGAGAAAATATACCGCTGTTAGCTTAAAGTGGCTGGTGGGGGGAAATGATGATTGAACCCAATAAAGATTTCATGATTCCTTTATCTTGGGTTGTCATGGACTATGATTTACTTAATCATCAGAGGTAGTCGACTCAAATTGATTGAAGGATTCTTCTATGTAATCATGGGTTGCGTCCTCTAAGGGAACTTTGCAGATCTTGGGTGAATTTTATTTGAGGGGATAATTTTAGGTAGATCTTTGTTGACAGAGGATTCTGTGTCCTATCAAATGTACCATATGATTCACAACTTAAAGTGTTGGTTCTTGAGTAATATTTTGATTATGTCGTTACCGTAATATAATTGTGTCATTTTGTGTTAAAATCAACCTGTTAGAGGGCCATGATCATAATCTTTATTAAGTGGTATTATTTGGTGGAAAAATCACCTAGTTAGCGGATTCGTGTCACATTCTTATTAGTATGAGATCTTTTGAGAGTGACCATACTGATATGCTTGATAACATTTTAGCTCTTTATGAGTTAAGATAATCTTAAACTTGTTACCCTTCACAAACTATTATGGATGATGTATGGATTATTGCTTTAAGCTTTGTGGGTTGTTTTCATTTGAATAATTTTTTTTATATTTTCTTATTTTATGTCTTTTTATCTATAATTTAGGGCTCAAATGATTTGCATCGGGTTTGGGGGCGATTCTAAAGATAAATATCTCTGATTGATAATTGTAGCAAACATGATGATCAACAAGGTTCAATCCTTGCATATTCTAGCCTTTAAGATGTGGAGTATTGGACTTGAAATGTGGAATTTAGGATCACACTTTAGCCCGTGTATATATGTTGATGAACTTGATTTTGAAAAAGAGGGTTTGCAAATTTCCAAAGTAATTGCTTGATCATTCTTGGGTTGTTACATGCTTTTCAGAGTAGACTTAAGTTTTGAATTCAATTTATTTTTAGTTTGCACAACAGTCTGAGACTTTTTAATTTATACATTTAGCACGCTTGTTAGATCACATGCAGATGTTTGACTTTTAGTGACTTGATGGATATATTGAATAATGCCACGATTTTTCATGCACTTGCATATCACGCTTTCACACTTTTCAATGCACTTGTATAGTGCATTTGCATGCTCTTTGATGCATTTGCATGCTTTTTGACACATTTGCGTGCTTTTTTATGCATTTACATTATGCACTTGCACACTCGATGCATTTGCATAGCGCACTCACAGGCTTTTCAGTGCATTCATACCTAGTTGATTTTGACAATTTCATTTTGTTTCTTTTGGATGCCACACATATTTTTCAATATACTTAACATTTAATGCATTGCATGCCTCTGATACATTGTACTTGAGTTTAGAAGTTGTCTTGTGATTCGTGATAATGATTTTAAAATTATTTAAGATGCGTGCAACATTTCATTTTAAATAATAGTTGCATGGATGTTATTAACAAGACCGTTTTTTGTCCGCTTGCATATATGTATTGTGGTTTTGGTGGCAAAATTTTGCAATTTAAATTGTCATTATGTGCTTGAACGATTGTCAATTTTTTTGCATTTCATCCTTGTTTTATTCAAGTAGGCCTCACATGGAATAATTCTTCTCTTATGAATAGAATCGTTGTGTTGGTCATTTTCATTCAACTTTATTTTTAGTTTACAATTTTGAGACTTAAAATTGCAGCGAGAAGGTCTTGTTTGTGCTCGTAGGTGAGTTGCCAAGTTCACTTTAAGTTCTGTGTAAGTCCCATTCAAGTTCAGTTCTATCCTTATCTCTTCCGGTTCTTTCTTATTTAATGACATTTGTGATTTCACATTCAGCTTATTAGTCATTTTAATTTTCAATTTTAAGTTTAGAAGTTCTTTTTATTTCATCTTGTTTGGGTCCCTTGTCAATATGAAATCTGGTAATATTTTGAAGACATTCTAGCATCACTCCTATTTAGGGGTAATTAAGGAATGTTGTGCATGTCCACCATGCCAAGAAAGATGTGTATAAGTTGTGTAGACACCATGACCGGGTTTGTTACTCCCACTACGATAAGAAAAGCACATATGGGTCTTCAAACATAGAATTTTGAGGCCACATCATACATATACTTTTTTTTTATTGTCAAAATCTTTTTCCCTATGGTGTCAAGAAAGACGCGTATAGGCCTTCTCCGTACTACATAAAGAAATTCATGTATGGGTTTTCACCTGCACAAAAAATTGTAAGCATACAAGATTTTTCTTGTCATGCCAAGAAAGATACGTACATGTACTATAGAAACATTTGAAAGATATGAAAGGACTATATGAAATTTTATTACTTATTATTTGTAAAAAGATTAGAGGTATCTATAAACTTATTCAAGGGTCTTACAAATAGAAATATATCAAAGCTAACTATACAAAATACAAAAAAGAAAAAAAAAAGGTAGGAGATTAGCCCCTAAAGGGGATGGTAGTTATGGGGCACAGGAATTCCAATTCTAGGGCCTTCAGTGAGACAATCTAAGGGTTAAAAAAACTCTTAATTTTTGTGCCTAAGTATCCCTACCATGATTGGCAAGCATGCGGACTCCATAGCAAGAGGAGGAGGCGGGTGCAATAGGTCCCACAATTTTCAATACTTCCCCCCATTTTGGATAATATAGATCTACCATTTTAAGTTTGCTTACAATATTTTTTAATAAGAGGTTGCATAATCATTTGATTAATATGTAGACGAGTTGATTTCTTGTTAGATTATATAGCATTCAAATTAATCTATTATCCAGTTTCTTCTTCCTCCACCTCCACATATTTGGCACAATCATGCTATTTTGGATTGTGAACAATGTTGATGACGGATTTATTATCATACTATATCTTCATAGGCTATTCCCACTTAATTTTTAAATCTTCTAAAATCATTTTGATTCGTAGAAGCTCACAGATACTTTGAGCAATTGCTCTAAATTCGTATTCAATATTAGATCGTGAAACAATAGGTTCCTTTTTCTTCATTCATTTTATAAGATTTTCTCTGAGAAATATACAATATTCTAAAGTGGATCTCTTATACACTGGTGACGTTGCATAATTAACATTTGTATAACCCTTAATTTGTAGAGTATCATTTTTTTTTGGGAGAATCTCTTTTTTGCGATTAGATTTAAGATATTTGTGAACTTTATAACTAGCTTAAAGATGAGATTTTTTGGATTTGTGAATAAATTGACTAATAAGATGTATTGCAAATGCGATGTTAGGATGGGTTTGAGATAGAAGGATTAGTTTTTCAACTAGTCTTTTATATTGTCTCTTGTCCACTTATGTTTCTTCTTCATTTATGTCAATTTCTAACCTGGTTCACTTGGAGCTTTACAAGGCTTACAATTAATCTTTTTTATTTTCTTCAATAGATCTATGACATTATTGTTGCGAGAGAAAAATACCTTATTCTGATTGAGTAATTTATATATCCAGGAAATATTTAAATTTATCCAATTCTTTGATTTCATTTTTTAGGAGATTTATTTTTACACATAACAATTTTATCAACATATACATTAAAAATTGAAAAATTCTTATCAATAGAGTGTTTTATGAAAAATGTATGGTCTTCTTAGCTTTGTTTGTATCATGCTCTTATTAATTTGCCAAATTATGCTCTTAGGGATTGTTTAGAATTATGTAGTCTTTTTTTAATTTGCAAATTTTATTTCCTTGTGCTTAGCTATCGAAGCCTGTCGGTGGATATATATAGTCTTCTTCAACATTTCTATGTAATAAGTATTATCCATATCACATTATTGTATGGATTATCCAAGGTTAGCAGCTAGAGAAATTAAGATCTGAATTTTATTCCTTTTTGTAATAAGAGCAAAGATTTCTTGATAGTCAATTCCATAGGATTGAGTGTATCGTTTGACTATTAATTTTGCTTTGTATCATTCCAGGTTTCCATCTACTTTATATTTTGAAGGAAAAAATTCATTTGTATCATACCATTTTTTTTCCTTGTAGTAGTTAAACGATTCCCTTTTTTTTTTTCCGAGCATCCATCTCTCTTATTTTATGGAGTTTTTCTAATTCTTGTTTTTAGGTGTCTCAAACTATTGTAATTGAATTGAAGCTGATATTTGTGAGGAAGCTTTATGTGTAGTGGAAAATTTTGTAAGAATGAGTATGGGGAGATGGTATGTAGAAGAGAATGTGTGGTGATGACTTGATTATTATTATCAGATGATTGTTCTAAGTCTTGAGTGTGTTGAAGACTTTGGTTGAGCTTATTCCTTCTTGTATAGATTTGAATGGGTATGGTGATTGGAGTTGTTAAGAGTTTGCATCATTGGGATGTCAAGGTGGAAGATTGAGCTTTCATCAAATTTATCTTTCAATTTATTATTCTCTCCCTAAAGATGATTTGATTAAAGAAACTTTGTTTTTCATCAAACGTGACATATTTTGAAGTGGGTAGTAGGATGATAATATTTATACCTTTTTTTGAGTGTAGGAATACCTTATAAAGATAGAATTCAGTGCTCTAGGATCAAGCTTATCCTGGTGTTATTTATGGATGTAGAGATAGGAAATACATCCAAATACTTTTGAGGAATTTTCGAACAGAAATTATTTGTGGGGAGAAATTTTGCAAGGTAGTTCAGTAGACTTTTGAAACCAATTACTCTTATGGGTGTTCAATTAATGATTTATGTGAAGGTTTGGACTGCTTCTCCCTATTATCTTTTAGGAACTTAGTATTAAAAAGAAGAGTCATGATGACTTTTAAAAGTTAATAAAATTTTCTTTTTTCTTTTTGACAGGTGTTAGGATAGGAGGATTGGTGAATGATAATTCTTTATTGCAGAATGAAGATAAAATTTGATTAAAATAAGCTCAAGCATTATCTATGCATAACTTCTTAATGTCAGTATTAAATTGATTTTTTGTCATAGTACTAAATATATGGCGATTGAATCTGACATTAGATTTTTACTTTATAAGATATGTCTATATCATCAGAATGCAATCATCAATAAAATTGACAAGCCATATGGCTTTCAAAGTATTAAGAATTTTTTAGAGTCCCCAACTATTAATGTGAATTGATAGAAAAGGAGCAGATGATCTAGAATCAATTTTAGAAAAGAAATATGAAGAAGCTTTGTAATTTCACATGTCTCACAATGGAAGTCTTTATTTTTATCATTTATACAAGAGAGGAAATATGCAGTATAAGATTTTGAAAGACTGGTGCTCTAGTTTATAATGATATTCCCAAAAAGTGTTAGTATTGAGAGTGGAGATGAAGGAATGTGGTATCTCAAGAAGGCATAGCCTATTAATTTTTGTAGTTTGCCCAATTTTCTTTCCTATAATGAGGTCCCTAAAAACACAATGGATAAGTGAAAAAGATGACATTATTGTTGTGCTTTTAGTAATTTTATGAATTGATTGGAGATTTACTACAAAGTGAGGAACATGAAGTACATTGTTGAGGATGAATGTGGGAGAAATAGGAATATTCTCGTCCTGCAACAATCGTTAGGAAATCTTCGACTATTATTTTATTAGTATTATTACTTGATTTGTAATTTTAATAAAATTTGGCAAGGTTTCTCATGTGGTCAGTGGCTCTTGAATTTAGAGTTTAAGTGTGACTATTATTTAAAATTGCGCAATATGAGGCTCGCATCAGCGCAATTCTAGTGAAAAATGCCTCGAGGCTTACGTCTCGAGTTTTTTTCTCAGCTTGGTTGAGGCCTGCCTTGAGACATGCCTCGCCTAGCTGGCGTGAGGCTTGCGCCTCACCCTATTTATATATTTTTTATTAAAACTTACATAAATCCTAAAGTAAAGCTCTGAATAAATTACACCTTCATGCACCCCTGAGTTACAACAACTTTCTCTCAACTGCCTTAACCTCCAGCCTGTCACTTCGCCATAGCCACCATTGTCATAGCTGCCGTTAAGGATCACTTAAAAGCCGCACATCACCACCACCTCCTCCTCCTTTAGAAATTTTAGAGTATTAATCTCATCTTTATGTTGATGAAAAATATTTATTAAAAAAAAGATGCCTGAAATAAATGAAGAAGAAGCATATTGGGTGGCATTGAACTTCACAGGATGAGACATGGGAGAGACCAATTTCTTATAATAACAACTCAAATAAAGATCCTCTCAGATACATATGATTTTCTAGTTGTTGCCAACTATTTTAGCTTTTTTTAGAAATTAAATGTAGATGAATAGGGAACTAAGAAATAAAAAATTTGGAGTTGAACTTAATGTTATATAATACTTTTATGCAGTTTCCATATTTAATATTTTTTTGCTCATGTAACATTGTATTTCAATTATATTTCATATAATTTATGACTAGCCACTTTACGTCTTGTGCAATTTTTTGTTTCATAGATATGTCAATGTGTTATTTAATAGTTCAATAGAAAATAATATGTCATCTTTTAACATATTATTTGGGCATTATATAAAAAATTACTTTTAACATTTATTTACACTTTACGCAATTTATTATTTTGAGGCTTACGCCTCAAAACGCCTTGAGGCTTACGGCTTGCCTCACGAACAAAAAACGCCTCAACCCAATTGCGTAATTTTAAACATTGAGTGTGATAGGAACTATTGAGACATTAAAGCCATAAGAGTTATAATTCTTATAATTTTGAGCTTAGAGACTATAAGATTAGAATGAGTTTTTTATAGTTCAGAAAGTTCTTGAGTATGTCGATTTCCACTGAGTAGATTGAGCATTTCCTTTGAGTGACCTTTATTTCCATCATAGTTTTAGGACATTCTGAGAAATTTTCAACATTTTTCTTTGATGTGCCTCTTTTGCTTTTAATAGTTGTACGATAAATTGCCTTTTTAAGAAGATTGTCGTCATTTTTTTAGGAAGAATTAGGGGCAACTAGTCCTTTATCTTGAGGTTTGGTGGTCTCCATTGCAGACATTTTAAAGGTAGAATTATCACGCATTATCATCATTCTTCCTTATTTGGCTTGAATGAGTGAGAAGACTTTATTAAGTGATGATAGATTTTGTCGGCTTAAGATCTAAACATGAATTTTATTGTATTCATTATTAACTCTTACAAGAAATTTAAAAAACTTTTCTTTTTTACAAACTATTTGAGAATCACCACATAATTATTACACTTCTTTTGGAAATCTTAATAATAGCCTAGTTCAAGCATATATACTTTTATTGCATGAAATATGCCTGTTGATATCTTAGTTTTGATCTCATAAAGAGCAGCATCCTTAACTTTTGAGTAAGTTGGTTTGACAACATTCAAAATGTCTTTTATTATTCATAGGAATATGTATGGCTCACCAATTTCAATTACCATGGCATTTTATAATTATATCATGATCATGGAATCAACTTCATCCCATAGTGCAAACTTCGAGTTCTTTGATTCTAAATAAGGATCCTCAAGATTATGGAATTTTTTCTACCCTTTTAGAAATATTTTCACAAATTGGGACTACTTCAGATAGTTTCTTTCATTCAAACGATACGAGGCATGTACACCATAGAGTCTACTTTAATTTGGTGATAATTGACTATTTGGGAGGTAAGTCAAGAAAGCGGACATTGTGAAGAGGAGAAATATATGAAAGGATAACTTGAAGTTTTATTGCTTATGATGTGTACAATGATTGAAATATATGTAGACTTGTCGAAAAGCCTTATCTTTTGAAATTATTCAAAGTTAATTACACTAAATGAAAAGAAGTAAGGAAAATAGCCTCCAAAGTGGCCAACAGGTATGGGCACAATGATTCTAATCCAAGGTTCTTTAACGAGATAATCTAAGGGTTAAAAACCTTTAATGTGTGTGTCCAAGGATCCCTACCATGAATGTTAGGCATTTGGGTCCCACAACAGGAGGCAGACGTGGGTGCAACAGGTCCCATAGTCTTCAACACGTACTTATATTTGGTGGCGGGCTTGCTTACAAACTATACCTTTGCACGCGACAGTGAGGATGGCAAAGTGAATTGACTAATTTGCGACGAAGTCAAATCTTTTTTTTTTAATATTTTTTTTCGTTCTCGTTATATATATATATACACTCTTTCTTGCAAAGGGATGATTTAAATGGACATGTTGGTAGAGAGGTGGATGATTTTCAAAACATTTATGATGGCTATGGATCTGAAGCAACTAATGAAGGTAGTAAGACTATATTAAATTTTTCTTTAGCTTATGATTTTGTAATGATTAATACTTTATTTAAGAAAAGAGATGAGCATCTCATCACTTATAAGAATGGATATAATAAAACTCAGATAGATTATTTTCTCATAAGAAAAATAGATCATTTAGATTGTAAAGATCGTAAAGTTATTCCAAGTGAAAATTTATATACTCAACATTACTTATTAATTTTGGACCCTAAGATGAAGGGTAGAAAATAAAAAATAAAGTAAAATATTGTTCTAGGATTAGATTGGGCCTTTTAAAAAATATAAATAAAAATATTTTTGAGAGTAAGATATTAGATCTTACGATTTTGTCTGTGCATGAGGAAGCTAATGTTTTATAGAAAAAAGTAGCTGGTGATATTAAGAATGTTGCAAAAGATGTGCTTGGAGTATCAAAGGAAAAATCTCTTAATAGAAAAAATTATTGGTGGTGAAATCAAAATTTGCAAAAAATGATAAAAAAAGAAGATTTGTTATAAAAATTGGTTTAGATGTAAAAATTCTGATAATTGGAAAAGATATAAGGAGGCCCATAAGGAGTCTAAGAATGTAATATGCGATGCAAAGATTTTAGTTTTTAATGATTTATATAATATATTAGATACTAAGGAAGACGAAAGATATATGTATAAGTCAGCCAAATAAAGAGATAAGAGTAGTAAGGATTTAGTTAAATTGAAGTGTATTAAGTATGAAGATCAAAAGTACTTTTATTATAAGAGGATATTCCACAAAGGTGGATGAGATATTTTTCTAAATTTTTTAATGATGATTATGAGAATGCGATTGACTTTAGTGACCTAGCACCCTAAATGAAAATACAGATTTTTATTTTTATCGGTGTATTAGTAAAATCGAAGTTAGAGAGTCTTTAAAGAAAATGAAGCGTGGAAAAGCTGTTGGACATGATGATATTCCAATAGATGTGTGAAAATTCTTAGGAGATGAAGGAATTTATTGGCTAACTAAACTTTTTAATATTATTTTGAAGACTAAAAAGGAGTTAGATGAGTGGAGAATGAGTGTGTTGATTTCTTTTTTTAAGAATAAAGGTGATGCACAAGATTATGCGAATTATAGCGGAATAAAGTTAATGTGTCATACTTTAAAACTATGGGAGAGAGTCAGGAGCATAGGTTGCGGCGTGATACTAATGTTTCTCAAAATCAATTTGGATTAATGCCGGGTAGGTCTACTATGGAAGCTATACATTTATTGAGAGATTTGATGGAGAAGTATAGAGAGAATATGGATTATTTACATATGATATTTAATAATTTAGAGAAAGCATATGTAAGAGAAGTGCTATGGAGAGTTCTAGAAAAGAAATGAGTTAATAATGTTTATATTCAAGTTATTAAGTATGTGCATGCAGGAGCTGTTGTGTTCAAACACAAGGTGGTTTGTCCAAGTATTTCCTTATTTTAGTTGGATTACATTAAGGATCAGCCTTAAGCCCATATCTTTTTGCTTTAGTCATGGATGTTCACACTAGACATTTGCAAGAGGTTGTACCCCTGGTGTATGCTTTTTACTGATGATATTCTTCTTGTTAATAAGACTAGAGAGGGAGTTGAAGGTAAACTTGAATTATGGAGGTCAATCTTAGAGTCTAAAGGCTTTCGTTTGAGTAGATCTAAAACTGAATATATGAAGTGTGGTTTTAGTAATAATAGATCTAGTGGGGGGATTGTGACTTTGGGTGATCAAGCCATTAATAAGAGTACACATTTTCGATATCTTGGGTCTATTATTTAGAGTGATAGTGAAATAGATTGGGATATTATTGGTAGAATTCAAGTTGAATGGTTGAAGTGGAGGAATGCATCGGACTTGTGTGATAGAAAAGTACCTCTCAAACGTAAGGAAAAATTCTATAAGATGGTGATTAGTCCTGCAATGCTTTATGGTGCAGAATGTTGGCCATTAAAAGAAAAACATAATATTAGTTAAGTGTTGCATAGATGAGGATGCTCAGGTGGATGAGTGGCTTTACTCTTAGAGATAGGATACGTAATAAGCATATATGTGAAAAGGTTGGAGTAGCTCCAGTGGAAAATAAAATTAGAGAGAGTCGCCTTTGTGGTTTGGCCACATAAAATGACGGCCTTCCGATGACCTGGTTAGGAGAGTAGATGTATTAGGTTTGATATATGTTAAGAAAGGTAGATGTAGGCCTAAAAAGACTTGTTTAGAAAATATTAGAAATGATATTTCTTTATTAAATTTAAATGAATAAGACACAATGGAGAAAGAGGATTCATGTATCTGACCCCACAGTGGGATAAAGGCTTAATGTTGTTGTTGTTGTGCTTTTGCTTACAAAGGGAGAGTTGGTTGGGTGTTCTCTGGAGCTAGGAGTCGCCAACGAGTTTAAATCAATGAGGGATTAGATGAGGAGACGTGAGTGTGAGCAGTTGAGGATAGAGTCGGGATTGTTGACAAAGATGCAAGAGTATCAAATGAAGAGATCTGAGTGCGAGTAGTTGAGGATGAGGCGAGAACGTTGGCAATGTTGGAGTTGACATCGAGGGTGAGTACTTTCTCCTATTTTCATGTCCTGCTATTCTTCCTACTTGTCCCAAATGTCATCATTCACAAGTAAGCACTTTTTTTGCTTTAGATGATTATGTTTAATGATCGGAGTCACCATTCAACCTTACACGCTTCATTTGTGATGCTATTTTTGGAATTGACTTATCTTTACTTGGAAAGCATAAATCTTCTTTTGAGTTATTATTCATCTGTAGCATTATCGGACATGACCCAAATGTTATTTTGTCAGGAGACACATTTTTTATCGATATAACGTTTTTAGATTCATCTCTTTTATTCATTTTTGCTTGAGCCATTGCCATCTGACTCCTTTTGTGAACTTTAAAAGGAGTTCTTTGATACAAATTTTATGCCACCGAGATGACTCGACATGTTTGGACATTGAATGATTTTTTATCGTCTTGTTCACCATCTTTTACTTCTGATTGGTTAATTTGAAGCTAAGACATAAAATTTGTGAGTGTTGTAGGCCGCCTTAATGTTTGATGATAATCCTTTAAATTATTAATGATCTTTTGTAGCGCAGTCCTCTTCTTTAGCTTATTAGGCTTATTTAAATCATTAAACCTTTTTGATGAGGTCTTAAAGAACTGTTCCTCATGTCCGAATGCACTGACAAGACTAGAACGTCTTCAAACTAATGATTTGGAAGTGGATGCACTTGTATTTGGTTGATCTTTCTGTTCAAGCACTGGTTCAATAAAATATTTTCATTTGATACTAGAGAACTTTTAGTTGTTTAATCATCTTTATTGTTTTCTTTAAGATTGCGGTCTCCCATTCTTCTTTTTCAGCGATCATTTTTCCTTTCATTTTAACTCTTAATTGATGGTATAGGAGAAGACATTGGCCCGAAATCACGCCAGAAATCACCTTTACCTATGCGTGGCCCTTTCCCGCACAGTCTTTGCCTGCTCTGCGTGATCACTGCCCATCTTCACCTCCACATGAATGACCAACCCTAGCCCGCTCCGCTCGCCTGTAACTCCAACTAGCCCCGATCTTCCGCACCCGACAAACGCCGTCTTCAGCCTACCTGTATACGCATGACCACCCATGCCCGAACATACTCCTTTCGTTCGCCCAATCGTGCCCAACCCTCTGCCTCCTTTGCTTTGATTGCCTCCGGCCCAGCTCACACGATCTCACATGCTCGTTCCAACTCAGGCTTCCGCCTCCTTCATCTTTGCCACTCACGTGCACTTGATCTTTCCTCTTCTTTGGCTTCATATTCCTTGCAAACTGTGCCATTGTCTCTACTACCCGTGCCTGTAAGGAGATCGGACCTATTTGTATGATTTAGTTTGAAATAGAGAAATCTGAAATTCAAATTTTATAGTACATCACGATTATTTCAACCGACTGCATTGGGTCTAAATAATTAAAATAGATTGCTGTATTATCATATAAAAATCTTTTATTTTAGCAATAAAGCATACAAGTATTTGCCAATTTCAAGACCCCCGCCATTGATGTTTGATCTGGGCAGGATGAATTTTCAATTCAAGACCTGCGCCATGATCTTTGATTCGGGCAGGAAAATTCTCAAATTTCAAGACCTGCGTCATCGATCTTTGATCATGGAGGTAAATTTTAAAATTTGAAGACCCGCACCATCGATTTTTGATATGGGCGGATAAGTTTAAAATTTGAAGACTCCACGCTGTCGATCTCTGATCCGGGTAGAATGGTTTAAAATTTGAAGACCCTACACCGTCGATCTTTGATCCGAGTAGGATAATTGCTCAGTTGAATCTTTGATCTTGGCGAGTTAAATTTCTAATTCGAAGACCCCATGCCGTCGATCTCTGATCCGGGTGGGATGTTTTTTAAAATTGAAGACCCTGATCCGGGTAGGAAGAAACAACGGTAAATGCCGTTTCGCCTCAGAAAACTACCCAATTGGAGAGCAATTAAATTTAAACTTTGATTGATTATATCAATTAACAAACTGATTAAATTTAATTAAAATTAATTAATGAAAAGTAATCAATTAATGAAAATTAATTAATTAAAATCAAATTGATTAATTAAAATTAATCAATTAATTAAAATTGCTTAATCAAAATTAATTAATTGAAATTAATTAAAATTAATTAATTAATTGAAATTAATTAATAGAATCCATTAGTTAATTAGAATTAATTAATTAAAATCAAATTACTTGATTGACTTTAGTTAATTAAGGTTAATTAATTAATTGAAATAAATTAATGAAAATTAATTGATTAGTTGAAATTAATTAATTGAAATTAATTAATTAAAATTAATTAATTAATTGAAATTAATTAAAATTTGTTGGTTGGTTAATTTAAAAATTCGAGAGCAATGTAAAAATTCGGGAGTGATGAAATTTAAATTATTTAATTGATTAATTAAATTTAATTCATTAAATCAATTAATTATTTAATATAGAGAGAACCAGTTTAGTGGGAGGTTTCTTGTGAAAATTTAAAAAAATGGAGAAAGAAATAATGTTTTTCTACTAATCAATCTTAAGTACAAGCTATACTAAAATCACACTCCTAAAACTAATACTCAAACAAACGAAAATCCCTCCTGTGTAAATCCTCCAAGCTCTCCAATATTCCTGAACAAATTCTTAACCATCACGAACTCCTATATGTACAAAACTCCAAGCACCTGCAAGTAAAGAAACAAAAAATGATTAGTACCAAATGCTAAAGCAAAAGAACAGGATACTGGAAAGTGAACTATGGTATTGAAAGAAAAAGAACAGGGTACTGGTGCAAGAAAGAAAAGCAAGGTACTAGAAACTAAACTACCGTAATGAATGAAAAGAACTATCATGCTAAAAGAAAATAACAGACTACTGTAGCAAAAATATTAGTGTCAAGCTAGCAAACAACTGAAAGCTAAAGGTCTAGTGTCAAGCTAGCAAACAACTACAAATTAAAGTACCTACGGGCAAAGTCTAATCTACCCTAAAACAAACAAACATGCTACTTCCAAAAGGAAGCAATAAGTCCTACAAATCTACAGACAACTTCTAAGTGAAATAGTAAAACCAATTTCTATCAAAATAGCTATGCTATTGTTGACCCCTAAACATCAATCCATGCAAAAAAGGGGCAAAATCGGCGCTCCGAACAACGCGCCCGTTGACGCATCACGTCACTTGAAGCGTCAAACGACCTCCAATTGCCAAACGGACGGCGCCGTTGTGATCAGAACGTCGAATTCGCGTAAGTCGAGGCCCCTCGCGGTCAAATCGAACGAGATCGGTCTAAAGGGACAACTGACACCCGAATTGACACGTGACGTTGCCCAAATGACGTCCGATCGCAGAATGGACTTCGTCATTGTGTCCAGAACATCGTCAACATTTAAAAAACTATATTTTATTCGATCAATTGGGATCGGCTGAGGTGGTGGCACAATCCTATGGTGACGACACGCTTATCGAGGAAAAGAGACATCGACACTATCCAAACGACCTCTGATTGTGAAATAGACTGCACCATTACGCTCAGAATATCCCCAATATTAAAAACAAAAAACATTTTACTTACCCAAATGGGATCGTCAGGGGTGGTGGCACGACTTCTAAGGCGATTATGTGTATATCGAGAAAATTAGCCTCGACGCTATCCAAATGAAATCCGATCGCGAAACAGACTTCGCCATTGTATTCAGAGCATCCTAAATACCTAGAATGGTATTCAATTTGATAAATTAAAGACGTTCGAGGAGGTCGATACGCATCCCGAGGCAAAGCACAAATTTCGAGAAAAATTACACGCGATGTTGATCAAATGATGTCCGATCACAAAACAGACTTCGCCGTTGCGTTCAGAACACCGTCGATACCCAAAATACATCGCCAATTTGCCCAACACAAGTCGCTCTCACAAATTGACGTGAACTCCAAGGAAATTGTACGTAAATTGAGAAATTGTGCAGATTGAGATGATTTTAAGTGAATAACGTGACACTGTCATTTTAAATTAACAAGTAATATTAATAAAAAAAATCATTATTAATATCATTATTAATTTAACAAAAAAATCAAAGTCAAATGAGAAATCAGATCAAATTAAATACTGATTATCTGGTTTTATCAGAAATCTGCTCTGAAGCTGTCTGAATCCCTTGAATCCCGCTGAGTTTGCGGTCACTTGTCCCGTAAAACCGTCTGAAAGGAGACCTGCTTCATCAATTAAAAGCTAAGAGAATGAAATCCCGTTGGATTTTTTGTTAACGACACAAACAAAAGCCTCCACCTGTTCAATCTACCCAAATGCCTCTTGATCCCGTCTCTTCTCTGCACCCAGCCAAAACTTCCGTCACCCGCCTCCTTCTTCCCTCTCTCGTCGGAAGAATGACGATAAGCTTGCAGATATATGATCCTATGGGATAACTTTGTGTGTTACGCTGCACTGTAGGCATTTTCTTTCCCATATTTTCGTTTCAAACCCCATGAAGAAGTCCTGTCCGTCCCAGGCCCATTCATCACCTCCCCTTAGCCGTCCAAGCAACCACAAACAGAAAGCTTTGTCCATCCCTTTTGCCAAGCCTTGTCTGCCAAATTCAGCCCAAACCACCTCCCACTCTCTGACTTCCACGCTTTCCACACGGCCCTACCGTCTCCACCTTGTTGTTCACTTTGAACTGCGGAAGTGGCTCAAGGAAAATGTGAGTGCTGAAGTTTCTGAATCTACTAACTCCAAGGAATTGGCTGGTCAACTTGATCTTGATGGATTCCCTGTTGACGGTGGTTCTTTGAAGCCTGAATTCGTGGATATTATCAACTCTGCCACAATGAAGTCCAGCTAGCTCAAACCATTGTCATGCAGTCTGCCTAGATAGCTACAAATTATTCTAATGACAAAGAGGGAAGAGGTCAATCAGAAGAGACTGGAGCTGGAAGCGGATCACTTGCAGGAAGTTCTCGAGAATGAAACAGTTTTCTTCATCGTGTGCTGCACGGGTCATTTGTGTGTCATCCATGTCTTTCTTCTTCTTCAGTTTCTAGTCAGATACAGATTCTTATTGGAGAAATACGAAAGGTAGAAGAAGGAATTATCTATTTAGAGAGAAAAGTGGATGAAATAAAGCTAAATCTCCATCAAGAAAGGAAATAGAAGAAAGAATGTCAGCAACTGCAGTGGAGTTGATGAAAATGCTGCTGGTGCATGTTCTCAACTTGTGTTTGCACCAATTGATGAATCTTTTGCTGATGATGCTATGAAGATTGCTGAGATTAATGTAGAGAAGATGGAAATGCTATCCGGAGAAGTCAGCCAACTTAAATCTGTGTTCTAGTCTGAGCTTGAAAGCCCTTCTAAGGGAATGGCAGTGATGATCAATAAATTTAATTCTGAGGCTGAAACTTGAACTTGGGCAAAGGCTGCTGAGGAGGAGTTGATTGATGTGGAAGCAATAGTTGAAGTGCTGAAGGTTCAGGTATTAAATGCAAAAATAGCTGAATCAAATGCACTTTATCTTGTAGATGAGCATAAGAAGAAGTTAGAGCTTTTAAAATCTCAGTTGGAGGAAGCCAGTGTTTTTGAAAGCAAGGTGAATTATTCACTTGCTTCGGTGATGAAGCAGCTAGAAGAAAAGGAGGTTGTGTGTGATGATGCCAAATCCGAAATTGAATCTCTCAATGTCAAGGTTGAGGATTTGGAATTTGAGGTAGCCAGGCATGATGAAGATTTTAAAGAATCGGATCGAAGACTTGATTTGGCAAAGGATGAAATTTTGAATATTGAAAAGAAAGCTGAATTGATAAAGTTTGAGATAAAAAAAAGATTAAAAAAAAAGGAGAAAGAGGAAATTTTATGTAAAAATGTGTGTTTGTACATTTTACAAATTTTCTTTCGCCGTCGCCGTCATCACACTGTTGCCACCACCACATCGAAGGTATAACCCTCCAAACTCAAAACTTCGAGATTCCATTTTAGTGTTCGCGGCGCACCAGAAAATTGCCTATACACGCTTTTTTTAGCATGGTAGGATGAGAACCTGGTGTGGCTCCTACGACGAAGTGGGTGATCACCTAAAGTCCTTTTTTTCGACGTTTGTGACGCACCGGAAAAATCATCTATATACGCTTTTCTTAGCGTGGTGGGATGGGAGCCCGGTGCGATGCCTACACTGTTTAAAATTGCGCAATAAGAGGCGTGCCTCTGCGCAATTCTGCTCCTGGGCGCCTCATTGCTTAAGCAATTGGGGGAATTGGTGAGGCTTACGCCTCACGGGCTCAGAGGCGCGCCTCAGAGGCGCAATTGCGCAATTCATAGTGAGGCGTAAGCCTCATTAAACCGGTCCCACTCACTTAAGTGAGTAATAAAAAAAAAACCCCTTACAAAGCTCTCCCCCATCCCGACCCAGGCCCTCCGTTTCCGCCAGAACCCGCAAGCTCCTGCTCGGATCCCTCTCGGCCACCCATTCCGCCGCCTCTCCCACCGGCGCCGCCTCACGCCGGTGAGCATAAAGTGTCCGGCCGCCCTCTACGACAACTCTTCTACGCATTTTAGGTATTTTTTTTGAGTATAAGGGAAGATTTTTCTAGTTATAGGAAATCTAGGGTTTTTAATATTTTGAAATTTTTTGGTTTGTTTTCCCTTTTTTGCATTAGGAAATATGGTTAGAGGAAAGGAAAAGACAAATACGTCATTGCGGCGTGATCCTTCTTGGAAATATAGTGAGCAAGTTTATCATTTTTCTTCTTGAAAATAGTTGAATGGTGGATCCAATTTGGTGATTCCACTCCTGAGTTACAGAGTTTTGCAGTTAGAGTTTTGAGCCTCAGTTGTTCTTCCTCTGGGTGTGAGCGAAATTGGAGCACGTATAGTCAAGTGCAAACTAAGAGAAGAAATCGACTTTCAACACTTAGAATGAACTCCCTTGTGTATATTATGCACAACAAGAGGTTGAGAGATAGGAGGATGAGAAACAAGGGGTTAAAGGATGATGAGGACCCTTTGGTGTGTGATGATGTGGCCTCTGATAATGAGTGGTTCATAGATGATGAGACAGATTTGCCATTATCAGACCTGCAGCTAGAGGATCTAAGTGTTGATGTCTTAAGGGGCGAAGCAGATCAAGTGGGCACATCCACTACTACCACACCACACACATCTACTAGTTCTGCAGCACAACAAGCACATAAAGGTATCTCACAATTTATTTTATGCTATTACATTATATATATATGCAATTAAGATGACATTAATCATTCTTATTAAACAGGGAAGAGAAAAGTGGATAACATTGAAGATGATGAAGATTTGGCATTCATAGATACAATTGGAGAAGAAGATTCCATTGATGACCAATTTAGTGATGGGACATGATTGGATTTTATATGTTCCATCTTCTTTGTACTTTGGGAGAGTTTTGATAGACTTATATTTTGTGATTTTGTACTTTGAATTATGCTATGAGATGCATATATTGCATATGCTTTATTATTTTCCACTAATTTCACTTGTCATTTAGATGTTTTTATTGTATGATAGACTCCTACTGTTATTTACCTGCTAAAATCCTTAAATTCTCATTTACGCAATTCTTCGTCCGTGAGGCTTACGCCTCACACCGCCTCGAGGCTTATGCCTCGCCTCACGGACCAAAAACGCCTCAAGGCTTATTTATGCAATTTTAAACCTTGGACGCCTACGACGAAGTGGGGATACTTATAAGTGCCCGCACACGGGGAAACAACTGTGTTTTTCAAACAGATGCTGTAGAAGACTTATACACACTTTTCTTAGCGTTGTGGGAATACCTAGTTTCCTGTAGTTTCTCCTAAATGGGGGAGACGACGAGAGGCTACCGAAATTCAGCCTGAAAACATAGAGGACTTAGACAAAAACAGGGGACTTAGACTGAATTGAGTTTGAACTTACATGAATTACAAGGACTTGAATGAATGGAACACAAGGAACAAAATTCAAATTCAAATAATAAGTGAACATTAAATCAACAAATGCAACATCATAACAAAAATACAAGCACTAAATGATGAATCCAAGTCATCCAGATGAGCATCAATCAACACAATAAGGGACTTGTGCTGAAGTTTCATATGAATATTTACAAACAAGTGCAAATGATAAGTGATGATTCAAACCTTTCAAATGAACGCCAACATTTAATGCAAGCAAACAAGGATTTATGTGTAAATTGATCATAGACCTTAGCCTGGAATTTTTGGATGACTATACTTGACTTGTAAGAGTCATGTTGGTTCGAATGAAGACAATGATGATAATGATATTAAGTTCATTATACTTATTGCAAACCACCTATGAAGGCAAAGAACTTGCAAGTGGGGTTGGTTTGCAAATAACAGGAAGATTGTAAGTTATGATATGGGGGTCATTGGAGCCTAATAGGTCATTTACAACATCAGACATGATGCTTCCTCAAGCAACAATCAATAGAAATTGCAAGACATGTGACGGCCCCACCTACGAATCACCATGCAATAGTCCTTAATGAGTGTTATAGCTAACGCATGACAGAAGACTGTTTGTAGGTGGTGACTAAAGATACACAAACAACACATGCATGAAGGAATTAGTAGTGAAACGTGACTCGATCAGTGGTCAATGACAAATCATAGATAAGTACATCGACTCGTATACAAGTGATGAAAGGAAGTATGTCGCAGGTACGACAGGTTTCTAGTGCACCCGAATACTCATGTAAAGTGTTATTCGCAAGCAATAACGAAAGGCCCTTTGCATGAAGAATAGTACATTCATAGGTGGCAAGCATCAATTGACAAGCAGAATTCTGATTCCCTGTTGAATGACAATAGTGGACAAGCTACAAATCTAAAAACCTCCCTACGAATGATGCCAGCCATCTTGCGAGTATACACAGCGGTCCTTACGAACGCCAGAAGACATGCTGGAGATTTGTCCCACATTCAACTTGTTAGTTGCAACTACGAGGATCCGACATACAGTGAAATGACAATATGATACACCTAAATGCGCTCAAGTGAACGTCAACACATAATATATTGTGCCCATTAGAGTTAATGATTAATATTTGACAAATGTGTTGTTAAAGATTAATGCAAAGTTTGATGACTCAAAACTCACAATTACAAGCAGAAAGTATATTTGCTATTCCAATCATCCCAACGGTTGCGACAATCATTTGAAAAATGAGTGTCTCACGTGGTTCTCCTGGACATTCTGATGTACCTTTAATTATTACAATCGTTAGTTCGGAGCAGTGGCCACTAGCTTCGAAGTACAAGGCATCAGTAAGAACATAGTCATCCACGGTTGAAATGATTGATTTTTTATTTAAGCTAACAACAGAAATTCATGAGGACAACATAACCAGGATGTCACTTACTGATTCCCATACGAGTTCTAGGAAGAGAAAACCATATCAAATCGCCTTCAAAGATGGATGGTCGTACATCCAACATACTACATACGGGCAAACACAGAAGAGTTACGAAAAGCACGAGCTTCTACGAGTTATTGTAAAAGACTCATTAAATTCCCAAAAATGCCCCCGCACATGCACTGTAATATGTATGCACATATGTACACAAAAGGAGATGTATAATACACCTACATGGGCCCTGACGAGCGTGTTATGGGTGCACACATGACGTTTAGGGATGCTGCGCTGGTCAATAAATAAACCCAAAGTCAAGGCCGATCCTTCTATGCGGGTAGATAGGAGTTGACACGGCTCAAACCATTAAATAAATATGCGATCGTGAGGTCGACCAGGATATTTATTTTATACATTCATATTATGCTTTCAAGGTCTATAATAAAAGAAATCTATCAACAAACGCATAAAGCCTATGAAACCTGATCCTCTATCGACAGCTCGATAGAGTCGACAAGGTTCAATCCATGAATGGAATTTCCCATAAACACCCCGATGATGGTTACGTTGAATGTAGATCTCAGCTAGAGAAGTTAATTTCAAATATTCAAAATGCCTTCTAGAGGCTCATAAAATTCAAAATCCCAAAAGTCTAAAATATTTAAAATAAAAATTAATCATTAAAACACTTAAAGCAAAATCGATCCACTCTGCCCAACAGTTTGCCGAGGTGGACAAATTAAAAATCACTTCAGCTCGTAAAGAGCTAATGTCTGATTTTGAATATCACTAAGATTCATTCTTAAACCATCTCCTGCTAGTAAAGACGTGGTACGTGTCATCTGACCGGCGGTTTTACCGCCAAATGGCACCGCAGGATAAACAATTATGACCCGGGGCCCTCTAAATCAAGTGGTTCTGTCGCCAAATGGCACCATGAGATTACGGTTATGGCCAGAGTCAATATGTTCTTTAGTGGCATCAAATCCTTGAGATATTAATCAATAGGATATAATCGATAGGGCACAAAGCCCTCTGTTAGCTAAGGTGGATTTAAATTTGTCTTCTTAAACAAACATCCACCCCAGATCTACAAGGTTCCCTTGGACAACGCAACCCATGGTTGCTGATAAGGATCATTCTATCAGGTTGGGTCGACTACCTCCTCTGATTAAGTAGACCAGAGACCACGATGGCCCGGGACGACGGAACCATGGAATCTTGATCGGGTCCATCTTCCATTCCCCCATCATCTGTTTTAAGTGAAAGATGGTGAAAATTTTTATTTGAAATATCAAATAATCAATTTTTCAAGATCCTAAGCCATGCTGCTACTATATGCTCGATACCACGTATCTACGGATACAATGTATCTGATTGACGACTAGCCTTAATCGAATGTTCTCTCTCGTTATCAGGAGGGGTAATTAACTATAGGGGCTTGTGCCTATAGGAAATCAGAACTCAGATCATAAAGTCCTCACAAAATGAGGGCGAAATCTCTGGGCAGTGTCTTATCTACAAACCCATGTCTTTCCAAAATTTACCTTGGAACTTAATCCGTTAAAACTCCCCTGAAATGCAACGGGGAGGTCGGGGCCGAATTTTCGAAGCCTACAGCTGCTTCTGAAATCCAGAAGTCATAAGACTTATCTTAAAAAAAAAACTAAACTATCAGACAGTCTTGCTTTTAGAGCTAGATTGTAAGATCCACTTTTAGGCTACTTCTGAAATGCAGAAGCCGTAAGACCTACCTAAAAAACAAAACTAATTGGCAGCTTAGCCTATAGGGCTTGGTTGTAACAGCTGCCAATGGCCAACTTCGAAGTGAAATTATAAGTCCCATGTTTGGGAAATTGCTGAGTAAATTACAATAACCCTAAAACATAAAAAACTAAATTAATGGGCAGCTTAGCCTATAGGGCTAGGTTGTAAGACCCGACAATGGGCAACATCTAAGTGAAATCGTAATATACCCACACGTGAGGAAAATTGTTAAATAAACTGCAAGACCCTAAATCTAAAAAAACAAAATTAATGGATAGCTTAGCCTATAAGGTTAGGTTGTAAGACCCACCATTAGGCTAGTTTCAAAGGGAAGCAATAAGACCCATTCTCCCCAAATAATCATACAACTTTTAAAGTCGTGAGATCTATTCTTTCAAAATTTCTAAACAAAACATCAAATCCTCAAACCAAACCTTTGGGAAGCTTAGCCTATAGGGCTAGGTTGCAAGATAAC
Source organism: Dendrobium chrysotoxum (assembly GCA_019925795.1). Taxonomy (NCBI): domain Eukaryota; kingdom Viridiplantae; phylum Streptophyta; class Magnoliopsida; order Asparagales; family Orchidaceae; genus Dendrobium; species Dendrobium chrysotoxum. Next base: position 66,387,166 of record CM034300.1, on the reverse strand, counting down.
CAATGGGTTACTTTTAATAGAAGCCGTAAGACCCGCTTTACGGGCTACTTTCAATAAAGCCGTAAGTCCCGACCCAAATTCAAATACATAGGCTACTTCTAATAGAAGCAGAAAGACCCACTTTATGGGCTACTTTAAATGAAAGTCGCAAGTCCTAACTCAAATTCAAATTCCTAGACTACTTCTAGGAGAAGTCGTAAGACTCGCTTCAATTCAAACATATGGGTAACTTCTAAACGAAGTTATAAATCCCAAACCAAACTAACTTCTGGGTATTCTAATAGATGTAAACTCCAAAACCCCAATAAAACTAATATATATATATATTTAACCATCTCAGTCTACTCGGGATTCTTGAGAGGAGGCAATAAATGACTGCTAATCAGCTTCTCTGGACACTACAGTCAACGATTGCTAGTGTTGGTAGACTGAAACCTTTGGTATACTCGGGACGACAGAACCATGAGATCTTGATCGGGTTTACCTCCATTTTCCCCTACAACCGAGGCTAAAACACCTAAAATTATTCATCCTTAATCGAAAGTTCTCCCTTATGCGTTAAGAGAGGTAATTAACTATGAGTGCTTGCGCTCATGCCGACGCGCCGTATTTCTTGAGCCAACAGTTAGTCATAACCAATCTCAGATACAATATAAGGACATTGAAGAGAAAAAGAGAAATAAAAGTGGAATGCTCCATGGTGTTTATTTGGCCAAAACATGGCACTATTTGTAGAGTTTTATAACAGGTAAAAATAGGAATAATTAAATCACACGTAATAAGAAAAGAAAGGAAAAAATATAACAACTATATTTAAAAACTACTGATTATAGATGATAAAAATCCCTAGGACAGACATAATAGACAGCAAAACAAATGGTATCTACCAAATATGCAATATCCGAAGCAACCAAGTCACAATCAAGGTGTTGTCCAACCTCCAAGACACCAATCCGAGGGCTTGCTTTCCATATTCGGCTTTGCTCAGTTAATGCACAACTGTCCTGCCAAATATGGTTGTCTGGACAGCTGTAACAAGTCAAGATTTTTGTCCCTAGGTTGCCCGCTAGTACACAACCCACCAATAGCAGTAAGCGTATATGGTAATGGAGCATTTCTTTCCAATTCCAAGAAGAAATGACAGAATATATTCAAAGTGATGCTTGTTTTGTTGAATAGAGGCTTTCTTTGGTGTTTCTATTAGATTTTTTTTTGTATGTCCAGCTTTTGAACAATAGCTGCAAAATATACCTTCTGAATTATTGGGCCTTGGTGGACCCAACTTTGGTTTGCATAGCTCGGTCTTGCTTCCGTTTGGTGTATGGACAAATAAAGCAATATTTTGATCAACCGGTGCTATTTCTAAATGCCATAGCTCTTTCCTTAGTTCTAATAGTACAGAAGACTTCATTTAGGTTAAAAATGTGTTTTTTTGAGGTATTGGAATGTGTAGTTAGTCTTATTCAGCATTTAGTCTAGCTAAAAAATTGATAGGAAATACTTGAATATTTCAAGTAAACCCTAACAAGATTGATAAAACAGCGGGAAAAACTCAACAATTCCAATGAAAATAATAAAAAAAAGTAGATTTTATTGTAGGAATCAAATCAACAGAAAGAAACAAAGCAAAGATACAATTGATCCTCAATTCGAGAGGAGGATCGTTCTCTACCAATCTCTAGATGAATCTAGAGCCCAAGACACCAAGAAGAAACTCCAAAAGAACACAATAATCAAGCATAACCCTAACCCTCATTTCTTCCTCATACTTAAAGGCATGCAATTAATCATTAAAGCAAAAAAGCCCAAAAGCCCTTGCCGCCCCCCTCCTTTGGCTCCAATTTTAAATTTTGAATCTCTAGTGGACCCCACCAAATCTCTCTCTCTCTCTCTCTCTCTCTCTCTCTCTTGCCGCCGCCCTTTCTCCTGTATACATGAATCAGCCCCTTAGAAGGGGCCGGCTGGACCGGTCCGCTAAGGACTGGTCTAACAATACCGCCCTCCCAAAGAATCACCCTGTCCTCAAGGTGAAAACAGGGAAACTGATGTTTCACCTTTTCATATAGCTCCCATGTGGAGTCGTAGTCCGGGAGGTTCTTCCACTTGATCAACACTTTCTTAGCTCCATCTTCTCTCTGGCGAACCCCCATTAACTCTAAGGGTTCCAAAATCACCTCTAAATCCTCAGTTAGTGTCATCGGTAACTCAGAGCTTGCTGCAGAATCTCTAATTGCCCTCCTCAGCTGAGATACATGGAACACCGGGTGTATAGTCGCCGTTGGTGGTAGTTTCAGCTGATAAGCCACAGCTCCAATCCTCTCTAATACCTCATATGACCCAAAGTATCTTGGGACAAGCTTCTCATTCCTCCTGTTGGCGACTGACCTTTGCCTATAAGGTCGGAGATTCAAGAATACCCTTTCTTTTACCTCGAATTGGATGTCCTTCCTATGCCCATCTGCCCGTTTCTTCATAATCTATTGAGCTCTCAGCAGATGCCTCTTCAACTCTTCCAATACCCTGTCCCTCTCCTCCAAGTACTCCGCCTCTGAAGAAACTGGAGTGCTGCTATGCCCAAAATGCGCCAAGTGAGGTGGATCCCTTCCGTACAATACCTTGAATGAGGTCATCTGAAAAGTAGAATGAAAAGAGGTGTTGTACCAATACTCAGCCCATGCTAGTCATTTGGCCTATAACTTGGGTGTCTCCTACACAAAGCATCTTAAGTAAGTCTCCAGGCTCCTGTTGACCACTTCTGTTTGGTCATTCGTCTGTGGGTGGTAGGCGGTGCTCCTCTTCAATACTGTCCCCTGTAGTCTGAATAACTCCCTCCAAAAATGGCTGAGTAACACTTTATCCCTGTCAAATACTATAGCATCTGGTATTCCATGCGGTCTGACCACCTCTCTGATGAAGGCTGATGCCACTGTCACTACGGTGTATGAATGTCGCAGGGGAATGAAATGAGCATACTTGCTCAATCGATCCACCTCCACCAGGATCACTGTGAACCCTTTTGATCGAGGTAGCCCATCTATGAAATCCATGAACACCTCCTCCCATATTAGACCCGACAAAGCTAATGGTTGTAATAATCCTTTTGGAGACATGGCCATTTACTTATTCCTCTGACAGATCTCATACTTGATTACTGTCTCCTCCACATCCTTATGCATCCCCTTCCAGTACAGCTCTGAAGATAGTCTTCTGTAGGTCTTCTGCACCCCTGAATGACCCCCAACAACGCTCCCATAGAACTCCTAGAGCAAGTGTGAAATGTGGACTGATGTCCTAGGCATCACAAACTTCCTATGGTATAGAAGTTTCTCCCCCTCCAAGGAATACCCTGGATGGCTATAGTAAATCATCCTTGTCTTTCCCAACTCTTCATCCCAGGCACTCTCCTCCTTGATGGCCTCCCAATATAACATTAATGGGATCGACACTGTTGTCGCCTGCAACTCCCCCATGCATCTGGACAAGACATCTATCGTCTTGTTCACCACTCCTGGCCTATATTGGATTTCAAAATCATATCCCAGCAACTTGGACAGCCACCGTTGATGCTCCTCTGTCACCATCGCTGCTCTAACAAGTACTTCAAGCTCCGCTGGTCAGTTTAGACAACGAAATGCCTACCTAATAGGTAGGGCTGCTACTTTTGGATGGCTAATATAATGGTCATCAACTCCCGCTCATAAATTGATTTCAGCCTGGCCCTAGCTGTCAACACCCGGCTGAAATAGGCAATGGGTCGATGATTTTGCATGAGCACTGCCCCCAATCTATATCCTGAAGTATCTGTCTCTATTATGAACACCTAAGTGAAGTCCGATAGTGCTAAGATTGGTACAGTCGTCATAGCCTTCTTCAAGCTCTTAAAAGCTGTTGTGGCTGCCTTCCCCCATCGGAAACCATCTTTCTTCAACTGTTCTGTTGGTGGCCATGCTATGGTGTTGTACCCCTTCACGAACCTTCTGTAGTATCCTGTCAGTCCTAGGAATCCTCTTAGCTCTTTCATATTCTTAGATACTAGCCATCTCAACATAACCTCAATTTTTGACTGGTCTGCTGCTACCCCTCTTTGGACACAATATGGCTCAAATACTCCACATTGGCTTGGGCAAAACAACATTTCTTCAGGTTGGCCCTCAGCTGATGCTCCTGCAACACCTCTAAGCACCCTCCTCAAGTGCTCCCTGTGCTCCTCCTCTATCATGTTGTAAACTAGGATATCGTCAAAGAACACCAAAATAAATCGCCTGAGAAAAAGTCTGAAGACCTTGTTCATGAGTCACTGAACGTGGCTAGCGCGTTAGTGAGGCCAAAAGGCATTACTAGGAACTCATAATGCCCCTCATGAGTTCTGAAAGAAGTCTTGGGCACATCTTCCTTCTTCATTCTAATCTGATGATATCCTGATTTCAGATCTATCTTAGTGAAGATTACTGCCCCACTCAGCTCATCCAACAACTTATCAATCACTGGCATAGAAAACTTGTCTAGCATAGTCTCCTTATTTATCACCCTGTAGTCCACACAAAACCTTCAGCTGTCATCTTTTTTATTAACCAGTAATACTGGACTAGAAAAAAAGACTAACACTGAGCCTGATAATTCCTGCCTCAAGCATTTCTCTAATCAACTTCTCAATCTCATCCTTCTGAAATTGAGGATAGCGGTACAGCCTGATGCTGATGAGTGATACACCTTCCCTCAAGGTGATAGCATGCTCTTACTCTCTTGGTGGTGATAATCCTTGAGGTGGTTGAAAAACATCATGGAATTGCTAAATCAATGGTCATACTGAGAGGTATGTCCCCTCCCTCCTCCAATATAACTCCCTCCAGTCTGTGTAGCTCCATCAAAAAACCTTCCCCCACCTCCTATATATTTCTCTGCATGGTTTTGAGAGATGCCATGTCTTTGGATAGCCCCGCATCTCCCCTTATCACCACCCTTCTTCCATCCACCATCAACTCCATCATGAGTGCTCCCCAATTGACCTTGTTGTCTCCTAAGGTCTGCAACCACTTCATCCCCAAGATGATATTTGTGCTTCCTAACTCCAGTGGGAGAAAATCCTCCCTCACATGAATCCCTTGGATGGTCAACATCTCTCCTCTACAGATGCCATGGCCTTTCTCTACCTTCCCCGTACCCATCATCACCCCATAATAATCGGAGTCCACCTATTTCACTCCCAGTTGGTCGACGACCTGAGTGGAAATGAAATTGTAGGTAGCTTCACTGTCAATCAGTACCACCACCTTCTTGTCCTCTATCTTCCCTTTCACCTTCATAGTATGATTCGTAGTGAATCCTACCACAGAGTTCAGGGAAACCTCTGCCAGATCCAGATGTAGCTTCTCTTCCATCTCTTCTTCTACCTATCCCTCGCCTCCCTCAGTTTTCTCGTCATCACAGATATTGAGAATCTGAAGAGTTCAGTCCCTACACCTATACCCTGGAGTATACTTCTCATCACACGTGAAATATAACCCCTTTGTCCTCTTCTCCTGCACCTCCTTCTTCGCCAGCCTCTTGAAGTTTCCTCCACTTCCTCCTCCTTCTGGCTTCTCCCTAGAGGTCTCTCGAAATCCTCCTGCTGCTAGACCCTTGCGTGTTAAAAGAGTGGTCGTCGTCCTGTAAGAGCCCCCTGAATTACTGTTTTTGGCTCCCCTCTCATGATACCTCTGATTTTCTACCAGTTGTGCCAACTCCATGGCCTCATGACCTTCACTACAGCTTTGATCTCTTATTTGAGCCCCTCCAGAAAGTTCCTCTCCAATGGCGTCTCTAAAAATCGCTCCACTCGACTGACCAGATGCTCAAATCTCTCTCGGTAGTCTGCCACTGATCCGTCCTGCACTAGTGCAAATAATTGCTCATAGAAGTCTCCTCCCCTGTCGGTTTGGAAATATTCTATTAAATAATCCTTGAACTCTCTCCAGCTTCGTAGGGGTCTCCTCTGGTCCCTCCACTAGTACCATGACAACGCCTTCCCCTTCAAACATAAGCATGCTGCTGTTAACTTCTCCTTTTCCATTAACCCATTGACGGTGAAGTACCTCTCCACCTTATAGATCCACCCCTGTACATCCTCCCATTCGAAAATGGGCATCTTCAGCTTTCTCATCTTCTGATCTCCCCTTGTTTCCCCTTATTCCTCTGTAGTTCCCTCTTTCCCAAGTGCTTGATCCTCCCCAAGTCTCCCGATCTTCCCTTGCCCTTTCATACCCAAAATCTCCTTCGAATTCCCCTCTCCTTCCTTCAAAATCAGCACCTTGGCGGCCATAATATCCCTCTATGCATTCCCATTTAGCACCCCTTCGCTCCTGCCCCCCATACCCATGTCTTTCCCCATACCTCCCTCCTCTATCCTCCCTCTAGAAAGGCTCCAGATGGGGTCTTCTCCTTTCTACCTCTACGATCTCCACCTCATCTTCATCCTTACGAATTTCAGAATTTGTATTCTTTCCTTCTGGCCCTCTCGCCTCTAAAGCCGCCGTTTGGTTGTGGAATTCTAGCATCTTCTTTATCATATCCTGTAAGTCAGCTACTTGCCCTTCCATGGACAAAATTATGTCCTCCACCGTGGTCTTAATTTGGCTCATCTCCGCTTCAAGTCGTTCCTTCAATGCTTCTACCTTCTTGGCCGCTATAAAAAAAATCGGGATATTGATTCAAAATTCTGCAAGAAATCGTCCTCCGAATACAAAAACCACCGCTGAAATTTCAGAAAACTAGCTCGCGATGGTCCCAAAATCTGCTCTGATACCAATTTGATAGGAATTACTTACAAGAAAACCCTAACAAGATTGATAAAAACAATAGGAAAAACTCAACAATTCCAATGAAAACAATAAAAAACAGCAGATTTTATTGTAGGAATCAAATTAACAGAAGGAAACAAAGCAAAGATACAATTGATCCTCAATTCAAGAGGAGGATCGTTCTCTCCCAATCTCTAGATGAATCTAGAGCCCAAGACACCAAGAAGAAACTCCAAGAGAACACAATAATCAAGCATAACCCTAGCCCTCATTTCTCCCTCATACTTAAGGCATACAATTAATCATTAAAGCAAAAAGACCCAAAAGCCCTTGCCGCCCCCTCCTTTGGCTCCAATTTTAAATTTTGAATCTCTAGTGGACCCCATCCAATTCCTCTCTCTCTCTCTTGCCGTCACCCCCCTTCTCCTGTATACTTGAACCGGCCCCTTAGAAGGGGCCGGCTGGATCGGTCCACTAAGGACCGGTTTAACGAAAATCATAAATTCTTTCTTTTTCTATCACGTTTTGTAGAATTAAATCATCTTCATTGCATCTCAATTCGATACATTGATAGTAATCGAGTTTGAGCCATAGATTTTTCATTTTATTATAGTATTTAACAATCAAAGTGTTTCTTGCTTGTTGGTGTGAATATTTGTCTTAATCTCATAGACTAACGTGTTATTACGGATCTTGGAATATATTTGCTTTACAACATTCTTGATATCCTTGGTTGTGGTTAGGAACATGTAGGTTCCAGTGATTTGTGATACACTTGCATTACATAGTTATGACATAATTGATAAATCTTCTTGGTATGGGGCCAATAAGGTGGCCTAATTTTTTCTTTTCTTTGAGAAATGGACTCACAGTCTATAACCAAATAAGATAAATTCTTCAATTAAATTTGAATGAAAATTGAAAGTTATGTATTACAACGGTTTGATAAGAACCATTTGATCGGTCAATATCTTCTGATGTAGAAGATATTTTTCCTTGAAAGAAAAAGGGATTTTCTCTTAGTGGAGTAGGTTTTTGGGGGTGGTAATTGGAGGTGGAGTTCAACTGGCAGACAATAGTTTGTGGAGGAGATTTTGGACTAATGGTAAATTGCAGGAAAATAAAAAAAACTTCGGACTCTTCTCTTAGAGCTTTGATAGTGCGAAGAGGAGAAATGATTTAAATTTTATGTGTATTTTATCGGGTCTTGCCCCTCTATTTATATAGTAGAATTCTGGATTGCAATTGTGTTGACTAAAAATATATATATATATATATATGAAATGGAAAAATTCGAACATCTTCACGAAGCAACACACTCGCCTCCGATCTGGCCCAACCTTGCGCGGTTTTCTCCCAAATGAAGCGAGTATTCGTTTGAAAACAACATAACTGCCTGTTCATTTTCCTCAAAGGCGACATACAGGAGCGGTTGGAAGCCTCATTCAAACTCTCAACCACAATCCCTCTCATCTCTTTGTGCCGCTCACAGGAGCCGAAGCCCCTCATCTCTCACAGCCGCACGCAGGAACACCGATTCGGAGCCAAACCCGCACGAGCAGCTTTCCGCACCCTTGCATGCGTCCGCCTCTCGTGACCCCTGCCTCCGTTCGATAACACCCAACGAGCAAGCAAGCCCTACGCCTCCTTCCACACCCAACCGGTGACCTCCCTGCGGTCCTCGCTTCCCATCCATGAACCCTTTGCTTGCGTGAGCAATCGACTATGCCTCCCGCGATCCCCACTCCCACGATCGGCCTGCACTGCTCCTTCCGATCGGATCTCTCACTCGATCAAGCGCCTCCCTGAGGTCCACTATCGCCGATCCGACCGCACACAGCAGGCCGAACCAGCCTCCCGCGTGAGCCGCGACTTTTGCCTCCATCTGCACATGCTTCATCTCTTGTGCGTGTGCAAGCCTCCGATTAGACAACCTAGCGTGATTCAAACTTAAACCGGAATCACTGCTCGCTTCCACTGTCTTACCTGCTATTCGTCTCTTACACGAGCAATCGGACATGTCTCTTGTCTCTGCTTATTACAAAATCATACATGTTTGCCTCTGTAAGACCTGCTAACGGGCAACTTCTGAGTGAAGTCGTAAGACCCACATGTTAGGAAAATTGTTTAAAAAAATGTAATAACCCTAAACCCCAAACTAACAAAACTAATGGGCATCTTAACTTATAAGGGCTAGGTTGTAAGACTCACCAGGGAGCTACTTCTAATAGAAGCCATAAGATCTGTTTTACGGGCTACTTTTAATGAAAGCCGTAAGTTCCGGCCCAAATTTAAACATCCGGGCTACTTCTAATAGAAGTCGTAAGACCCGTTTCAATTCAAACTTCTGAATAACTTCTAAATGAAGTTATAAATCCCAAATCAAATTAATTTCTGGGTATTCTAATGGATGTAAACCCCAAAATCCAATAAAATTAAAATTTACATCTAACCATTTCAGTTTATTCGGGATCCCTAAGAGGAGGCAACCCATAGCTGCTAATTAGATTCCCTGGATACTACGATCAACGATTACTATTATTGGTAGACTGAAACCTTTGGTGTATCTAGGACGACATAACCATGGGATCATGATCGGGTTTACCTCCATTTTTCCTTACAATTGAGACTAAAAACATCTAAAATTATTCATCTTTAATCGAGAGTTCTCTCTTACACGTTAAGAGAGGTAATTAACTATGAGTGCTTGTGCTCATGGGAAGTAAGGACTCATATCTAACTAAAACCTGATACTACTCTCAGGAAAATCTGGTTAACAACAATCTAATTTAAGGAAGATGGAATCTTACAGCTGCAAAGCGGGATTCATGCCGACACTACATTTTTTACATTTTTTCTGGAGCCAACAAATTGGTAATTTCTACCTATGGAAACTACTTATTATATTAGAAATAAAGTAAGATATTCTACAGCTTGCATATATTTATTTTCCTGATTCTGAGGGATTTCTACCCTTTGAAGCTCATGAATTGCCAATGATGGATCGCAAGATGGCTGGCCAGCATTGCATTCCCATATATTGTCAAACTGGCCACTATTTATGCCAATACCACTATTTATGCTAATACTTTGTTATAAGCCTATGGATCCCAGCATGTCTTTATGAATGGATCTTATCTGTATGTCAACTATAAAAAATTTATCATATGGATCATATTGAGGAATTTAAAAGAAAAAAAGAGTGTAACCGAATCAATTTAATCCATGCTAATATTGCAGTCTTGTGTGACTGCAGTAAATTTTCGTGCCTGGATGCAAATTTAAGTGGTTGCTTGGTGATTATTCCTAGCATTTACACCATCAATTATCACCAGGTAACTAAAGTGTATGCTGCCAGCTACACTTGTATTGTCCTAGAAAATGTGGACTGTGCGACTGCCTTGCTTCTCTCACGTTGTGCAGCCGATCCATCATGCAACTTTTAAGTTTGCATTTTCTCTGTTAAATTCTCTTTTTCTCTTCAACCAAACTGCTGCCATAAATTTTTATGGCAAATAAAGTGGCTATGGGCTTCAGAGCCAGCTGTGTAAATATTTAATGTAAATTTAGTTACCATTTATGTAAAAAATTATTTGTAAATTGTATGAACGTTCTTGTTTTGAATGCAATTTCGATTGTTGATATGCATTAATCCAATAAGCATACATTATGCTTCTAAAGCCTTTAGAGTTTATACATTCACTTGAATATTTTTAGTGCATGATTGTACAATAGTGATTTTTTTGAGATTCTTTTATAGCTGCCCATTGATTGCAAATTTGAAAGCACATTTTTTGGCTCATCCCTTATGCATAGCACTTCTCACAGTATTTTTTTCCAACATTGCTACATTTTTTGATTGAGATCAATGAGTTATTTATGGTTTTCTTATAATAATTATGACCTATAACGTGTCATCTAGGAAACTCATCAAAGTGGTACGGTATTAATTTAAAATTACCTGTATGCTACCTCAACTGATTTTTTTGCAGTACCTCTGTTTTTTCCTTTGATCATAATCGTTTCTCATTTTTCTCCTGTATTGCTTAGTTTATGATAGAGGTTTTTTGTTGGACTTTTTTCTTGTGTAGGACAAGATGATATTTGATGAAGGTCAACCTACTAACTTGGTCAACTTCAATTATTATGCGCCCTTTTGGAATGTATAATGAAGTATTCATTTTTCCAAGTTGATGTCCATAGTTGAGTACTTGGAGTTCAATTGAGCTCCCTTATTGTCCATGCTTTCATTTGTAGTAACCTGTCCTTGCACCAATGGATCTATAGCGGGCATGAAATCAATAACAGAGAGAAGCATATATTGTAAGGATTTGGGAACTAAGTATGTAGAGGAATATTTAATATGTATTTCATACTTAAATTTTGTTTTTTTTTTTTAATTAATGTCCAGCCATCATTTTTTATTTTATTTTTGCTGACAGTGGTAACCAACATCCTTTAACCAAAAAATCCAATTATCATCTCATGTTTGTAATTGAGATACCTCCACGCGGTGTTTTTAGGACACAAATTCAATGCATTGTGTGCTTTAGGCCTTTTCAGAATGTCCAAGTTGACAGTTTCGTCGTTTTTCTTTTCCTTCAGCCTTAGGATTTTTGTTCTTTTCATATTCTTTTTAGGTTTTCCTTTGCGATTATTGTTAATAACTCCTGGAGAAAGGGTATAGCCAGAATCCTTTCTATCTTGTTTGTGCTGCATTATGCTTTTGTTCAATGTGTTCCACCCATCTAAGTTGAAGGCATACCGCATGCTGAAGTTTGTCATCTTAGTGGCAGGGGAGCTTAATGGTGATGGGAGATGTGCGTAACCCCAGCCTTGTTCTTCTCCCTTTCTTTTAGTTGTTGGGTTGATCCACTTCCATTTCCATCGTTCCTTTCATCCTCTTGTCGATCTGATCTTTTTCCTAGAATCCTACTGCCTCGTTTTTTTTTTTTTTTTTTTTTTTTCATTTTCCTTAGATCAGGTGTTTGCTAGCACATTACATGTTCAATTTAGACCTCCCATGACAAAATTTTCTTATGCACTTCCAAGAATTGTGTTTAAGTCGGCAATGCATTATATGCCATTTAAATCCAAAAGATCAAAGCATACATATTGATATATAAAATTTAAGTGCCTAAAATTTAATTTGTCGGCTGTGGACAGTGGATCATAACAAAGATGATAATCCAGTGGGCATGGTAGGATCAAGTTCTACCTGCAAGCTAAATTTCTATGGCCTAGGAGAGTACAAGTGAACTCTTATTGTAATGTTTTTTAAGATGCTAAGATATCATAATTATGGGAAAGTTTTGTTGTTTGGCTGGTGATTTAGTTATTTGGCTAACACTGTCATTCATAATATGACCAATTATTAATTAATGCTGAATGATAATGTCTGAACTCTTGATTTGTGTTAATTAATCACTCGTATATTCAAAATTAGATGGCAGTGATGATGTATGAAGAAGGTCCCGTGGATACAAGCAAGGTCCCAGATAAGACTCTGCATTATTAGAAGAGTGATTTAACATAGTAGACAAAAAAGCGGGGCTTTTGAACTCGCTGGCTATGATGTTTGAGTGACATTACTTTGTCTTCATTCATTTCGTACTTTTAAGTTTTACTTTCCAGTTTAACATTTTGAGCTTGTAAAAGGCCTTCATTATCTAGATGTTAAAAAATATAGAAGTTACTGTGATGCTTTTACACGCTTCTTTTTTATCGAATATGTACATCTGTGGTTTGTTTTCAGAATCGTTAAATTGGTTACAAAAATGTGAATCAGTTTAGTTTGATTTTGACTACCATCTAAATTGTTTTTAGCTTATGCCTGGTCCGCCACAGTTTGACCTGGCCTGCAATCTGAAGCTGCTTTTCTCGTTTGATGGACATAATTGTTTAGTTATAAATGTGCATTTGTTGCTTTATTCAATGAAATTACCGGATATTATGTGACTGGAGAGTGTGTTAAATGTTCTTAGAGTGTGTTCATTGGTGTCCTTCAAGTTTCGTTGAACTCAACCCAGATCATTAGCAATCGAGTGGTTTGAATGCTTGTATCTCATCTTTTGTTCTATCTTATGTCCCTTGTGTCAATTAAAAATTTATTATACGGACTGCTAAACCTTGCAGCCTTACCATGCAGTCACAACACCATTGCCAGGCATGACTTTAGGTTCATCTCAAATGCATCTTTATCCAAATGGGTCTGATTCCCGATAATTATTTCTTTTGCGGAAAGCTGATTATATCAATAGGCTACATTCAGTTACATGAAACACGAGAAAAAAAAGTCTCAACAACAAAAAGAAACTGCAATTTGTGCATGCATCAAAAGGCTATCATAGAGCCATCTATGTTTATATTATTATTATTATTATTTTGTTTGTTTGAAAAGCTTCATTACTTGTTTTATTCAGTCAGCCTCTTACCTCATGCACTTGTTGGTATTTGATCTAGATTGTATTAATTTCATATAGCCTCTCAGATTTTCATTTAATGGAAAGCATTTAAGAGAAGATAAGAGTAGAATGGAAGTTGTTTAATGAAATAATCTAAGCTGCATTTTATAGCTAATAGATATTTATTCAACCCCAAATGTTGATCTTGCTAAGAAAATTTTTTAAACCTTATCTTTCGATTATCCACTTTGTCATTTCTTCTTTCTGATTATTATTAAATTATAGGTTATGTATGCTCCTTGAAATTCTTAAGATTTTCAGGGCTTGTGATTTTATGTGGAGGATAACCAATTGGATTAAAGACATCTAATTTCTCCATCCTTTAAATTTTTATTATATCTTTCGTGTGGTAATGATTCTCTTATAGCTGGTTAAAGATACCCTAAAGCACTTTGATGATGACATAATATAAGACAAATGAGATCTTAATCATCTATCGTGGGATCTTAGAAAGTGTTCCTGTATTGTAGATGGATGAGTAGGTGGTTTGTTGGTGGCACTGCATCGATGGAAGTAACAGTGGATGCATTCATCATAAGTTGGAGGTACTTCTTGGTAGATTCTATCCCAGATTGAAGAATTATTTGAGTTTTTTGAAACTATTGATTTGTAACCATGGCCTTTAATTTCCAACCTTTTCGTTTTAAATTTTATCTTTTATGCTTTTATATGTTATTTGTTCTGAAGAAATATTTAATTTAGTGTCAGGAATGCTCCTTTGTAGTTGCGGGGAAACCTTAATAATGGATTCATATGAATTATTATCTGGAATTACAGTAACATATTGTTCAACAATGACTATGATTTGAGAAGCAAAATGAAGCAAAGTTTAAACTTTTATTCCACTTTTTGGTGTCAGTTGAGGAATTTAGGGAGTTTGTAGAAACTTTTTTTGGAAGCTGCTCGCAGGTGATTTCTTCATCAGAACTATTCCTGATCTTATTTTGGTTGTCTAACTGATGCTTTCTGAATTTCACGTTTTTCCCTTCCTTGATAAATACTATTTTAGTTTGTGAGACCTAATAATTAACGAATCCAAGAAGAGCCTTCTACAGTTGGTCTATGTAATGCAGTAATTTATCTTCAATTTTTTTTTGTTTTTTATTGGATTTGATCGACTTTGTTGAGGGTTAGGATTGCATTTCATGGTTTTGATTTTCACTAGCTTCAGATGATTTATGTTGACATCAATTTCAAACTCATTAATATTCTCAATTTTGCTTGGTTTTTAGAGCTTCCATGAAGTTTTAGATAAAATTCAAGAGGTTCACTCGAAACTTCCAGATTTTGAATGAAATTTCATTAAAACTCTGGAGCTATCATCATAGTTTTATAGAAATTTTACTTTTTATTTCAAATTTGGAACTATAGAAACTGAAAACTAAATCCTGTTTATTTCAAATTTGGAACTATAGAAACTGAAAACTAAATTAAGTTTGAAAGCCTTGAATGCGTTCAATCTGTTTGGCCACAAGCTTTGGTGCAATTTTGAACCTCTAATACTTTCTTTCCCTTTTATTACAACTAAAGCTGCATTGTTGAAACTGGATTTCTGAAGCCATAAAAAATATTCTTCAATTGCAGATCTGGAATCAATATAATTCAGGACCCATAGTTCTGAAGTTCCTTAGAATCTAGAATTGAGACTTTTCAAACTGATTTTATTTTTCTCAGAACTACCATTCTAGTAGAAGGTTTTAGTACTTCTTTTCTTATATTAGGACTGTTTGAGCCAATACATTGGGTTGTATGTGAATCAAGACGATGGATGATCATCGGCTTGATTAGCTATGTCTATTGAAATGCAATGTTAAAGCTCATTGATTGAACAATATGCTAAGCCTGGGCGTCAATCTGTTTGGTTTTTAAAGTGAACTTATTAGATTTTGTCTGGGATAACTTTCTCACTGCTTTTTAAAATAATTTTTTAGTATAAAAATTTTTAAATTAAAAATTTTTGTATGCTTTAGAAAATAAGAAAGTTATTCAAACGAAGGCTTAGGCTCGCTTTGGCTATTGTTCAGGGATAGGGTGTAAATTGGAAAAAAAATGTTTGGGTTTTTGAATTTTCCATATCCACCTTATTTATTAAATAAATATTTAGAGCATAAGCAAGAGCTAGAATAAAGTTTTTCAGCTCATTTTTTTTGGTAACGAGGAACCGTCCGCTGCCACGCCTGGCATAGTCAGGCGTGCTTGGCGGTCAGTAAACCCCAGCTGACCTACTGGGCCACTCACGTCACTGTACCCACAGCCGGAGCTTAAGGACCCCATTGAAGGGGCGTTGCCGGTCGAGGGATTCGAACCCGGAATGGTGGGTACCCATCCGTGCTCGCCCACCAACTGAGCTAAGCATTGATGGGTCATTTTTTAATGAACCAAACATAATACTAGCTAGGTTTTTGGTTTTTGGACAGCTCTCATCCAGCCTATTTATTAAGTATTTAGAGCATAAGTAGGGGCCTGAATAAAATTTTTCAACTCATTTTTAGATGAGCTGAACATAGATGGGAGCTTTGTGGCTAGGTTTAGTGTGCTCTTCTTGATGATAGTTCGTATTTAAACGCACATTTATCATTAAAATTTATGAAGAGCAGAGGTTTTAAGTTGTATGACATTGAAAAATATATGATCGAATTATAAACCTTATACTTAATTAGAACTATCAGTTTAAAAAATTATTGATTTATTTAATGAACTTGATGAACTGAGTTGTATAGAATTTTAGCTATTCCATTTATAGTTATATTGTGTGTAAGAATATTTACGGTGATACAAAGAGAGTATTATTCCATTTTAGCTATTCCATTTATACTCTTTTGCATCTTAAGGGTCCAAAATTTTAATCCACCCCAAGGCTTGGGTTCCCCTTAAATGCCTTGAGGTCGCCATTACTTGCTTGCTATCCTCCACTACGTAGTCCTCGAGCTCTTTGCTCCCTAGTTTGAGAACTCTTAAGCATTCTCTAATTTTGAGGACCCTTCATTAGTTATTCATCAACTTGCTCATTCCTTTTTCTCCACCTGGCCTCACAATGTGTAGTAGTGACCAGTTTGAGTAAGTTTCCACCACTTGTAGTTACTAACTTCCTCTCTTGGTACTCTCAGCTTCGTGCACCTCGTGAGGTTACTTAGAATCTTTAGTTTGATTAAAGCCCGGTAAGAGGTAACATCTCTTCAACCATCCTATTATCTTCATTGATGTGAGTTTCTCATTGAACCTTTATCAACACAATGTTGTCCACCTAGCAATCCCTTAACATTGCCACTCAAAGCAACAAGGAAGGGTTGGCAACTCATAAAGAGACCTAAAACCTCATAAAGTGACCCTTGAACCCTTGGGAGGTAGGCTTTGGTGCGTAGCTTGGGAGGTTAGAAAGCCTAGTTGAAAGGTACCTAGCTCACTAACCTTAGTAACATGCATAAATACATGCTTGGTGACTGCAACTTGCCGACCTACTAACTTCACTTACTTGTCATCTTCCACTTCTAGTAAGTTGTTGCCTACCCTGAGGTGGACTTGTCGACCTTAGGAGAAAACATTTATTGTGTCCCACACTAGGATAAATGGTTGTATCCCGCAAGATGATGATTTTAGCTTGCAAGAGCCGGCTTCAACTCATCGACTTTCCAACTTTAGTACCACATGTACACGTGTATGCATACTGCCTACCTTAACTCATTGCCTTCTTATACGTGTTGTTTAGTTGTTTTGCTAACTCCAAAATCCTTGCCTTTGCTTTCTTCATTTGTTAGGTTCCTGTGTTGACAACTCGTATACTTCTTTTAGGAGTCGAAAGCCTTGCCACACTCGTATGTGGGTCTACTCAATTGGCATCATTTGGACCCTCAACCCAATGAGTTCCCTAATTTAAATTGTTGCCATTCATGTGATTTTGAATCCATGTGATTTTGAGTGGATTGTTGTCGACCTTCCATTTTTATATAAAATATTTTTTGGGTTAGTCTCCTTTGGATCCTCATCTTACTTTTTTAATTCTTATAATAGGAACTTAGAGGCTTATATTATTTATTTTAGATTATAATACTTATATTATTTATTGCAATTCCTTTCTTATAACTTGCTCGTCATCTATTTATTTCTTTCATAAATTTAAAATATTTTTATTATTGCTTGCTTGTGCATACTTTTTCTTTCTTTCTTTGATATTATGTTTAGTTCTCTAGGAAGTTTTGAAGTTAAAATCAATCAAAATCAAGTTCGTAGTTTGGCCTACAGCCACTTTCTACTAAAAAAATATATAAAAATGAACATATTCGAACTATGCCTTAGTACTATGACCCTTCACTAGTTTCGGTCATTTTCTTATGGTTTCTCAATGAAATACATGACCAAGCTTTTTTTATCTAATATATTTCTTAGGGCAATTCCTTCAATTTCCATTCCTTTGAGCTAATATTGAGTAGCCCCTTCTATTGTTGGGCAATACTTGTTTGTGAAGTGTAAGAGTCATATATTTATGCTATGCATTGATGCCATTTGGCTAAAATTTTGCTCCTTATGATGCACAAACCCTCGGTCCCTTCTTTCACCGGTTAGGATGTCTAGGTCCCATTTTGTTGAATCCAGGAACATGAAAAACATCCTAAATTAAGATTTTTTTTAGTATCACAATCATAATATAATTAATTATAAGGGTTTGTGCACATAAAAAATCAAATTCCCTAGAATCAAAATAAGCCCTAGTTAGCACGCTATGCTGAGTAAGAGAAATCTTTGATATCTATTTATGCATATCTTTGTCTTTCAATGAAGATTGTGAGAATACGATTGACTTTAGTGGTCTTATCACCCTAAATGAAAATAGAAATTTTTATTTTTATTGTCATATTAGTAAAAACTGAAGTTAGAGAGGCTTTTCAGAAAACGGAGTCTGATAATATTGTAATAGAGGTGTGGAAATTCTTAGGAGATGAATGAATTTATTGGCTTACAAAATGTTTCAATATTATTTTAAAGACTAAAAAGATGCCACATGAGTGGAGAAGGAATATGTTAATTCTTATTTTTAAGAATGAAGGTGATGCACATGAATGTGCACATTATAGAGGAATTAAGTTAATGTGTCATACATTAAAACTATGAGAGAAAATTATTGAGCATAGGTTACAACATGATACTAATATTTCTCAAAATCAACTTGGATTCATAGGTAGGTCTACTACAAAAGCTATACATTTATTGAAAGGTTTGATGGAGAAGTATAGAGAGAATAAGGAGGATCTACATGTGATATTTATTGATTTAGAGAAAACATATGATAAAGTTCAAATAGAAGTGCTTTGGAGAGTTTTAAAAAGAAAAGAGTTAATAATGCTTATATTCAAGTTATCAAAGATATATATGCAGGAGCTGTTACTTTTGTTTAAACACCAAATGGTTTGACCAAATATTTTCCTATTTTAGTTGGAATATATCAATGATAAGCTTTAAGCTCATATGTTTTTTGCTTTAGTCATGAATGTTCTTACTAGACATTTGCAAGAGGAGGTATATTGGTGTATGCTTTTTGCTAATGATATTCTTTTTGTTGATAAGACTAGAGAGGGAGTTAAAAAAAAAAAAAAAACTTGAACTATGGAAGTCAACCTTAGAGTCTAAAAGTTTATGTTTGAGTAGATCTAAAATTAAATACATTGAGTATAATTTTAGTAGTAATATATTTAGTGGGGGGATTGTGACTTTGTACAATCAAGTTAATAAGAGTACACGTTTTGGATATCTCAAAACTATTGTTCAAAGTGATGGTGAAAGAGATGGGGATATTATTAGTAGAATTCAAGTTGGATGGTTGAAGTGGAGGAATGCATCGTGTCTGTTA
The DNA here is from genome assembly GCA_019925795.1 of Dendrobium chrysotoxum. Lineage (NCBI taxonomy): Eukaryota > Viridiplantae > Streptophyta > Magnoliopsida > Asparagales > Orchidaceae > Dendrobium > Dendrobium chrysotoxum. The sequence goes on along the minus strand of CM034300.1, from coordinate 66,368,084 downwards.
TGTGATAGAAAAGTACCCCTCAAATGTAAGGTAAAAATTTTATAAGATGGTGGTGAGACCTGCAATGCTTTATGACCCAAAATATTGGCCATTAAAAGAGAAGCATAAAATTAAGCTAAGTGTTGCATAAATGAGGAAGCTTAGGTGGATGAGTGGCTTAACTCTTAGAGACAAAATGCGAAACAAGTATATACGTGAAAAGGTTGGAGTAGCTTTAGTGGCAGATAAGATTAGAGAGAGTCGTCTTAAATGGTTTGGACATAAAATATCTGTCTTTCGATGACCCAGTTAGGAGAGTAGATGTGTTAGATTTGACTTATGTTAAAAAAGGTAGAGATAGACATAAAAAAAACTTGGTTAGAAAATATTAGAAATGATATTTTTTAATTAGACTTGAATGAGAATTTGACTCTTAACATGACACAATAGAGAAGAAGGATTTATGTAGTCGATCCCATGTAGTAGGATAAAGATTTGATGTTATTATTGTTGTTGTTGTTGTTTATCTTTTAAGCTTGTAGAGTGAACTACTCTCTAACTTTGAGCATAGCACAATCCTTTATCTGTGAAGTTCTCCAAATTTAAATATATTCATGACTATTTTGTCAGCCATTAATTCTCATGAATGAGAAAAAGGTCTATAATAGTTTTCTTTCACTGAGATGGTACGACCAAACACTTTCTTTTTGCTTATGGGCACATAGCACTCTTTCTGTCTTTCATAGCCGCAATAGTCTTTGAAACGTTTATGTGACTTTTGGCTTATTGAAATTGATTGTAAGTTTTTGTGGATGCTCCTATAAAGTATAGATCCTTCCTATAAATATTCAGAACTTTCATGAAATATATATATATTTTAGCTGAAGTAATTATTAGTCACCAATTCCTAGACTATATTATAGTCTTTGAAAAATATGTTAGCAGGTCAAATAAGCGAGTTTTCCAGTGTAGTTGATATCATAAAAAAGATGACTCTTTGGTATATGTGTTCCCATAGATCTCCAATATATTTTTTTATCTCATATACCTTTACAACTTTTTAAAATTCATAATAGAACTCAGCATGACAACTCTCTTCAGCCCTCATGATTGTTTTGTGATGGAGGGAGAAATATAATGTGAATGCGGTGGAAAGCTATCTATAAAAGTGTTTAAAGGCACTAGGTATTTCTTAAAGAATTTGAAGGTATGTGTTTTGAATGAAGGAGTTATTTTGGCAATATTTAATTATATGTATAGAAAAAAAAATGTTAATAAGTAATAATTGTAATTTTTTAATGGTTGTGTATAATACATACATTGTTTCTTCTGTTCCTTCAATTATGAGACTAAATGCTAAACATGAAAGATTAGTTAAATAAGTGTCAAGGTCATGACAATCTTGGATAAAGTTCAAAGTTTTAGTTATAGATTTAGTCTTTTTAATATAGAGATAATGATCAAAATGGTCCTCTAACTTTTTGTGAAGGATCAAAATAACCCTCGGCTATTTAAAAGTCTCACTCTAGGTCCTTAATTTTTTAAATAAGAACCCACAGAAGGATTAATTTGATCACTATTTAACAAGTTAAGGAATCAAATTTGTACTTTTATATGGTATAAAAATGGTTGGGGACCAATAATTTGCCTTTTTCTTCTAATATAAAAAGGCATTCTTACTTGCAAATAATATTAACAAAAATGAGAGAAAAATTAGTCATCAACAATGTACATTTCCATATTTTTTTTACCTTTTCTATTAATAAAGAAATTTAAATGGTAAGATATAAAATTAATCACCAACAATTCATCCCAACTTTTTCCCCCTGATATTAGCATAATACATAACCAATAGCCCCATAATGAAGCTCACATTTTAATAAAGAAGGTCTCCACTATTCTCTAGACTTGTGAGCATGCCACTCCATATAATAATGAAAATGTCTGATTAGATTTCAATCAAACATAAATATATCAGGTAGGTATAATCCGAATATTTGGTTTATTAATGAGCCTCCTCAATGTTAACCTAGGAAGAGAGAAAAATTGCTAAAAATGCAACTTCTAGGAGATTATGATGAAGAAATATCATTTTCTTATATGAACAAATTTTGATTTGCTAAGAATGATAGTGAATATCAATTTGAAGGGAGCCATCATCCATAACACAAGAACATGCAAATCATGACAGTTTGAATAATTGTATGAAACTAAGAGTTTGCTAAACTATTTTACTTTGTTTATAAGATATGTATAATGGCTAAAGCTCTTGATAGTGCATGCACATGATGAATGACGACAACGATAGCAATATTTTATGAGTTTGCTCGCCTTTGAGCGAGGACTCAATGTTCAAATTAACCACATGAGTCAAAAGAAAACCAGTCTAGTAAGGCTAAGTGCCAAAATATACTTATCCTCATAAATAGGTTAATTGATTGATATTTAATTCAAATGACAAAGAAAGCTAAATTGATTCTAATGTTTGCCTTGGAGTTTTTTTTTTTATATAAGTTAAGAAGTTGGCATTTTTGAATATTGGAAAAGTGGTTGCTAGAGACTTCATCAATTGATCAAGCTTATGTGATGCCAGTTTTGATATTTGTTCCAAAGGTATTTGATTAATTGAGCTTTCAAATATTTTAGGACCACTTGCAAATATTCATATTTTCATGCCATTTGAGTGACCATCACTCATTTGGTTTTGTTTGGGATAGTTTTTTTGTTGCTTTGCTTTTCAGACTGCAATCATAATTTTTATCTTGGCCACTACTTTTTTCACAACTTTCAATGAATTTTGGTACTGAAAAGCTATTTTTACAACAGTTTTAAAAAGCTATTCTTTTACAATAACTTTTTAAAATAATAAAAAAGTTGTCTCAAACAAAGCCTTTATGTGATTCATCTCTGAGGCTATGTGGTTGCTGCTTCTTTAAGAATAATTTTTGGGGTTAGTAAAACAAATAAAAGTGGCATCAATTACAAGAGGCATGAAGGTTGGAGACAGAATGGGGAGCAATACACTTTAAAACTGCCCAATTTTTAATGATAAGGACATGATGAAAGGAGGTCGTAATTGTCATCTTATTATGGGGAGCATTGACAATGACATTATCACCATTGCTAATCTATAACAATTTATCAGTTTGAAAGAAATGTGATAATCTTTAATAATTATTGTAGGATAAGATTATGGGTGTCAATAGATGATCCAATTCAAAAATTTTGAATTTGGGTTGACCTATTTAATAAACGGGTCGAATTTTCTGATCCATTCCTTACATGAGTTAGATTCGGATTGATTTGTGAACTCGCTTTTGACCTGAAAATAATCTGTTTAGTGTTTTTTTTTCCTAATTTTTTTTCTTATGGGTATAATCTTATTATTTTTTATCAAACATCCTAAACTTTGTAGTTTATCGGTTACCAAAAAAAAACCAAAATGGGTTAATGGGCTGGGTTCATATCATTCAGGTTGCTACCAGGTCAGGTTCAAGTTTATCTTTTTGACCTGTTTATTAAACAAGTCGAGTTTGGGTTGATTGGATTTTGGTAGGGTCAATTTCGGATCAGACTCAAATCCAACCCATCAATTTGTTTTAACACCCCTAGACAAGATGTGTGATTCCTAGAATTTAAAGGTAAAAAATGAAAGGGTATTATTCTATGGTACTGATCATATAAATTCATAAATATGGTCTTAATACACAAGTCTTGTTAAAGCCCACAGGACTGAATCTTGTCTAAAATTTTAATATTTAGTTGGTGCTCTAATTAAAACTTAGGGTTTAATAAATTCTAGCGATCTTCCTACCCACTTGTTTTCATCAAGCTATTACTATGACAATTTTTATTACGTTTATCTCACTAGGTAAGCTATGCACAACAAAAGAGTGAATTTGGCTATCAGCTCGTTTGTTACCAAAATTGATGGACCGAGTTAATCCTTGTTTCACACAGAATGACTTTTAGAACTTCTTTTATTTAAGCTTCGTTTGAGACGGCTTTCTTACTACTTCTTAAATAGTTGTTTGAAAGATGTACCCTAGCAATAAATGTAAAATCTACTTTGTCAAAGGAGATTGTATTAGCATTAGACAAGTTATTGACAAAAGGCTCAAATATTAATTGTACATCTTATTAAAAATTTTGAAATATGTGTTCTTGATAGTGATTTTGATTATAAAATTGATATTGATAAAAACACATGTACATGAAAATTTGATGCAATAGATTTACTATTTAATTATGCATTGGCTACACATTGAGATAAATGGTGCAAGCTACTAATGCTCAATGTTTCAAACTCAAGAGATATGGTTAATTTTATACTATAGGAAATAAGGACATATTGGAGTTTTTTAAAGAGAAAAAAAGAACATTGTCAAGTTGCTTTCATTAATCATGATTATGAGCAATCGTTCAAAGAAAAAATGAAGCTATTCAAAGAGGTAAAATGAGATGATGTAATGCATATATACAGCTGGTGTGGAGTAAAACTATATAACTGAGTCACTTGTAAAGCTAAATGCACAACATCGTCTTGTAATACCCAACAAACTCACATTTGAAAGTCTATTTAGTTATTGTTCTTGTAATTTAATAGTTATATTTATAAAAGCCTATTTGATCTTAAAGTGATTTGAAAGTCTATATAATTGATGCTATTGAATGTTAAGTTTGTTTTTGTGAATGTAATTATAAACAATTATTATTATTATTTGACCATTTTAATATGCTACCTATATGCAAATCTATAATTATTTAAGTTTGTTATCTCTATAAAAGAACATTATCTTTGTTAAAAATTGTTACTACCTATGTTAATTATCTCTAGAAAAATCAATTTAAGTGCATTTATTTTACTTGTTATTGTTTAAATATTAGGTAAGAGTATGTAATTATAAAAGTATATGTCTATAATTACAAGTTATATTGAAACATGTTATTTATGTCTGTTCATTTATTTGTCAGTCAAAATTAACAATTTGCTTTGCATCCTTGTTATACTATGTTGAAATATGATTTGAACGAGGTATAAATAATGTTCAAACAAAGTTTAAATATTTGAACTATATTCGAATCTTGTTTGAATTTTATTCAAAACGTATTTGAACTTTATTATCTGTTAAAAAGATAAGAACATAAAAACATGTAAAATCATATTCAAAGCTTGATATAAATACAATATAATAGAAGTTGCATAAGAAGGGGGATTGTTCAGCCGTCTAATAAATCGCATCTTTCAATATGCTTAATAACTTTTTCCATCATACCGTCACCTTTGTATATGACCCAAGCATTGTAATACCTCTCTATAAGAATAATTAGTTTGTATATCTATCTTCATTGCAATGCAAATAAAATGCATGTAATTCTATGAAAGAATTAGGTTATCGCACATTATTAGGAATTACAAGGTTTGATCTACTAGCTTGAATCTCGTTCAAATCCAATTTCAAACATCTATTTTGATAATAATGTTCGAACACTAAGCTCGAAACATATGTTAGAGTTAAGTTTGAACAAAGCTTGAACCACATATTATAGGTTCAAACACCATAGTATAAATTTCTAAGTTCAAACGTAGTTTGAACCAATTTTGAACCTTTATTTTGAAGGTAAAAGATGAACTTTTAAGTTAAAAAAAGAAGCTCAAATTAGGTTTGTACTACGATATGGTATTCAAACATATTTCAAACCTCATTTAAACTTAAATGATGGGTTCAACCAAGTTTCAACACCATTTTATATGTTTAAAATCTAATTTGAACTTATGTTCGAACCTTATACTATACGTACGAGCTTTCTTGAGCTAATTCAAAATTCATTTTTAAACTAAACTATTTGAAACTCTTGTTCAAGCCCAGCCTTCGACCTTGTCTCCTTTTTTTTACGATAATGGGCAACAACGAGAGTTGATGTTGGAAGGGATGGTAATTACATTGTACTACAAATAAAAAAATATTACGAACTATAATTTTTATTGGACTTAAAAGAGATGACATGAGAGAACTGCTAAAGGCTTTATGTTACTAGAATTTGCGAAAAATAAAAAACTATCTGATCAACCGATCAATGAAATTATCGATAATATTGCTTAGAGCTAGATGTTCAAATAAAACTAGGCTAAATAAATTCTCATAAATATGAGGGATTATCCCTCATATTTTAATAGAATTATATATATATTTTCTTAGATATCACTTTGATGATATTTAACCCAACAAAATTATAAACAATATAAAAGTTCAAATATGTGCATATTAAGGAATATATATATATATATATATATATATATATATATATATATATAGAATTTTATTATGTAGGGCAATATTAAACCAAACAAATTTCACCAGGGGCTGGTAGCGCATGCCGCCTCATGTATCGAACTCATCTCCACCATCAAGCCCATGATCCTATTCTATCTGCAGTCCCTGAAGCCGACGTTCACCGCCGCCACGCAGATCCACCTTTGATCTCGCTTCTTTGTGGGTGGCAGCGTGTGTTCTACGGATGGGGGAAGAGAGCACGAGCATAAGCTACGTATACGAAACCCTCGACCCCTTGGGCTTCTCAGGGGAGCACGATCCCGATGCCACGGGATCATACGCCGTTTTTAGGAGCGAAGTGACCGCCTCCGCCGACCTAATCGTTGACATTCCGGTCTCCGATTACTTCTCACTCGACGTCTCCGGTGATTCCCCGCCGTGCGTATTGGATGAGTCTCTTCCCCTCCAATCAGTTTCCACCGCTGCCGCTCCAGGTTCGCCGGAGGCGGCTTGTCCAGTTACCTCCGAGTCGACATGGTTCCGCGCCGGGAGCCGGTTTAGGAGTCCCATGCTTCAGCTACACAAGGGTAAGATTTCACTTTACCTAAGGGCTAAGTTGGTTGCTTATGGATTCAAAACATGTTTTTAAAAATGATGATTTTATTTTCTCTTATAAATTAAAACAATTACATTTGAGGAGGTTTTTAAGGGGTTTGTGAAGGAGTCAGTATTAATATTTAAGTATACCCGATCATATAAAATGCTTTTAACAAATTTCGTGTGTTTCAAAACTTTTTTTTAAACATCATACAATTGAATAAGGCCTAGCCTACATAAGAAATCAGGAGGGTAGGAGTAATCTGAAGTAAAATTTTGTTTCAATTGTGATTCCAGGCTTAAACTCCCCACTTATTTATTGGGGCTTGGAGCTGCACGCCCATCCCTGAAATTCACTTTGAGCAGCTGCTATTGGATTAAGCAGTCAGAAGAGTGCTTTGAAAAAAAAAATAATGACTCAGTTACAACCATCCAAACTGTATTGCACGACTCGGATTGGCTAACTGTACGGTGATGCAGAACTCCCTTCTTGGTTCAGTTCTCTGTTTCTTATTCACCGCTTGATGGGGAGGTGGTTAAGAAGTTTTAAGTATTGTTGGAGTGAGAGGGGAGAGTTTAGGGTTAGTGGAAGATAAAAGAAAACATCGATTCGTTTATGATTTTTGGACAATTTTTTGGCAGACTTTCTTCCAGTGAATGGCCAGCTTTTCATTTCTAGAAAAGTGTAAACTTCAAATCAGAAGTTTGGAATACTATCCAATTAATGGTGGTAGTTTTAGTTTAATTGAATGTATGGATAGTAATTTATGAATTTTCTATATGGGCTGGTTACTTCAGGTGGACAATAGGATTAGTGTTTTGTGGAAGGGGTATGGCTTGGCTTTTGTAAGGGTTGAAGTGATTTAAGGCATTGGAAAGGTGATGAGGTTTGAGAGTAAAAGATAAGAGAGAAAATGATATGTTAGGATTCATAAATCTTAATTGGGGTTGATTCACAAATCAATTCAAAAGTTGACAGCATGAACTCTTTGCAGTGACAAGTTCTTACAACAGATCTAAGTTATTTTTTCATTCAACCATCGAATATAAATGATACATGATGTGCTATAGAAAAAGCGGAGAACACATACACAAAAATCTTTCCAGGAAAATTCACTTATAGGCTATAATGGCAGCCCTCATTAGCTCGTATATTAGAAACTAAATAAACTATTCCAAATAAGAAGGATTCATTAAAGTCTTTTATTTTCAGTTATGATTCTCAATTTAGGTTGATGGATGAGCATCCAAAGAAGGGTTTAACATTTAAAAATTCCCTCTATGTTGATTGATGAGCCTCTAAACTTTTAAAAAATTCCCTCCAAACTTCATAGGCTTACTCTCTTATTTCTAAAAAAAAGCAAAATAAAAATATAGTATAGTTAATTTTCATGATAATGTGCTTTTAAATTGATTTAGTGAAAGACCTCCTTGCCTTTCATGCATTAATTCTCCTCCATTTGTTGAACTCTACTTTGTATTGTGTTAACTTTGATGCCTTGCGACTTTTGACTCTTAGCTACCTCTTGGATGATCTTGTTAGACCGGTCCACTGGACCGGTCCTGCCGGTCCATACGAGACCAGCTTACTGGAAATAGGCGGACAATTCTCCGCCTCTTGTATACAGGAGCCGACCGCCCACTCTTCAAGAAGCTGTTTAGGAAGGTTTTTGAAGGGAGTTGGGAGGGAAATTTCAAAGTAGGGGCTGTTTAGGGTTTTCCTTTTGGATTATATACACTAAATAGTTTATTTTCCTAGGGTTAGGACTTCTTAAATTTGGCTGAAATTTGGGATTTCTTAGATTTAGGTTTTCTATTGGGCTTTAGTGGCGTCGAGAGATTTGGGAGAGATAGATCCTCCTCTCGAATAGAGGATCAATTGTATCTTGATATTTTCCATTTCCATTTCATCAAATAATACAAATTATCTACTGTTTTTCTGGTTTTGTGTGGATTTTTGTGGAGAATTCTCGTTGTTTTCCGAAGATTGATAGGAAATACTTGAGATCTATAAGTGTTTCCTATCAAATTGGCATTAGAGCAATTTCCTGGGTTGAAATAAAAGTCTTCCTCGCTGATTTTTGCTGTGTTTTCTTCTCCAATTTTGTTGTTTTTGCTGTTTGGGAGGCCAGATTTGTGTCGAGCTTCTTGATCTTTGCTATTAGAGCCTAAATCTAGGTTCCCATGGTTGGAAGAAAGGTAGAAGTATTGGAAGGGGAGATCAGACAAATGAAATCTGAAATTTCAGATCTTTAAATTCAAGTTTCAGATATAAAAAAGGATATCTCTGCCATCCATGATAATCTCGATTCAAAATTTTTCATTGTGGAGGAGATGTTGAAGAAAGTGCTTGAGGGCCAAACCAAAATATTGCCGTCAAAGGTGAGGGAAGGCGCAGACAGCCAAGGAAGTGGGGAGAATCCTAAGCCTATCAGACGAATGGAAGATTAAGAGGTGGAGGTTTTGGAGGGAATATAAAAAATGCCTCCCCTAAGGCTTCCTAGGGAGGAGTTGGGTAAAGGGTATGTGAAAAGGCGTGAGGGGGTGGGGCATGAGTGGAAGGATGTTGAATTTGAAAGAAGAGGGGCTGAATTTGAAAGGAGAGGACTTGATTATGATCGAAGAGGTGTCGAATTTAAAAGGAGAGGGATTGAATATGATTGAAGGAGTGCGGAATTTGAAGGGAGAAGGTGGGCTTGTGGTAAAAGGTTTGGGTGCGAGCGAAGGAGAGATGATTAGCACGACTGGGGGGAACCACCTCCTTGGGGAACGAGAAATTTTGGAGGAAGCAGAGTCGACGGAGGAGATTTGAGAGTGAGGAAATTGAAGATGCCTATTTTTGAGAGAGAAGATCCACATGGGTGGATCTACAGGGTGGAAAGGTACTTTACTGTCAACAAGTTGACAGAGGAAGAGAGGCTGATAGCAGCTGACTTATGTTTGGAAGAGGAGGTTTTGGCTTGGTACTAGTGGAGGGACATGCGACGACCCATACAGAGTTGGAGGGAGTTCAAGGATTGTTTAGTAGAACGTTTCCGAATTGGCAGGGGAGGAGACTTCTACGAGCAGTTCTTCGCCTTAACATAGGATGGTTCAGTGATGGCATATCGGGAGAGATTCAAGCACCTTGCTTGCCGATTGGACCGCCTTCTTGAGACAGTGCTAGAGGAAATTTCATAAAGGGACTGACACTAGAGATCCGGGCAGCAGTTAGAGTGATGAGGCCTTGTGACTTGGGAGAGGCCATGGAGCTAGCTCAGTTGGTGGAGGATCAGAGACACTTGGAGAGAGAGAGATAGGAGGCAGCAGCTCAGGAGGCTCGTACAGGATGACCACAGCATCATTGGCATCCAAGGAACCAACACCAGATATTTTTCGGGAGACTTCAAAGGAAAAGATTGCAGGAGGAAGACCTGGAGACAACATCCAGAAGCTCACAGAAATGGAATTACAGAAGAGGGTGAAAGGGGTCTGTTTCAGATGTGACGAGAAGTATACTCCGGGGCACAGGTGTAAGGACCGAACTCTTCAGGTCCATACCGTTTGTGATGACGAGGGAATGGAGGAATGTGTTGTCTTTCTACCTTACGGACAAGGTGAATCTTTGGGAGGGGAGTATTGTTAAACCGGTCCACTGGACCGGCTCAGCTGGTCTCGTAGGGGCCGGCTTACGGGAAATAGGCGGACAATTCTCTGCCTCATGTACGCAGGAGACGACCGCCCACTCTTCAAGAAGCTGTTTAGGAAGGTTTTTGAAGGGAGTTGGGAGGGAAATTTCAAAGTAGGGGTTGTTTAGGGATTTCCTTTTAGATTATATGCATTAAATAGTTTATTTTCCTAGGGTTAGGGCATCTTGAATTTGGCTGAATTTTTGGATCCCTTAGATTTAGGTTTTCTATTGGGCTCTAGCGACATCTAGAGATTTGGGAGAGATAGATCCTCCTCTCGAATAGAGGATCAATTGTATCTTGGTATTTTCCATTTCCATTTCATCAAATAATACAAATTATCTAATGTTTTCCTGGTTTTGTGTGAATTTTTGTGGAGAATTCTCGCTGTTTTCCGAAGATTGATAGGAAATACTTGGGATCTTCAAGTGTTTCGTATCAGATCTCTATTCAACGATGCTCGTGCAATTTTCTTTTTGTAATCTCATCACTTATGATTTTTTGTATGCTACTGCTCATGTGATTTGTGATTGTTTTGCCTTCCTTGCGATCTTCTACTATGGGTTTTGTGATTTATCTCTCTTGTGGATGCACTTCATGTGATCTTTTCGGCTATGATTTATGGGTTCTCAGGTGATTTGATTGTTATTAGTCATATGAGCCTTACAGTTTGCTTACTTTGGGTAAGTTGTCGACTGAATCTTCTAATTTTGTTATTATAAATTGATTGAAATTTGTGATCACAAATATATAGATTTGAGACATGTAAAGAAATATTTAATTGGTTTCCATTTTGAATGATTTTTAATTGGATGCAATTTTTTGTATCCTTCTTTTGATGCAATTGGGGATCATAGTTTTTTGGGGAAGCGATCACTTTGTATTGACGTTAGGCTTGGTTCTTCTATTTGATGTTCTCTTATCTTTCTTGTTCTTATTCTTTAATTTCTAGTAATTGGTCTGATGCAATTTATTATTTGACTTAAGCATTATTTTCAATTAAACGTATTATTTATTCACGACCATTAAAATATTTATGTAGGAATTTTCATATTTTAGTTTTCATTCAAAGAAATAAGTAATTCTAATTAAAGGTTTGTGAATTATGAATTTGATTCGTTTGGGTGATCTTATGCATCTCAACATGGATTTGCATTTGAAAACCTTATATCCTGAGGTGTTCTGCATTACATTGGTGCAGGACCCTAATTGTGATGGATCCAACCCTGTTGATTGTGTTGTGAACATCAAGTTTTTTATTCATATGATGGGAGAGATGAGAGTCACCATTACTCTTTTTGACTTGAGATATTTAGAAATGATGGTTTCTTTTTTAGCATAGTTTTTTTGCTCTCTTGAATAACCGAACAGCCTTCTGGTGTGTGGTGCAACAAGTATGAGAAAGGCCAGTTGTATGAAGCTAAAAAATAACTTTTTAGAATGACAGTTTATATAGTTTCCCACAAAAGTGCTTTTGTGATTTTTAGTTTTTATTCAATAGATAAATTATTTAGTTTTTTTATATTAGGATATTAAAGATATTTATGAAGTTCATTATATTATACATTTCAGTCATTAATGGAATGCAAATCAGCGCCACAACAATTTTTTATCAAATAACAATTCTTACAGTGTTTTATAACAACTCTTACAGCATTTTATACATCTTAAAATGACGTTATCAAATGGTTCTGCCTTATTTGATAGCACAACACTATACAATATAGCACTACACTACAAAAGACATCAATGCCAGATGGAACTATTTGTTGACTTGTGGTGTAGTAGACTTGGAACATTTTCCATTCTAATGTTAAATTTTGTGCTTTAGTATCTCCAATCTGAGTTTTTTTTCTGAATGAACCATTATTTAATATTGGAAATCATCATGATAATCGCAGAGATACTTGATTTTTCTGAATTTGTTTCACCAACTCCTGAAGAAAAAGCCAAACGTGAAACCGCCGTAGATCGTGTCTTTCAGGTGGTCAAATATATCTGGCCGCACTGCAGAGTATGTTCAGTAGTTGCTTCTTTTATTTGCACATATTTGATATCTAAATTTAATTAAAAATGGTCTGCTCTGTATTTTTCTCTTTTAATATGAATTTAGGTGGAAGTTTTTGGATCATTCATGACGGGCCTCTATCTTCCCACCAGTGATATTGATGCAAGTATTTTTATCTTCAGATTTAAGCATTCTAATGACATTATAGTAGAATTTTCTGATTTTACAATTTATACAATGTTTGGGATTCAAGATAATCATGTTAGTTCTTGATTGCATTTTCTGCTAGTTTCATTTAAAATTATTGGTTTTCACCTCATATACGATCCTTTTATCCTTTGTTGTTTGTCAGTATTTTTGTTTTTCTAATTTATTCATGAAAAAACCTTCCTTGGTGTTATTTATCTCGAAATAATGCTAGATAGCATGATAGTATTTTTGACTAGCTTATTTGAACTTTTGTAGGTTGTGATTTTGGATTCAAAGGTAAAAACTCCTCAAACAGGTCTTTATGCTCTTGCTAGGGCCTTATCACAAAAAGGAATTGCTAAAAAGATGCAGGTCAGCCTACATATTTTGGTCATTTCACCATATATGAGTTTAAATAGTAGTAGCGATTCCAGTGCTCCATTTTCTTTTTTCTTCTTGCTATTGCTATATCTTTCTTGACGGTAACAGTCAAAAGATGCTCCTTTACTCGTGTCTTATAGTGATCTGCTTTTGTTAAGGTTATATCAAAGGCTCGTGTACCAATTGTGAAGTTTGTTGAAAAGCAGAGTGGAATTGCATTTGATATGAGGTATTCATTCTTCTTACAGATATTTATAATGAAGCAGCAATTTTTTGGGCTTGTTTAAGCATTCGTTCTTTGTTAGCAGCTTTTTTGGCCCTTGTTTTATTCTTCATTATGCTGATCTTCTTGTAATTAATAGCTTTTTTATATGCACTTCTTTAACCGAGAACACTCCCATTTATTTTTGTTTTTTAACCTTGATTCTTCCCTATACTCTTCTCTCTTGTTGCTGCAAATAAATTTTGCGAAACCATTTCAAATGTGGAAGGTGCAACCACAAGAAATAATGATGGCCTTATTTGACTTTTGATTTGATTTAATAATTCATCTTCTTGTTGAACATTGTCCAATTGAAGTCTTGTAGGGGTGATTGAGATATAGCAAGCATCACAGAGTGAACACATTCATCCCCAAAACTTATGCTGATCCAATACCCACAGAGTTGAGTACTAAGGGTTGGTTAAATGATCCCAAAGTCCTGGATGCAAGAGTAATAGGGAATGGTCTGCAGCTCGTAGATAATTCCTTCTCTTCTGCTTCTTCTCTTTGTTGTAATTACTCTCCAATAAAAGGAACCTTGTTTTCTTTATAGTAATTCTCTATTTTGGGATAGAATTTTAGATAGTCAAAACCAGAATGCTGTTGCCCATGGTTGCTCTTGAGCATTCTTTCCTTCTAGTCCTTGCCAAGGCTGAGAGGGGAAATTCTGAGAAAAGGGGCTTGCAGTCTTTGCTCCTGCAAGCGGTGGACATGGAGAATGTGGATAGAGGGACGGTGAGGAGGAGAGGATTGGTGAAAATATGAAATCTAAAATTTTGAGAATTGAAAACATGATCTCTATTACTTCAGTTAAACTCTATTTATATTACAAGAGGTAAATTCATATCCTTATTTGAATGCATGAATCAAGTAAAGAATATCTCCTTAAAATTCAAAATAGGTAACTACTTATCCTAGATTCTAGGTTACTAATCCCGAAATACAAGGATTGATTGCTTCTTATGCCTAAGAGCTAGGTAAAAAATCAAAATAATAGATATGAGCTAGGAAACAAACCTAAATGTGCAAAAGCATCCATGGACCCACTCTTGAGCACAACCAGTTAGTCTTATTGCTCACCTAGTCCAAGCCGATAGGTTCAGATCCATCTGGATTACGATATCCCACTTTGTCATCATTTGTTCTTGTGAATGGCAGTCGATGTGTCAAGAGTTAGCTCCTTTCGAATACTACTTCGATTGCCTTGGAGTTTATTCTCTTTTGGTGATCTTGAAGATCTCCTTCAACCCATCTTGCACTAAGGTGGTCTTTATATCAACACAATGTAATAGTCCTACTCTAGGCCTTCAACTTTATTATTGAGATCCAAAATTGTAGGAATCTCTGTGCTTCCTTCTTCATTTTTTAGCATAAGTACCTCTAGTGATCCAAATAGTGAATTGTTTATCTGGATCAATCCCTGCTCTACTAGTTCTGCCTTCCTACATAGTCCTCATACTCCATTGGAGAATGGTGGTGTATGAATTGATTTAAAAGATAAGCCCTCTTGATCAATGACAATTCATGCTCCATTACTTGCTTGGGTGGTAAAGCCTTCACCTCGGGTAGAAAACTCTTGCTAGTGTGGTTAATCTGTTCGTGCTGGGAAGGGTCAAGCTTAGCTGAAACACAAAAGCGGGTCTTATATGGGTTGACCATCATCTCACGCATGAGCAATATTATAAAATCAAGTTTGGTAGTAATGATCTTATTTGCTTGATTGGGGGAGGTAAAATTAGGATAATAATAGTAGTTCTGAAAATTGTATACAGTATATCATATTCTACCAATTTGAACTACTATCGCCATTAGTAGTAGATGGCATCACGCTCCCCGTGGTATGGATTGTCAAAAATCATGTGGTATGCATCAAGAGACACAATCTTGTACATGACCTCATTTGTGTATTCCTGTGATTGTAAACTTCATGGTGTATTACCGATTCATAATTGAATAGAAAATATAAGTTAAATTACACAATTAGTATTTCATTGTTTGCCGTTCTCTGAAATGGTGAAGACAAGGGATGAAAACATTTTATAATTTCCAGGGATTAAGTGCAGTATCTATAATCTAACCGTTATCAATTATAAATTATAGCATATAACAAAAATTTGCGTAAGTTAATAATTAATAATATGAATCTAAATATGTAATAGATAAATAGAAAAATTAACTTAATAACAAACAAAATTCAGTTTATGTCAATATAATCAAGTATCTCACTTCCAATCACACATGATACGAGTTTTACTTTGAATGAAAAATATAATAAAAAAAAAAACCAAATTGCATTGTAGATTCAAAATCACAAAGCCAATTTTAACATCTATAAGATTATCAAGAGTGAATATGACCTCTTTTCCCTCAGCGCCCTCTGTAGTCGCTTGTGTAAACTTCAAAACTCTCACCTCTCGCTAAAGATCACCCATTGAAGGTCTGTACTCTGCAGCCACTATGCAATGTAAATCTATTTACTGAGAAGTTTTAACTTGGAATACAATGGAATCTGAAAAATCATAGTTCTCCCCCATTTATTGTAATTTTTTCCACTATAATCTTTAAAAATATTCATCACACTTGTAAGTTTACAAGTGATATGGTTATTTTCTTTTCTAGTCTTTAATTTCATCCAGCCGAACCCCTAGGGAGCACCTTGTGCCACAGGCATAAAAAAACCATATCTCCTTGCTTTTTACAGCATTAGCCTGCATGTAGAATATTCTTATGGTAACTGTAGAAGTGAAATGCACATTTACTTTCATAATGGTTAGGTATAACGAATTTATGAATCTTTTATGAACCTGGAAGTTGTTGATTTAAATATCATCCTGTTAATTCGAAATTGATTGTCTTTCTCGAAAAGAGGTAAGATAGTGTCCTCATATTAAGATTTAGGGGAAACTAGTAATTTTAGATACAAGTGAACAGTTCAAATTTTTTTGTTAATTTCTTCAATGAAAATTTTTACATGTTTTTCTATAATTAAAATCTGTTAATGTCTAAAGTTTTGCAAGTCAGTGAAATTTTGGTACGTTCATGGGTTATCCTTATGGTTGTATTTACAGTTATTGATTTTCTTGACAGTTTTGATATGGATGGTGGTCCAAAAGCTGCCAATTTTATTAAGGTATCTCTTTTAAACTTATCTTTAATATAGGCATTTGCTTTTCGTTATTTTTTTCCTTGAGTTACGTTATTTGATTATGCCTAATCGAGTTTTGCATGAGCATATATGGGATTAAGATCTCTTGGACAGGCATGCTGTCCTTTCTGTCTTCGTTTTTGTTATTTAACTATTTTATTCGGTTGTGTATCTTCAAGTTGTGTAATATTATTTTGATTATATTCATTTTATCTATGCAATACATTTTCTTGTTTAGTTTTTATTGAATTATTTATTAGAAAAAGATCAAAATAGTCCCCAATTATATTAAATAGTCATTTGGGTCCATTAACTCCTTAAAAATGGAATCAAAATAATCACACCATGAGACTATTTTGATTTCTTTTAAAAACTTGAAGGGCCAAAATGGTACTTTAATATAGTTGGAAATCATTTTGGTCATTCATAAAGAGTCAATAGACCATTTTGATTTTTTTCTGAATTATCTTCAACTTGTTTGATGTAATTTATTCATGTTTAATTCATTTTATTCATGCTATATATTGTGTTAATGCTGGTAATGCATGCAGAAGCGATCAATTTATGATCCATCCATGTGATCTTAGAAAGGAATTTTTTTTTAACGCTTGTGCGATGTGAGAATATTTTTAGTTTTTAAGGATTGAGAAAGTAAAATTTTAATAAGAAATCTATAAGGGGTTGGGTTTAAAAAGGCCAACCATTCAAGTTTTTACAATGTGTTTAGTTCCACTTAATAAATGTTCCTAATGACAGAATTAATTATTATAATAAGGAAACTATTATGGAATTTAGGTTTAGAAAGGCCAGCCATTCAAGGTGTTACCTTGTGTTTGGTTCTACTTAAAAAAAGAAAAAAAATTCCTGCGAGTATAATTAATGTAGGATAATTAAGCTTTAGGGTTTGTAATGTAGTATGAGATGTAGAAAGTCATGCAGAAACATATAAAATTTACAGGTCATAAACTCTTAATATTAAACAATTGTTAGTTACATTCGATGTAAATTGAAAAGTATTCTTTTGCTATAACTGATGGCTACAATTTGAAAACCAAGAAAGCAGCACAAAGGCTTTGAAACTCGCACACTTTTTGAGAATGATTTGTATCAAATTTGATTAAAATCAATCACACTTTCAAACTAATAACAAAATATAGAAGAAAAATAGAGAATAGACATAATTTATCGGAAATCAAGCCTCATGCTTATGTAAGGAGACAAGCTTGATCAAAATTCTTCAAGCCTCTTAACTTGATCAATGAACTGAAAATGAGGGGTTGAAGGAATATCACATCAAACTAGAACTTTTATTGAAGTATTAATTGTATTTTGTAAATGCCTTGTACCCTAATTTATAATCATAAAATCCGATAGAAAACTTCCTTTAATCAGCCCAAAAGGAAAGTTTTGAGAGACTGATGTACTTGTTGACCTCAATAATTGCTCTGGGGTCAATCCATTTGAGTACAACAAAAATGATGGTGTGATGGATGCAACGTCATGCTAATGCTATTCGAAATACGTTGACCAAAAGTTGAAATGCCCAAACAGTGCTCGTTCGTGAAATGTATAGCGTTCGCGCATTCGAGACAACTAGAACAACTAAGATTGACACTCATATTGGCTGAGGTCTCCACACGGCGAAAATTGAAAAATTTGCATGCACAAGGTGATGACATGACATCAATTTGTGCGAGCAACGAAAATTTTCAAGAAAAAAATAATATGTAATAAATAATAATATATACATATATTTATTATTATTATTATTATTATTATTATTAAACTAAAATTAAAAAAAGTAAAAAATCCTCTCCTTCAACCCATTTCACCAGCACTCAAGCCTCTTTGTCCCTATGCCTACACCTCACTATGCCTCATGCGATGACGTGAGGGTTATTTGGCCCTCATTTTCCTTTTATAAATTAAAAAAAATTCGCAACTAATAAACACCTCTCACACTCATGCAACCCATGCTCTCATTCTCTCCCTCACATTTATCTCCGTCTCTAACACACACTTTGTTAGTGTTAGTTCCAGCTAGCCCGATCTCCACCACCTCCTCTCCAGCCCTACCCGTTGTCACCTAGTAGATCTCCTAGTCATTATCTCTCCTTTGCTCGAGCCTTCACTCCCTGAGCTCCTTGCTCGCACTCTCTACCTCCAATCCTCTTGCTCTTGCGCATCTAGCAAGCTTGCGCCATCGCTATCACACCTTGCTCGCCGCTGTCCTGCTCACTATCATGCCATCAGATCCGTATCATATGTAGGCAAGTGGACAAACCTGGAGGGCGATTTTTTAAAATTTAGAAATGAAATATTGTGTGCATTTTAACGATAATCCTCGCAACCAGATCCACAACACCTGCACAAGTGGACAAAATGCAACAATATTGAACTCAAAATATAAAATCACGTGCACATTTCCAATGATAATGCATTCACATGAACAACTGTCATGTCAAGCCTTGCACATTTCAAATAGTTGCAATCTTGTGAATGTTTTCAACCGAGGCAAAATTGTCAAACCTATCACACATGTAAGAGTGCGTTAGTGTTGTACATGACTAATTATTAAAAATGTGGGGTGGTACATGTCTCAATACGCCCAGTGAGTGAATAATGCGCCTCATGAACGAACATTTTTCAAATGAGACATTACATTTACTGTTGCATGTCACGAGCTGCGCAGTCATTCTGACAAAAGTGTGCGAGGCACGTAAAATCACCGAAAGAAATTTTGTCCACGCCTCTCCTAAATGTATAGTGCAAATATTCTGATGACGTGCAAATGCACTGTGTAAGCGCACATAAGGGCATGCAATTGTACTATTGATTGTACAAGCATATTGTGTAATTGAACCAAAGAACTGGCAAGTGTGCAAGTGCATCGCGTAAATGCATCAATATATATAAGTTCACTATGCAAGTGTATTAAGACACACTTCATGAATGCACCATAAAACTAGCAAATATATCAAGCAAATGCATAAAAAAGCATGCACAATTGAAATTAGTTTTCCCACATATGCTTCGACCAATGCGCTAAACATTTGAATATAAGGCTTGAGAATATTGTGGAAGATCAAAAGCAAGTTGAATTATTTTTTTTTCAAATTGAAATTAATTTATGCGCATGTGCTCTGATCAAATACATCAAAATCTTAAATTTAAAGTTTGAGAATATTGCATGTGCCAAAATAAAAGTGAACTTTAATTTAGAGTCTCTTCCTCCTTAAAAGGACTGTAGTTTATAAAATTTGAATTCAATAAATAAATATATAACTGTGAAATTTACAAAGATATATGGTTTTACATTTGCATTAGGTCTTCGGTGTCTTTTACAAAAGAAATTCATTATAAAATCAAAACACTTAAGTTCAATGCTCGTATGAAAATCTACAAAGTTGATGTTTGAACCTAATCCTATGTTGACAGGTAGACAAAATTAATAAGGCTTAAATAACAAAATAAATTACATAAAATCCTGATGATAGCCATGTTGACGAAAAATATCAACTTAAGGGGTTAATATCTTTGAAAAGGCTCCCAAATTCTAAAGTTAATCATTTGGGGCTTAAATTAAAAGAACTAAAAATCTAATATTTATCACAATTTTAGATACTTAAAATAAAATCTATCATCCAAGATAATTAAATCAAAATCCATCCACCATCCGCAATCGTTTATCAAGAGTGATAAATTTGAGAATAGTCTTTGCTCACAAAGAGACAATGTCTGATTGAGTGTATCACTATGATTTATTCTCAAATGATCTCTCGTTAATAAGGATATATCATGTGTCCTCTAAATGGTTGTTCTGCCGCCAAATGGAACCACATGTAAATGGTTATGTTCGGGGTCTTTTGAAGGGGTGGTTTTGCCGCAAAATAGCATTATTACATTACAGTTATAAATAAATCATATAATACATTTGATGGGCACAAAGCCTTTTATTAATTAAGGTAAATTTGAATTTATCCTCTTAGAAAAACATCCACCTCAGATTTGTAAGGTACCATTTGATGAAGCAACATATAACTATCAATAAGAATCCTTCAGTTTGGTTGTGTCAACTACCTCCTCTAACTAAGTAGACTATTGACCACGATAACTCGGGACAATATAATCATGTCATCTTAATCGGGTTCATCATCATTCCTTAATTAGGTTTATCATCATTCTCCCTATCATCCATTTTAAATATAGGGTGATAAATTTCAAATGCAAATCCTAAATTAATTTGTGCCTATTATACGCACGGTACCTAGTGCTTAGCTAATGACTAAACTTAATTGAAATTTCTCTCTTATTATCGGGAGAGGTATGGGATACTTGGAACTATACCATAAAGTCCTTGCAAAATGAGGGCCTAATTTTTGGGTAGTGTTTTATCTTCAATCTAATATGTCTTCTAAAAATTTAACCCGACAACATCCTAAAACTCTCTTAGCAGGGAGGCCGGTGGGTGAATTTTTGAAGCCCATAATACTCGAGTAGAAAGTGCAACAAAAGTTAAAATTTGAAGATTCAATTACAGCCATTAGATGGTGCCAAATAGAAATTGCATGATGCAAGCTGCTAACAAAAGTCATGGTGAGAGGTGAATACAAAAGTGTAGGAGGATCCAATGGTTGTATGAAGACTTAATCCAGTACCAAATAAAAAGCCATAGAGTTATTGAAGTCATTAACTGAAACTCGCTAGCTAAGGTTTAAAAATGGTTGTTCACCCTCAAGAAAATGAAATGTTGTACTACAGCATGAACCCCACTTTCGCATGCCTTAGGTCCCATTTTTCCCCAAGATAGATTGGAATTTTAATTAACTCGATTTTCCCTAATGATCGACACCAGAGTTTATTTAGTTCTGAGGTTCCACTTCCTATGAGTGCAAGCTCTCATAGTTAATTACCCATTTTAATGCGTAGAAGAGCTCTCTCCATTAAGGATAAAAGTATATTTAGTTGTGCAAGAAGTGCAGAAGTGTGTAAGTATTTTGAGTCTCAATTACAGGGGGATGAAGGTACACCCGATCAAGATCTCATTGTTCCATTATCCCGGGTATACCGTAGGTTTCAGTCTACCAACACTAACAATCATGGATTGTAGTGTCCAGGGAATCTGATTAGCAGCCATGTGTTGCCTCCCCTCAGGGATCTCGAGTAAATTGAAGTGGATAGATATAGGTTGGTTTGGGTTGGGTTGGGATTTGCGGTTCCACTTGGGAGTTGGCATGTAGTTTAGGTTTAGATTAAGTCTTATGACCCTGTTTAGGAATTGATTGTAGTTTGTATTTGGGTCGGGGCTTACGACTTTCATTGAAAGTAGCTCGTGTAGCGGGTCTTACGGCTTCACTTGGAAGTAGCCCGAATAGCGGGCCTTACGACCTCTATTAGAGGTTGCCCTTGTGTGGGTTAAAAGAGGGTCTTACTGCTTCACTTTGGAAGTAGCTCAAAGGTTTTGGGTACAAGTGGGTCTTATGGCTTCTATTAGTAGCCCGAGTAGCGGGTCTTATGACCTCTATTAGAGGTGGCCCTAATATTGGATTTGTTGTTCCCCTTGGGAGATTATGTGCACTAATTTAGCTGAGATTTATCTTATTTTGGCTTGTGGTTGTGATGTAGAACTATATGCATGAGTAATTATGCAATGTTAAAATTACACGCCTGTTTAAATTAGAAAAATAATAATTATGTTTACTTCTAATGATTTAAACAAATATTAAAATAATAGAGAAATGATTAAAGCTTAGGCTAAATTACATGTAAATGTTAGAAGCATGAATAACCAATTTCAATCAAGATTAGCTTAGCATGGGGGATTTTCAACATAAATTTCTAAATTAACAATAAGAATAGTCACTAATAGCTTCCACTCACACTCTTGATGGAGGCTAACGGAGATAGGTTGCATGATCTTTATAATGCCACAAATTAAGGGAAGACTTGGAAAAGTAAAAGACTTGGAGGAGAAATTTACCTTTATCAAGATTACTTGGAACTTCAGGATAGCAAGAGATCTTGTGTTGGAAGCTTTGGACAGCGAACTGAGAGGTCTTGGACAGCAAAGAAACACACTAACATGTGCAGGAAAATCTGGACAGCATCTTAAACATGTTTTGGAACTTCAGGACAACGAACGAGGATCTTCCGAACAACAGGTCAACAAGGGGGATCTTGCTGAAATCCCTGGATAGTAGCTTGATCTTCTTTGGACAACAACTTCGAAGGTTAGAGAGGCGGGACAGCAGGGTGAGATTGTTGGAATTTTTGGACAACGAACTTAGGTGGAGGGATCACACTTTGGGAGGGAAAAGCGTAGAGAAATAAGGGTCCAATTTGGGAATGGATGGAGCAAGGGAGTTAATATCAAATTTTTGAATTTGAATTAGGAGGGAAACAAATTTAAATTGCTGAGATTAATTTTAGCCCAAAGAGGTGGGAGTAATTGGTGGAATTGAAGGCTTAATTAGGGGAGCTTTAATGTGCCTATTAATTAGAGGAGAAAGAGAAAAGGGGGCCGGCCAAAGGAGGGGGGGGGGGGGGAGCACTGGAAAGGTGTCCATATACATTGAATATGGATTTGGAATCAAATATAAATTGATTTCAGATTTGCAATGATTAAGGGGGTTTCCAAAAATAAGTTAGATCATTTGGGAAAGAGTTTGAATTTCAAATTTATTTGAATTTGAATTCGGAAACCTCCCAAATTAATAATGAGATATTTTAGGAAAGTAGGAGAATTGGGAGGGGGATGGGATTGGCCGGCGGCTAGGGTTGGTGGACTTGGCCGACGGTTGGGGAGGTTTAGCTGGCGGTTTTGGGGAGGGGTCAGGGTTGGGGATCGTCGGCTAGGTGGAGGGAAAAGGGTCTTGAGGCCGACGGCTTGGAGGTGGTGGTGTGGGGGTTCGGCCGAGAGGGGAGATGGGAGGTGATGGGAATCTTAGCTGGCGGCTTGTGGAGGGAAGTTGATCGGTGGTTGGTGGAGAAGGAGGAGGTAGATCGTCGGACTCGTCTCTGGTAAACCTTCCAAGGTCGGATGTCCTCATCAGGTTGCCTATTAGACTGGCTGTAGTGTAGTTACACACCCTACTACTCGATACTAGTGCCTTCTATCTTAGCTCTCAGTAGTGTATTATGGTTTTGCTCATAGTAGTGTTCGTAGCCTTCCTACTTCAGCATTAGCTTTACTTGTTTGTTTTGGCACTAGTCTGTTTTAGTATCTGTTTATTCTCTTATTACTAATTTTGTTTTACCAGTACCAGTTTTGTTCTTACTAGTACTTGCATGTTTTACTAGCACTAGTTTTGTTTTACCAATGCCTATTTTACTAGCACTAGTTTTATTTTTATGAGTACCTGCTCTATTTTTACTTGTACTAATTTTGTTTTGTTAGTACCTGCTTGTTTTACTGGCAATTTTTTTTGTGTCAATACCAATTTACTTTAGTACACCGTATAGTTTAGTATTTGCACTATCTAAACTATCCTATACTTTAACTTTTAGCATTAATGCTAACTATGAATTTTGGCCTTGAGACCTTTAGGGATCACTTTCCAATAGTCAAGAGAACAAATTTAGCATTGTGATACTCTATGACTAAATTTGCTGCTTATTAATAGTCGGAGGATTATTTTGAGATTTTTTTCATTTTTGAAATTCTTCGAGTCTTTCACTTGATCAGAGAATTAAATCTTAGAATTGTAATTAGTAGCACATCCAATTAAAAAATTATTCAAGTACTAATTATATTTTTGTACATGCTTCAGGCATTTATTTATATTTGTAGAACATGGTGGAGTATTTCCTTGAAAAAACCTTAAGAAAAGTCCAAAAATACTAAATTATGAAGGTTAGGTGAAAATGAAATCTTGAAGGCTTGATCAAAGCTGCAGGAGATTGGTGCCGATTAGAAAGCTGCAGGAGGTGGGCTATTGAATAGAAGCCGCAGAAGATAATCAGAAAGCCACAGGAGGTTCCAGAGAAGGCTGCATGCAGATTCAATCCAACATTAAATACAAAGCCGTAGAAGTCACAGAAGGGAAATAGTTGAATGGAGTAGAATTGGTTAACAGGAAATTATGCTAAAACATAAATCCACATGAAAGAGATCTAGTGAACAGAGAGCGGGAGGAAGGAAATGAAGCCGTTGGATGAAGATCCACATCAATAATCGTCCCTTTTGCAATTTTATTTTTCATTCAAGTATGTCTTACAACTTAATATGATTATGGATCGTCCTTGTGGATCAGCGCCTCATGTGAAATTTGTCTGCCTGGCCTTTGGATGAGGAAAGATTTATTTTGATGTCTCTCTTTTTTGAGATAAGAGAGGAAATTTTCTTATGATCAGAGGGCTTGTATATTTGATGTTGCATTTCGTCCATCCTAGAGAGATTGGAATAGGTCTGCAAGCATCGACATTTTAAGCTAAGTCAATTTCTACTGGTTAGCATAATGCACCATTTATTAATCTTTTTACCTCAATGTATAAATTAAAAATACATATTTACTTTCTATACTGCTTGAGACCTACCTCACTAGCATATCTTTTTAACCAACATGTCTTGCCATGTGACTTGAATTGAATTGGCAGTTCATGAACATTGCATGAAATTGATTCAACAAAATAGTGAGAAGACAGGATGGTAAAATCCTTCTTATCCATCATGTGTGAAGTCTGTTGTAGACAGAATTAGATATCATACTTTGTTGATGAACTAGTTGTTCTTGAATTCAACCTTCATACCTGCATATCAAGAAAGAATAGAGAACCGAAAATATAGGGAAGAAGGAATAACCCAGTGTCTTTCCTTGTAACTCACTCTTGAAACAGTACATGATGTTTATATATATAAAGAGAGGAAAGCTAAATCAGCATAATAGTAGAATTTGTTATAATCAAGTGGCTGTGATTAAAGAAGTGGTTAGAATTATATGGTGTTGATTGAATCAGCATAAGTAGTGACAAACAATGAATATGGGAGGTACTGTTGTTGTTGCCTTTATTCTATTAATAGGGCTCCTCAAGCTGGTGGTGTCGGAGATTTCAAGGACCTGTTTCTGTCTCATGGCATTCATATTTCAAGGACCTATTTCTGTCTGTTTACATCATGACTTCAAAAACCTCTATGAGCAATAATACAGAGGTTTCTCCATTGGCTGATTGCTCACCTATTTCTCCACTGCTTAAATTTTTGATGTCAACCATTAAAAATGTAATCACTATTCAACTAACACCTTACAATCACCTCACCTCGAGGTCTTAAGGGCTTAAGCTGTTTCGAGCAAATGGATTTGAAGGTTATTTGGATGGCACAGTTGCTCGTCCTTCTCGACAGATAAGTACTGTAGCTGGTGAAGTCGCTCCTAATCCTTATTATTCCACTTGGATGCTCGTTGATCAAAATCTCGCAGTCGCATTATTTTCTGCAATCTCTGCATAGCTGCTGCCTTATATTTTGAACCTTAATTCATGTGCTGAAATCTGAAATATGATAAAAGCAAGGTTTAAAATTGCACAGTTGAGTATTGAGACATTTTTCGTTCATGAGGAGAGGTGTAAGCGTCAAGCGTTTTGAGGCATAAGCCTAAATATCTAAAAATTGCGTAAAGTGAAAATAAAGGTTAAAAGTGAGTTTTTATATAATACCCAATTAATATGTTAAAGAATGGCATATCAACTTTTTATTGAACTTTAAAGTAGTAACGAATTGACATACATATGAAAAAAATTTATACAAGACCTAAAGTGGCAAGTGATAAATTGTGTGAAATAGAATTGAAATCCATAAGCAAAATAACATAAAATATAAGAATTGCATAAAAGTATCATATAACATCATGTTCAACTTTAAATTTCTTCTTTCTCAGTTCCCTGCTCATCCACAATTAATTCCTAAAAAAAACTGAAATAGTTGGCAACAACTTAGAATCATCTGTATGGTCATCATTGAGGGGGTCTTTATTGAGTCGTCGCCATAACAAATTGTTCTCTCCCTTACCTCATCCTGTGGAGTCAAATGCCTTCCAATTTGTTTCTTCATTTATTTTAGACATCTTCATCTTTATAAATGTTTGTCATTAATATAAAGATGAGAGTAATACTCCTAAATTTTTAAAGGAGGTGGTGGTGGTGTGTGGCTTTCAAGTGATCCCCGACTGTGGCTACGATATTGGCGGGCTAGAGGAAGTTGTTGCGGCTCTGGGGTGCATTAAGGTTTGATTTGTTTGAGGCTTTAGTTTATGATTTCGGTAAGTTTTAATAAATATATTTATAAATAGGGTGAAGCGTATGCCTCAAGCTAGCGAGTCGAAGTCGAGGTCTGCCTCAAGGTGGGCCTCAGCCAAGTTGAGACACAAGCCTTGTAAAAAAAAGCTCGAGGCATATGCCTCGAAGTATTTTTCACTAAAATTGTGCTGAGGCGAGCCTCATATTGCGCAATTATAAACAATGGATAAAAGACTTCAATCTACCAACCGTTCCCGTATAATTCAATTGAAAAATGAGTTCCATCACATATCATTGAACAAGAAAATTATATAGCAATATTTATCAGAAATTAAATTGAAAGTTGACACTATAGATGCTGCAGGGTGTCCCAAAGACATTATATTATATACTCTTAATGGACTTCCTTCTTCCTATCAGGCATTCAAAACGGCGATCAGAACTAACCGTCAACCCCTCAGTTTGGATGATTTCTACTCCTTATTGTATAGTGAGGAAACAAATTTTGCGAATGAAGTTGCTCGAGAACTTCAAGCTGTTCAAAATTTTGAACCCTCAGTGGCGTTAACTGCATCTCGTGGTTCGGGTATAACACATCCGCCTTTCATTCGCCAAAACAGAGGGAAGAAGAAATAACCCAATATCTTTTCTTTCAACCCTCTCTTGAAGCAGTACATGCTGTTTATATATATAAAGAGAGGAAAGCTAAATTAGCATAATAGCAGAGTTTGTTATAACCAAGTGAATGTGATTAAAGAAGATATTAGAATTTTATAGTGCTGATTGAATCAGCATAAGTAGTGGCAAACAATGAATATGGGAGCTGCTGTCTGTTCATGTGATGTTCTGACAGTTATTTTGATTATGACTTTCCTTCAATTATCTAATAAGATTGAGCATGGCTTCATTGGAGAGAGTGAGAAGGGGAGTTGTGCATTGAGGGTTTCATCTGAGAGGTGCCTGTGATGAATAACACGGGAAGCTGCTTGACATGGTGGGGTAAGGGTGTGTGAGGAGCAAGCTGAACAATTTGAAGCCGAGGTAATTACCTCACTATGAGGCTTGGTGAGCACACTTTGGTATTTCATTGGAAAGGGTGCAGGGTGCTAGAAACCTCAAGATGACTGGTGACGGCCATGCTAGAGAGGCTTAGTGAGCGTAGTTTAGTGTTTGGCTGTATGTTTGGATTGGAGGTTTGGCCTGTGAGGAATTTAACCTTCAGCTTATTTTTTTTGGTATAAAAACATACATACAGAGTTATGAGGGAGGAGTGGGCTGCATTATGTTGGTTTGTCAAGTGTTCTTACCATGTTTACACATCTTTGGAAAGGATCTCTTGATAGTGGGCCTACTAGGGATAAAATGGAAATTTTTGAAATTTTTTTTTTATTCAAAAAATGCAATTGTCATGTAAACTCTATTAAGTTTTATAAAAACAAAAGTTTTCCCCTGCATGCTAAAATTTTGCAAACTGCAAGCATGCTTATTTTTTCCGGACAAGAAACATGTCTCTTTTTTTGGAAAGTTACACCATGATTGATGATCAGCGCATCTCACTACGATCACATTTTTTTTTTCTTTGGACTTTCCTGGAATTTAGACCTTTAATCCTTGATTTATTAGTTAGAGGTGTAAATTCTTATAAGTTTCCCATGGGCTATGGCTAGTTGATATTATTTTTATTGTGAATTTAATTTAATTTTTAATTAATAGTTCGATGGAATCCTTATCCAGGATGCTGTGGAAAAGATTCCTCCTCTACGGCACTTGTGTTTGATTTTGAAAGTGTTTCTCCAGCAGCGGGAACTGAACGAGGTTTAAGATATTGATAATTTGATGCTTTATTTTTCATCATCCACCTTTTGATATTCTATCCAGCCATTTTTCGTTCTCTAATTTCACTTGCAGGTATATTCAGGTGGAATTGGTTCATATGCGCTTCTTGCAATGCTGATAGCACACTTACAGGTACATATCTGCAATTGTTAGAATCAAAATGGAAAGTGTCATATTTTCTTCATGAGATATATTTTACCTATGATGCTCTGATTTTTCTTTTCCATTAGAATATGCTGTATGCTTAGAAGTTTTCATAAGAATTTGCAGAATTGTGGCTAGCATGTCATTATCATTATCTTCGTTTTTAACATTTTCCCAAATATTTGGTTTGGCTTTATAAATCCTCATCCTTCGTTGTTCTTGTTGAATTATATGTGGTGTTTAGTCTATGCATGCCTTTTTCCTACCATGCTACTTTTTGATCCCTCCATT
Organism: Dendrobium chrysotoxum; assembly: GCA_019925795.1. Classification (NCBI taxonomy): domain Eukaryota; kingdom Viridiplantae; phylum Streptophyta; class Magnoliopsida; order Asparagales; family Orchidaceae; genus Dendrobium; species Dendrobium chrysotoxum. Next base: position 66,339,079 of record CM034300.1, on the reverse strand, counting down.
TTGTTTCTATTCCTTTCATGTCTATTCAGTTTGGTTTGGCTTTATAAATCCTCATCCTTCGTTGTTCTTGTTGAAATATTTGAGGTGTCTATGCTTGTTGGCATTTTTCCTCAACTACTAACCATGCTACTTTTTGATCCATCCATTTTGTTTGTATTCCTTTCGAGTCTATTCAGTTGACATGCCATGTTGGTTCATCTTCTGCCTTGATTTTGCATGCCTAAGTCATTTAGGTCCTATTTCTACCATCTTATCTTCATATGTCCTAACTCCTATCCTTCATAATTTCACAAACTTTCCATCTTAACTTTCTCATTTCAATCACTCCAATTTCATTGCCACTTGTAAATTCCTTTATTGTAGTAGGTCGAATTAAAATTTTATAAAATTTGCAATTATCCGTGGTATTCTCTTGCAACAAATAAACCTTGGAACTTTTGCATTGTGACATCAAAGTTTAACTCTACAATTGAAGTTATTATAGTCCATATTATATAGGTTTAATATAACCATTTAGCATGCCTCTCTCTGATATAGAATTTGTCATGTTTGTTTTCATCTTTACTTTGGTTAAGTGTATACGGATTATTTGTATTACTGTATAGATGACTGCTCATCTATGTTGTCATCTCTGGATTCAGTTGGTTGATCAGTCCTGTCTTCTCAAAAGCAATTTTTTTCCCAGATACAAAGGAGATCACAAGATATGCAAGGAGTCCAAAAGTCTATGGAGCATAATTTGGGAATCCTTTTGGTATGTGTTCTAATGTTTTTCAGTTTTATTACTTTGAAAGATAAGGCGTTTTCCCTTCTTACAAGAAGCTCTATGCAAGAATATAGATGGTATTCGGGGTTTTAATGAAGGAATTCAGTGGTATTTGGCATAATGATGAATACCTGATTGCCCTGACTATAACCTTTGATTGCCCTGACTATAATCTTTGAAGCTGTAATTTCAGCCCAAGATGCTAAAAATGTTTAACTTTTTTCAGAGAGTAGACTAGTAATGAACAAATATCATTACAACAACAAAAAGGCTTTATCCCATTACATGAGGTCGGCTATATGAATCTTTTTTCTCTATTATGTTGAGTCAAATTCTCATTTAAATCTAATTAAAAAGTCTTTTTAATGCTTTCTAACCAAATTTTTTAGACTTACTTCTATCTTTCTTAACATAGATCAGATCTAATACATCTAATCTCCTAACTGGGTTATCGGAAGGCCGATACTTCATGTGACCAAACCATCTAAGTCGACTAACTCTAATCTTATCTTCCACAAGAGTTACTCCAACCTTTTCATGTATATACTCATTTCGCATTTTGTCTCTAGGGGTAAAGCCACTCATCCACTTGACCATCCTTATCTCTACAACACTTAAGTTAATTTTATGCTTCTCTTTTAATGGCCAACATTCTACGCCATAAATCATTGCATGTCTCACTACTATTTTATAAAATTTTCCCTTAAGTTTGAGGTGTACTTTTCTATCACACAATAGGCCTAATGCATTCCTGCACTTCAATTGTCCAATTTGAATTCTACTAATAATATTTTCATCTGTTTCATCTTCGTTATGAGTAATAGACCTGAGATATCTAAAACATGCACTATTTTTAATTACTTGATCACCTATTGTCATAATCCCACAACTAGATTTATTATTGCTAAAATTACACTCCATGTATTGGGTTTTAGGTCTACTCAAATGAAAACCTTTAGACTCTATGGTTAATCTCCATAATTCAAGTTTTCCTTCAACTCCATCACTTGTCTTATCAATAAGAAAATATCATCGACTAAAAGTATACACCAGGGTACATCCTTTTGCAAATGTCTAGTAAGAACATCCATGAATAAAGCAAAAAGATATGGGCTTGAAGTTGATCCTTGATGTAATTCAATTGAAAAAGGAAAATACTTGGTCAATCTACCTTGTGTTTGAAATAAGTAACAACTCATGTATATATATCCTTAATGATTTGAATATAAGCATCATTTACTAATTTCTTTTCTAAAACTCTCCAGAGTACTTCTCTTGGAACTTCATCATATACTTTCTCTAAATTAATAAATATCATATGTGATCCTCCTTGCTCTCTCTATACTTCTCTATCAAACCTCTCGACAAATTTATAGCTTCTATAGTAGATATATCCGACATGATTCAAAATTGATCTTGAGAAACATCAGTACTACATCATAACCTATGCTCAATTACTTTCTCTAATAATTTTAAGGTATGACACATTAACTTAATTCCTCTATGATTTGCACACTTGTGCATCACCTTATTCTTAAAAATAAGAACCAATACACTCCTCCTCTCATTTGACAATTTTTTGGCCTTCAAAATAATATTAAAAAGCTTAGTAAGTCAATAAATATTTTGATCTCCTAAGGATTTCTACACCTCTATTGGAATATCATCGGATTCCACTGCTTTTTCACACTTCATTTTCTTAAAAGCCTCTCCAACTTTGGTTTTATAAATACGACAATAAAAAATAAATTTTTTTATTTTTATTTACATTTCTAAGGTCACTAAAGTCAATTGTATTCTCACAATCTTCATTAAAAGCTTATTCAAATATCTCATTCACCTATGTTGAATATCTTCTTTTAAAAAAATAATTTTTTTATCTTCATCTTTAATGCACTTCACTTATACTAGATCTTTCTCATATCTCTTTGCTTGACTATCTTATACATACATCTTTCGCCCTCCTTAATATTTAATTTATTATATAAATCATTAAAATTTTTTTTTTTGCATCACATATTATTTTCTTAGAGTTCTTACGAGTCTCTCTATATCTTTCCCAATTTTTGTGTTTTTATATATAAATCAATTTTATATCAAAGTTTCTTTATTTTTTTTGATATTTTTTTACATATTTTGATTCAACACCATCCACTATTTTTATTATTAAGAGTTTTTCCTTTTGATTCTCCAAGCACATATCTTGTCACATTCTTAATATCACCAGCTACTTTTTCCTACGTAATTTTAGTTTTCTCATGAACAACCCAAATATTGAGATTTTGAATTCTACTCTAAAAAAATATTTTTATTAGCATTTGTGGGCTCTAAAAATTCAGCCCCAGCCTCCTCCCGCTTTGCTTTTCTTCGGGAGGAGTTTTAACGGATTAAGTTCCGGGTTAAATTTTGGAAGGTAGATGGGTTTGTAGATAAGACACTACCCAGAGATTTCACCCTCATTTTGCGAGAACTTTATGATCTGAGTTCTAGTTTCTTATAGGTGCAAGCCCCTATAGTTAATTACCCCTCCTTATCACGAGAGAGAACTTTCGATTAAGGCTAGTCGTCGATCAGATACGTAGAGATACGTGGATCTGGCATATAGTAGCAGCAATGGGCTTAGGGTATTGGAAAATTTGGAGATTTGATATTTAAAATAGAAATTTCACCATCTTGCACTTAAAGCGGATGGTGGTCGAATGGATGATAGACCCGATCAAGATCCCATGATTTCGTCGTCCCGGGCCATCATGGTCCCTGGTCTACTTAGTAAGAGGAGGTAGTTGACCCAACCTGACAGAAGGATCCTTGTCGGCAGCCATGGGTTGCTTCGTCCAATGGTACCTTGTAGACCTGGGGTGGGTATTTGCCAATGGGGACAAATTTGAATCCACCTTAGCTAACAGAGGGCTTTATACCCTATCGATCATATCCTATTGATTCATATCTCAAGGATTTGATGCCACTAAGGAACGTATTGGCTCTGGCCATAACTGCTATCTCGTGGTGCCATTTGGCGTCAAAACCACTCGGTTCAGAGGGCCCCGGTCATAACCGTTTATCTTGCAGTGCCATTTGGCGGCGAAACTACCGGTTAGAGGACACGTACCACGTCCTTACTGGCAGGAGATTGTTTGAGAATGGATCCTACTGATATTCTTGACCAGGCATTAGCTCTTTGTGAGCTGAAGTATTTTTTAATTTGTCCACCTCGATAAACTGTTGCGGAGGGTGTATGAATTTTGTGCTTTAAGTGATTAGATGGTTGGATTTCAATTTTAAATATTTTAGGTTTTGATAATTTTTTGGAGTTTTAGATTTTGTGGGGAATTTGGAAATTTGGGAGGTATTTGAAAGTATTTGTGAACCCATCCGGTTGAGATTAATGTTCAACACGGCCATAATCGGGGTATATGTGGTCTTTTCTATTTGTGGATTGAACCTTATCGACTCTATCGAGCTGTCGACAGAGGATCAGGTTTTATAGGCTTTATGCCTTTGTAAGTGAATTCTCTTGATTATAGGCCTTGAAGACCTAACATGAATGTATAAATAAATATCCCGGTTGACCTCGCGATCGCATATTTATTTAATGGTTCGAGCCGTGTCGACTCCTACCTACCCGCATAGAAGGATCGGGCTCAGACTTGAATTCACTTATTAACCCGCGCAGCATCCCTGGAAGTCACGTGTGTACCAATAACAAGCTCGCCGGGACCCAAGCGGGTGTTTGGGGGCATTTTATAATTATTTTTTGAACCTTATCAACTCCTATTTATTTGTTTTAGGAGGATCCAGTTCAAATTTATGAACCCGCGCAGCATCCCTGGAAGTCACGTGTGTACCAATAACACGCTCGCCGGGGACAATGCGGGTGTTTGGGGGCATTTTATAATTATTTTTCGAACCTTATCGACTCCTATTTATTTGTTTTAGGAGGATCCGGTTCAAATTTATGGACCCGCGTAGCATCCCTAGACGTCACGTGTGTACCAATAACACGCTCGCAGGGGCCCATGCGGGTGTTTGATCACACTTACCCCTTTTGTGTACCTATGTGTATACATATTACAGTGCATGTACGGGGCATTTTGGACATATTTAACCCTGCTCAGTTGTGCGGGCAACTGCCATTTGAATGCAGCGTTCGATTTGAGGGCTTGTGCACGCCTTCTGTCTGCTCGTATGAATGTTGCAGATCCGTTGGCGTGGCGTTGTACTGATTATCTGTTTATTTCGTACAGGTAGACTGTCGTGCACTATTTATTGCGTTTTGCATGTGGATTATAGTGCACCAACGAATCTCCTGTCTTTTGCTTGTAGATACTTGCATTTGTTGCAGCTCTCTTGTATTTTATTTTTGGACAACATCTTGGGTGTACAACAGGTCTTCTACTGTGGCTTGTAGGAGCCTGTATTTGTTGCAGTTCTCTTCTATATTTGCCCTGTAGACGACATGTCGAGTGCATGACAGATCTTCTACAATGATTCGTAGATATTTGTATTTGATGCATATCATCTGCTTCTGCTTGTGTGGAGCTGGCGTATTCACTTTCAATCAAGTGGTATTGATTGTATAAAGGCAACATTTGCTTGTAGATGGCATATAGCACTTATAGTGGGTCTCCTGGAACAGCTCGTAGGAGCTTATATCTGCTACACATTATCCGTCATCATTTGTAGATGAACTGTTGTGCACAGTACATCTCTCATAGTTGCTTGTGGGCCTTATATATACTTATGTCCACAGGGGATTCGTCATACTTGTGATATACCCACTGTTATTATCCACAAGTATTGCATCATCTATCACTGATTGCAGGGAGGAGATCAACACACTTATTCGCTCGCTTATCATTGTTGACTGCAAAGGTGACCTAAGACATGTTGCATGTCGCTCATTGTTGTTTATAGATAGGCCACTGTAGCTTGACGGACTTTCTACAGTTGCTTGCAGATGTTTATCTTTACGGCAGCTTATTGATACCAGCTTGCATATCAATCATCATTTCACAGATTCCCTGATAACTGTATCCAAAGCATTCTACAATAAGCTTGTTGACGTCATCTACAAGACATCGTTACAATCAATACTTGTTGTCTTTATATGAGTCATTATATGCCTGAGGGGTCTTCTACTGTCGTTAGTAAAAGTCATCATTTCAACTTGCAAGTTGATTATATTTTGCATTAAAGTGTTTGTTGATGCGGGTAGGAGATGCCCGTGCATTTTACAATTGGCTGCTGTCACTTATAAGTAAAGTGTACTTAACAGTATGGGAACTGTTGTAGGAGTTTATTGCATTTACATCATGTCCACCTTCACCATTCACAGGTTTCGATGATTGATGTTTGCTTGTGATTGAAGTGTTATACGACCATGAATCTCCTCACACTAGTTGTGTTTGTATTCACTACAATTCTTCCACATAGCCTCTTAATAAGTGGTCATGCTTATTGAGAGTTTGCATTGTTGTTTGAGAGTGAACACATCAAGTCATGTCCATTGAGGCTTCACTATAAGTCCCTTATTCATTTGAGTTTGAGTCCAAATGGTTTAGGTCATATTCACTTAATATTCAATCAAGTTCAAATATGAACTTATTTCATTTAGATTCAAATATTTTATTAATCATTTGAGTCCCTTGTGTCATTTTCAAGTAGAGTTCAAGTCCGAGTTCAGTTCGAGTTTGATTCAAGTTTAGGCTTAGGTTTATTTGAGCATAGTTCATTTGATGTTCATTCAAGTTCGAGTCCAAATATAGTCCCATGTTGTCTAAATATTGTTCAAGTCCTTGTCTTCGATTCACCGAAAATTTCGGCAGCCTCCCGGCGTCTCCCCTGTTTAGGGGAAACTACAAGAAACTGGGCCTTCCTACCATGCTAAGAAAAGCGTATATGATAGGTGTCCTCGGACACCGCGGCCGTATTTTCTTCGCCCCCCACCACACTTAGGAAAGCGTGTATGGGTCTTCAAACGTACTTGTTACAAAAGAAAAACAGTTGTTTCCCTGCGAGCATGTACTTATATGTGTTCTCACCTCGCCGTGGCGTCGCACCGGGTTCCCATCCCACCACGCTTAAGAAAGCGTGTATAGGAGGTTTTCCGGCTCGACACGAAAGTCAATGACAGGATTTTGAGTTTAGGAAGTTATGCCTTCGCGTAGGTGGACCGGTGGCGGAGGCTCATGGCACGTGGATCGAGGCGAAGAAAGGCATCTGTATTTTTTTATTCTTTTTATGATTTCAATTATAATTAACATCAATTAATTATAATTATCCTTAATTAATGATATTTAGTTATAATTAATTAAAATAATTAATTACATTTATCAAAATTAATTAAAAATAATTAATTATATTAACTTCAATTAATTATAACTAATTAATATTAATTAACCTTAATAAGTTATAACTACTTAATAATAATTAATAAAAAAAATCTTTAATTATAATTAATTAAAATGAATTCTAATTAAAATTAATTAAAATTATTTAATTAAGATTAATTGTAATTAATTATAATAATTATAATTAATCAAGATAATTATAATTAGAATTAATTAAAATTAACTTTAATTAATTCAACCCTTAACCTCTCTCTCCCTCTTCCTCTGCTCAGTAGATTTACGAGATTTGGCCGAAGAAGTGCTTGAAATGGAGAAAGTTATCTTTACAACCAGCGAACTCCCTTCGCTATTTTCGATCGGACGAGAAGGGAAAGTCGTTGAATGCGTCGGGCTAGGGCTTTTGTAGGTAGAGTTCTCTGAGAGAAATAGAGGGAGGCGGGTATTGGCTTGATGTATTTTGCGAACGGGACAATAAGATCGGGTAGAGAGGAGGCGTCGGCTAGGTAGGGGAAAATCCTTCTCCCTCTCTCTCTCTCTCTGTGGATCAGAAGAATAGGAGGTAGAGGCGTTGGGGCCGACGGGAAGGGCAAGGTCAAGGTCGGAGCAGGTAAGGTGGATGTTGGTTTTGGCTGGAGCAGGAGATGCGAACGGGGCTTGCATCGGCTACAAAGAGGAGGAGGCGGTTCTGCGACTAGGGCAGAGGCGACGGGATCTTGCTTGGTTTTGCGAATGGAAGAGAAGATGGGGTCGGGAAGCTTGCGAATGGTTTTGGGGTTTCGGGTATGTGGGAGCAGCGAAAAAGCAGAGTGGGAGGCCTCGTTTCGCTTGCGTTTTAACGACTGGAATGGACCTCCTCAAGCGGGGTTTGAGCAGGAATCGCGAAGAAGCGACGCAAACGGCGCCGACTTGCAGGATTTGCGGTAGAGGTATGATTCCAGCTCTCCTTTTTTGTTATCGTATTACAGAGGTCAACAGCATTCATTAAATGCCACATCTAATCTTAGAACAATATTTTACTTTATTTTTTATATTCTACCTCTTCATTTTAAAGTCCAAAACTAATAAACGATATTGGGTACATAAACTTTAACTTAGAATAGTTTTACAAACTTTACAATCTAAATGTTCTATTTTTCTTATAAGACAATTTGAGTTTTATTATGTCTATTCCTATAATTGATGAGATGCTCATATCTTTTCTTAAATAAGGCATTAGAAATTATAAAATTATAAGCTAGAGCAAAATCTAATGTGGTCTTATTATCTTTATTAGTCGCTTTAAACTCATAGCCATCATAGATATTTTTAAAATCATCTGTCACTCTACCTACATGTCCATTTAAGTCTCTTTCTATAAGAACTCTTTCTTCAAGAGATATTCTTTGTATTAATTATTCTAAGTCATTTAAAAAGTTTAATTTTGAACACATATTTAAACCTACTTGAGAAGCATGTCCTTTTAAAACTTTTTCTATAAAAATTCTTTATTCAAGAGGTATTCGTTGTATTAATTCTTCTAAGTCATTTAAAAAGTTTAATTTTGAGCACATATCCAAACCTACTTGAGAAGTATAAACATTTTAAAATCAATAATAATATTTAAAGTTATTTTTCTATCTCCAATTCTATTAATTTTTACAACATAATTTTTCAAACTCTTATTTATAATCACGCATACACTATTTTTAAGTACAACTCCTACCAGAATATTATAATTTAAATTCTAAGCTATCAATTTCTTTAGCTTTTTCTCCAACCCATTTATTTTTTTGAATACATAAAATTTTTATCTTCCTATGAATCATAATATTTATTAATTCTATTAATTTGCCAGTCAGAGAACCTAATTCTAAGTTTCGATCATAATTCTAGTTTTATTAACTAGCTTCTTTAGCCATATCCACTTATGATGTGGGAACCTTTGCTTATTTAACACTGCATTCGAGCATTGATGTAGCGACTTACACACTTTTCGTTGTATTCAGGCTATACAGCGTGTCACTTCTAGGGAATGCCCTAGCATTAACACAATGTATTAAGGGGTTCATGTCATGATTGTTCGATAATTTCTAACCTGATTGTTTAACGTAACCCTCCACTTTTCTCATCCGAGGCCTGGGACCCAACAATGATAGTGTTAAAGAGCAAATATCATTATACTACAAATTATAAAAATTAGAAAAAAGATGAACATGACCTATTTTGATCTTCTAGTTTTTTTGTTATTTTTTTCTCCGTATATCATGTATAAAAATATCAACTATATTTTTTTGACTAACACTTAATTTAAAACCTATAAATTATTAACTTTCTCATCCTTAATTTGAATTATCTTGTATAAATAAATTTATCTATGTATGGAAGCTTTTATTTTGCTATTAGATTGATATAATATTATGAAATTCTTTTAAGAAATTATTGTGATAATATTCTTGTTTCATTGCATTTTTTTTCATGTTATTAATTTATCTCTTACAAGAGTATTCTGCCTTTACAAATTTATCCTTCGAAGTTATTATTATGCCAGCTTTTTTTATGATAATGAAAAAACTTTCACCATCCTGATGGGTGATCAAGATCGTATGCATGGCGTAGAAGCTCTTGGAAGGCTCCTTCATATGATCAACAACAACATCAAGCCTTTATCCCACTACATGGGGTTGGCTACATGAATCTTTTTTCTCTATTGTGTCCTGTTAAGAGTTGAATTCTAATTTTAATCTAATAAATAAAAGTCATTTCTAATATTTTTAAACCAAGTATTTTTAGGTCTACCTCTATCTTTCTTTACATAAGTCAAATATAATACATCTACTCTCCTAACCGAGTTATCGGAAGGCCGCCGTTTTATGTGACCAAACCATCTAAGGCGACTCTCTCTAATCTTATCTGCCACTGGAGCTACTCCAACCTTCTCACGTATAAGCTTGTTTCGTATCCTCTCTCTAAGTGTAAAGCCACTCATCCATCCGAGCATTCCCATCTCTGTAACATTTAACTTAATATTATACTTCTCTTTTAATGGACAACATTCTGTGCCATAAAGCATTATAGGTCTCACCACCATCTTATGGAATTTTCTCTTGAGTTTGAGGGGGACTTTCTATCTATCACACAATAAGCTCGATGCATTCCTCCACTTGAACCATTCAACTTGAATTCTGCTAATAATATATACATCTATTTCACCATCACTCTGAACAATAGACTCAAGATATCCAAAATGTGTACTCTTGTTAATGACTTGATTGCCCAAAGTCACAATAAAAATAGATCAAGCGTGAGATGTTTGAATAGAGTATAACGAGCCTTGTTAGGTAAGATGGGCCAAAGGAGATATGTTCAGCTGGAATTAATCAAAAAAACTTGTCTGCTCCGTTGCTCGACAGGAAATTTGAGTAAACGTTTGGGGATGGTTCTCGCTTGAGAAACACTCCAAACTATTCCCCAGGGATGCTTTTGAGTGTAGTTCTTAGCAGCTTTGTAAGCAACATATTTTCATTTGGACATCTATGAAAATGCGCATAATAATTAATCCAACCAACCAACTCATGCAGCTTGCAAAGCATAATTTGACTCAAACAACGATTAATAATTTGCCGCAAAAACTAGACAACGGGTTAATTGAGGGTATGTAAAACCCCCTTAAGATAATCCAGGACTACTCAAGCACTTGAAAAGGACACTCCATGTATGCATCAGTGGACACTACTGACATTGGCAGTATTTCCCATAACTAACAATGCATGTCTTGGTTGTGACCTATGAGGCTACAATTTATTTAGAGAATTTGTCATCTCATATCTATGCTTAGCAGGAAGATTATCCTAACATCTTCTCAAATTAGTTCTATTCTATGTTCTCCTCAAATCTACCCTGTTGATCGTTATGCTTAAAATTTGAACGCCAAGCATTCTTATTTTGTAATTGTTTCTATGAATCAACTGAGAATTTCTTTAAACAAAATTGACAAGAAAATTTCTTTAAGCACTGTGGGGCATTTTTCTTTAAAACACGAAGTAGTAATTCATCAAATTCTAAGGTGGCAATTTCTTGACACGTGGCAAGGGAGATCATGTAGTGTCTATCTAGAGTTCAAAATAATTGGTCAACATGATATCTAGATGATAGATTTGATTCGGGTTAAGGCGCTCTGGAGATGTGACGCTATGCTGCTTCCCATAGTCCATAGAGCAACCTAAACTTGAGATTTCACCTATGCCCATTTAAAGCTTTAACTTTAGAGAAGAGAGCACCCCTCACAAATAGTAGTAAGGTCACTTGAGCAACTCCAAGCTGTCGTGTGAAATCCCAACTAGATTACTTCGATGCACGTCCACTGCTCCATCTTTGGCTGACCTGTAGAGTGAAAACTATCTATTGAAAGCATTGTTCAAGAGAAGACCGGAAAAAATACTGTCAAATGCCATGACAAGTGGTATCAGTTTATATAAGGCTAAATGCAATTGAAATGTGTACTAATCTCATTAGGATGCAGCATATTAGAATGAATATTTTCTATTTTTTTAATCCCATTTACTTTCTAACGCTCTTGAATTTATTATTTACTATCCAGCTTTAAAAAAATTCCTTAAATATTATTATCACATTTGTTTAGTTTTATTATTATTATTTTATTTATTATTGAAATGATATTTTTTTAATTTACACGTAGCCTTTTTTTAATGAAATAAGCTTTTTTCTCTTATTATTGATTTATATATAAAAAAATAGAAGTATAGCTTTTTGTTTTTTTTGTTTTTCAAAATTGAAGTTAAATTGGTACTTAAAATTGTACTTGCGTGCTCTTCTTTCTTAATATATAGGATCATCTAAAAATTTCCTCTTTATCTATTAAATTTTGGTCTTTCATTTTCAAAGTTTTTCATGCTATAATTTGTAAGAAATCATAATGTTAGAGTTTAAATTAAAAATAGAAAATTTTGCAGATAGCGTTTTGCTCCTTTTCTAATCAATCATGCATTTTTTTTAAAAAAAAAAAAAGAGAAAAATTTGATTCTTTTAATGAACATTCAAAATCTTATGCAAATTTTGTTTAACCTAATATTTCTCTGAATCTATATTTTTTTGGGTAGGTTTAAAAATACATTCGTTAAAATAATAGGTTAATGACATCTGAAGAGAAACTATTGAATGAATTGTATCTGTCTATAGTTCAACACAATTGAGAAATAAGCTTTAAATTTAGAAATTATACAACTTTGGTTATTTCAAACCTTATAATTAAAAAAGGAGTTCTGAGTTTTAGTTGACCATGAATAATTGCAGGAAGGCATTTCTATCTTATAATTTATTTAAAAGAAAAAGTAAGTGGAGTCTTACGAATTAGATATTTCATTTACATATTTAATTTCAGCATATTATGATCAATATTTCTTTAATTTGCCCATTTGAACTATATGTTTACTTCTAGATAAGAATAGACAATAAAGTTTGTTAGTAACATTATTGTCCATGCGTTTTAATTATAGTAATTTGCATGCTAGTCGTACTTCTGCTTGTAAGTCATAAAATAAATTTTATTTTCAGTGCTAACTTGCTAGTTGGTTGGTAAAACTAAACTTCTAATTTCAATCTCCGTTCTTAATTGGATCTGCTAGCCTTCCCTTGCCAACTGCCCTCAGTAGGATCAGCAACCCCCCCCCCCCCCCCAAAAACAAAAGAAAAAATCTCTTTCTATTCGCATAGCCACCGCTATTTTCCCTTCTCACGTGTAAGCCTAATCCTAGCCATAGTTTTGAAAACTAGATCAAACTGGCTTGTTCAACCATGAAGCAATCATATGGCTAGATTGATCTGTCTTACAAACCACCTTTACATTAAACTAGACTAAATAGGTTATAAATGCTGGTTTAACTGGTGAATCGTTAAACTGGTCATCTATTTTTTTGAACTGTCCGGTTCAACCATTTAAATCATTAAATAAATTAATTTAATTAATTTAGTCTAAAATCTTAAATAAAATAATGAATTAAAAAAAAGAAATTTAAAATTTTATGTATTTAATTTTTTAATAACCATTGAATTTCTATAATAAATATTTACCAAAGAAGCACTATTTAAGCTTGCTCTTATTGCTCCATCACTCCATGTAAGTTTCTGACACATGTAAATCCAAAAATTACATAAACAATAATAAGAGAAAGTTTTCAAGTGATGTGAGATTAAATAATTTAATTGAATTATTAAGTTTACAACATATATACTATATATTTTTAGACCTATTTTAAAATTATTTTTTAATGTGAATAATATTTATTTATTTTAGTTAATAATGTTTAATTAATTAATTAATTAATTAAATTATACATCATGAAAAATTAATTAATTAATTATTTATTAAGAATAAATAATCTAATATGAATGATATATAGATCCAAATTTATGATGTGAATTTGATATATAATTTATAAGAGTAAATTATATCTACACATATCATATAAATTAATAATAATTTGTATTAAGTTTATAAGCTTATACAAATTTATATAAAATTTATATAAAATGCGAACTAAATGTAAAGATTGAATCTTTAAATTTAGAATTACATAAGATATTATCTGTGTATAAATTTTATTTATTTTTAATCCAATTTTAAATTATTGCGTGATTATTACATCATTATTATGTTATTTAAATCTTATTTTAAATAATTTTAATATTTATTACGTCATCTAGTTCAATTCCGGTCGAATCATTGAATCTTGAACTTCTCATTTTTTTGGTTCCATTTTCGATCCATTTTTACAACCTTGATCCTAGCTCTCCTCACTCATCCCGAGACAAATCAAACTTTTCATCTTCCATGGGATGCTTGGCCATTTGCATCATCTGTTGAGGTCCACGACTTGTGCTAGTAAGGAGGAGATGAAGGCCAATTTCATTTGTCGGATTGCGGCTGGGTGAATAAGCAAGGTTGATCTCAGGTTATGAATTTCAGGAAGCTTTATATTAACTTACCTAACATTCACCTTTTGTTTTCGGACTTTTTTTTTTAACAAATTGTGTGCAATTATGTTTTTCCTTATCTTGCTAAGTCATCTTGCTTACCAATTTTACTAGCTATGTCAGGTAATTCCTCGAGTGTTATTTAAATGTTTAACTTACCCTTTCCAGCGACAATAAGCATCCAACCCATGCTGTGTTAATAGTCGGCTGCAGTAATTGATCTGGACAAATAATGGTTTTTTATTGCAAATTTTTACTATTTAAAAGTAATCCCATCCTTCAATTTTATTGTATGCTTCTATGAGGTTTTTATTGAGTTAAATTACATTTATTATGTATTTGAATTAATTGATTTAAATAACTGTTTATTATTTTCTGTCTGACATCTCTCATCTCGGTGCTGCTTTTCATGAAGTCAGGTAAAATTTTTTGAATTTTATGGACGCAAATTGAACACTTCGGATGTTGGTGTTTCTTGCAACTCATCAAGCACATTTTTCTTGAAGTGTGATAGAGGGTACATCTTCTTCCTTGTTGCCCAAGTTGCATGAATGGGCTCTAGATTTTCCAATTCATTATCTAGGCTTCATTCGATGTTATTTTTTAGCATTTATTATGAATTTGTATTCAAATACTCACTTTTAAAGGAATATTTTGTAGGTTTTTGAACACAGGAAGGCCGTATCTTCTTGCTATTGAGGATCCTCAGGTTGACTGCACACTGTTTTTAATTTTTTTTCATTTAGTCGTTATGAGCTGGTTCCTTACATCCTTTGGAAAAAATATTGTATGGTTTTCCTGTAATGTAGGCTCCAGATAATGACATCGGGAAAAATTCATTCAACTATTACAAGGTTATACTTCTTCATGATCAACCTTTTTATTATCATCTGTTAAAGTAGCCTATTGTATTTCAAGTGGACCATGGCATGGATCAAGTGTACAGTTCTTATCGAATACTGTTTCCTATGTGTTTATTACTAGTTCAACCTTTTAGTTTGGTGATACGAATTAATTGTGGATTGAACCTATTACTCTGTTTTTATTTTTAGTATACTTTTAATTCAACGGCTCTTTCTACATTTGCAAAATGCAGATGATTCATGTGGTAAAAAATGGTTCTTCATGATATTTTTGAGCATGCTGTTAAATATTGGTTTCATGGAATTTGAATATGAATCCATCTAAATCTTTTTATTAAGCCTGATGTTTTTACAAGTGCCCATTAATTTAAATACCGATTATTTTTAGAAGGTTCTGATTGTAAAGAGCATGCACCTTTTGTTGGATCCAATTTATATTCATATGTGACACCCGACTTTACTAGCAGGCCTATCTGGTGAGCTAGCAAGCTAGAATGTGTGTGGGAATGGAGAGTAGGAAGAAAACTAGAGAGGAAGAGAATCTATAAAAGCTCAAGAAAATTATAAATCTCAAACCAGCATGGAGTCCACTTGAATCAATAAAAAATCTCAAACTACTCATCACCCCTTATTTATAAGGTTTTGAGGGTTACAATAAAGTCTACATAAAAAGAGAAAAAGTGCATTGCTACATGGAGCACTCGTACAAAGCTACACAAATTATCCTAGACACCTATCGTCCTTTGATTCTCTTAAGGAGAGCATGGTTGGAAGGGCCACAGGGAGTGATCTTTGGGCAAGCTCAGTAGTGCCGAGTAGGATGGGATGAGTCTGTGGGTGAGCATTGAGATGAGGGACCTGTGACCGGCAAGCTTACTGACGCTTTCAGCAACTTGTATGAGAAAGAGAGAGACGAGTGAGATGTTGTCGCTATAAGGGGAGGCATCGAGTTGAATGGTCGTGACGAGATGAGTTGAAGGTTCCGTGAGTATGCGCTTTCTTGTAGCTAAGCTTGACCAGCTTTCATGAATTGATGGTGCTAGGAGAGAACAAGTGACTGATATGGTGGTTCAGATATGTGGTGAGTGTTGAAGCTAACTTGATGGGGAATCCTTAATCTGTCTCGTCAAAAGGGCAAGCTCTTTGGTGGGCCTGGACAAGTAGCACCTATTGATCAAAGTGGGTGAGTTCTCCTACGAGTAGCATCTTTCGGGTCATTAGGTGAGTTCCGCTATGGGCCCTCTTTGAGGGCGAGTTCCTCTGTTATAACCTACAAGCTATTTATTAAATACCTACGAAGGCATATGCGACAACCCTTGTCGTTTGATTAATAATCGGATTTCTATCTATGAGCTAACTAGAACCTCTCGTATTTTTTGTTGACATTTGGGCTTGTCAACTAAAGATAACTGAACTGTCGGTCTGGCGACGGCCCTGTTTTAATTATTTCTGATAGCTAGCTTTTCCAAATTAACCGTTATGGGGTAAAGTATAATTTTTTTTGTTATTTTTAGGAAAATCTGTTATACAGCAGCTGAACATGGTTGAAGCCGGCATTTCAGTTAATAATTTTACTTTTCCTGTGCGAGGCTTTTTCAATCACGGAACAGGGAGATTTCTTTTCGTAGAAACCTTGACTTATTTAGTTCTTATTATAAGGGTGGTGAGAATCCATCAGGGTCTTGGAATGGATTTAAAAATTTAAAAATTTTTAGCCTGCTGGAATTTGGATGCAAAATTCTCTCAAATTGGAATTGAAAGCATGAGTTTCTTTGTCCTTTGTTCAAAAAGATCCAAATGAAAGATTGTAATAGCGACAATGGTTGGGTTTTGATGCAGGATAAAATCAACTTCTACGCTATGCTTAACACTGCATGTTATTCATGGGCTGATTGTTGAGAGATGTGATTTGGAAGTTTCTTTATTGTCTTGAATTCCATTGCATATTCTTAACTCAACTACTCTGACATTTTTACCTTCATTATGCTCAGCTTTTCTGATTTTTATAAAACTATTTAATTCTATCTTTCACTTGGAGATTAAGTGATTTTTTTTCTGAAATTACATGCAAAACCAAATTGTCTCAACTATATCAGAAATCATCTTTTTGATACAGGTGAGGTCGGCCTTTGCAGTGGCTTACGCTTCATTAACTGATGCAAGAACTATAAAGTCCTTGGGTTCTCAAAAGAGCATTCTTGGAACCATAATTCGACCCGATCCAGTTCTCCTTGATCGAAAAGGTGGTTGTAATGGTGAACTAACGTTCAACAGGTTGCTTCCTGGGGCAGGTGACTCTGTAAACCAGCAATTCGGTTTCAACAGCAATATCATCTATAATTGGCAATTGGTGGATGATGAACCATTGCCGAGGGAAAGCACACTTGTTGATGATGAGACCGCAGCGGCTCGAAAGCAAAGGACCTTCCTAACAAAAAGAATAAAACATAAATATGGTAAGAATGTGCGAAATGTTGAAACCAGGGAGGAAGCTGGCGGTTTGAGTGGAAGTGCCATGAGGAAAAGGATGAGATTCCGAGATAGAGACTTGTTTGGTCAAAATTCTCTCCCGCACTACTCCAGATAAGGATGGCTGAATCCTTGAAGGAAGCTTGTATGACTTCTAAAATTTGAATGGGCTGTAGAAGTTTCACGAGCATAAGCTCAACAGAAGTTTCAGGGACCGTAACCAACTGCTCTGGGTGGCCATTCTCAGCAATGAGTCTCCACTTCAGAAAGGCTAACGTAACGTTATTCAATGTTTATTGAGACTAATGTTATGATTCGTTCATATGATCAGGTTGATTTTTATCCCTCAATGGGAAAATAGAAATAGAAAACAAAGTTTTTTTTATCTCCTTTCGTTGTCAAGGCAAAATATACTACTTTGGGGTAGCTTTCTTACGGCTTTATTTTTGCTTCTTAAAATAACTTTCTAGCACAAAAATTTTACTTCAAGAAGTAAAAAGAAAACCGTCCCAATCGAAGCCTTAATGTCTTTGATCATGCTATGCTATGGATAATGAGTAATTCTTCACACTTAGAGAAATTTACACAATTTTATTATCTTATTTCTTGTATCATAAGTTGATATGGATGCGGCTAAAATTCTTTATTATATAGTATTTCAAATACACTTTTTCTTTTTAATTATGAATGAAATCTTAATATTAAAAATTATATATTTATTTATATTTTCAATTTTTTACATATTAAAGCCAAGATATCTAAACATATAGCATGTAAGTATTATCTTATCTCATAATCAATAATAATGAGTTGATAATTATTAGTATCATATCATATAGAAATTATTCATTGTATATTTGTCTTTTCTTATAGTTGATTGAAGTACTTTATTTTAAAAATATTTTTTCTAATAATAAATTTAAATATACTTTGGAAATCAAAATCATATAAGAAAAAAAATTAAATTATTTTTTTATCATCGTTTATTTTATATTAAGATTTATATTCATTATAGTATTACTATTCAATTTAAAATTATTTAAGAGTGGACATTTATAAAAGAAAATTTGTTGTATATATTTTATAATGCTCAAAATTAGATATGGTCATACTTTCAACTTTTTTGGAGAAATGTAAACGAAAGTTTATTTGGATCAAAATTTTCTCAGAATTTGAAGAGATGCATTAATTTATATAAATATTTTTTTTGTGTTAGAAATCCACTGGCCCTCAAATTCTCGGAAAATTGTTAGGTGCGGAGTTCGGACGGCATTCAGAGACAAATAAAAATGCGCCACGTCACCCAAAAAGTGTACCGAGCTCGATACCGACCTGTACCGAGTAAAATACTGCTCGGTGCTGCACTTTGCACTGAGGGGAATCGGGTACCGACCTGTACCGAGCACGATACTGCTCGGTACCAAACGGAACCGGACGGTTCTCCTGTCCAGTGTCCGCACAGAATAATCGCTCCAAATTCTCAGCACTTTTTTCTTCTCACATTTTTGTCTTCGACTCTCTCTGGCTAATTGATGATTGTCATTAAATTTTTGTGAAGTTATACCCTTTCAATTTGAACCTAAACCCAAAATAATATTAAATTTGAGATTGTTAGTTTCAAGCATTGCTCAAAATGTATTCTAACCTCAATTGAAATAGATTCAGCACACGATCAAACATTCTTTGAAGCTTATTTGTATTTTGGAACCAAGATCAAATAATAGTCAAAGAATGCTCGATTAAGCTCTAAAAAATTTCAATCAATTCTAGAACATTGTTCAAACAACTTCTAGCAATGTTAATCAAATTTCGATCATGTGCTTAATGAAACATCGAGCAAAGTTCAAATTTATTGTTTTGCACCATATTTCTCTTTTGTGACTAATTGATTTTAAGTCATTTGAGGCTAACGGCATCCTTATTTTGAATATGAAAAATAAGCACATAACATCTGATTATGCAGATGTTAATCATACATGTAATGAGGCTTTATATCGCTTTCAATGGATGTGCAGCTAAAGATCAAATACAAAATATGGTAGCTTGAATTCACAATTATATATTATAAAATGTGTTATTTGAATACATGATCTTAAGGAATTAATTTTTTTAACCACACATAAGGATAAAAAGAAACTTACCATAAAAAAAGTTATTATGATTTGAAGTATAGATCAATTAAATTTCAAGTTGGAGATTTTATCTTCTTGAAGGTTAGTCAAATGAAGGGGATAAACATATTTAGTAAAAATAGTAAATTAAGCCCAATATATATTGGTCTTTTTGAAGTTATTGAAATAATTGAGAAGTCTGCTTACAGATTGTTATTGCCTGATCAAATGTCTGATATTCAGAATGTATTCCATGTATCTGTATTAAAAAAATGGGTTTTTGATTTGGAACAATGAATTTCTAAAAAATGAGATTGAAGTTCAACTTAACCAATATGGAGGATCATGATTGTTGCGTCCTGGAGTATTCGCGGCAGTAGAGAAATATAAAGCTAAACGTCTTAGCATTGTACGAAGATCCGGCACACAATCAGATAAGAGAGAGTGTGTGTTGCATTCATATGAGACACAAAGTTTTTACGTGGAAACCCCTAAAAAGGGGGAAAAACCACGGGGCCTGGCTCATTTTGAATGAATCCACTAGTATTTGTAGTTGATTACAAATAAAGCCCTCCGTTTAGGGGAAGCACTTGGCTTGATATAGCCAATATACATCATATTGAGTGAATTACATGGTGGGAGTCAATATATACATGTTGTTTGGGTCGGCTGACCATAGTTGGCAAGCAACGACGGTCGGAAGGACTGTAGTCGATAGGCGACGAGGTCGGGAGGATCGTAGTCGACAGGAGATGGAGGTCAGAAAAATCATAGTTGGCCAGTGTTGGAGGTCAGAAGGCCCGTAATCGGCAGGCAACAAAGGTCGGGAGGACCATAGATGAAAGGCGGTGGTCTGACAGAAGTTTGAGCCTCATATGGTGGTCCGGCAGAAGTCCAAACCTTAGGTGGTGGTCCGGCAGGAGTGCGGGCCTCAGGTGGTGGTCCAGCAGGAGTACGGGCCTCAGGTGGTGGTCCAGCAGGAGTGCGGGCCTCTGGTGGTGGTCTGGCAGGAGTACGGGCCTCTGGTGGTCCGGTGGTGGTGTGGCAGAACCCCGACTATGGTCGAAGAGGAGCCAGGCGGCTGAAGCTTTCTTCCTTCTCTTCCTTCTTCTCCCTTGGCTTCCCTCCCCTCTTAAGAGAAATGAGGGGCTATTTATAGTTTTTGGAGGATGGCACGACCCGTAAATAGGAGGAGGAGCAAGGGTAAATGTGAAGTGGTTTGGATGGATGGCCGCTGATGAATCCCTTGATCGTGGACCGTTTATCAAGCATCTGAAGGTCTTAATGATATCAGAATTTGACGATCTTGGGCTCGTTGGATTCGTCTGGTCAAGCCGCTCGATTCGACTATAAGCATGTTATGATTGGAGACTGTTTGGTAACCCAAATTGTGGTTTGATCCTTCCAAAAGTGCTTCGAGTCTTTGATTTGGGCCCATTTGGGCTCGGATTGGGTCGATTTTGGTGTCGTCGGGTTCGTATTTCCGAGGCGCTCAATTCGACTATAAGTTTGTAGAAATTGGAGTTCAAATGGTCACCAAATTAATTTTTGACGTTTCCAACTTGATTTGCTTCGAGATTCGTGCATGGCCAAGATAATTTTTTGATGATATATCAGTTGCCCCCCTATTTTTGGACGTCGAATTTTACAAAGTCCAAAAATACATAATATAGCCTCTGAGAAATTTTTTGTGCGATCCAGATTAAGAAAATAATCTACGTAATGATGCCCTTTTGAATTCTAAAAATTAATAAATTTTCATTAATTTGAAGTGGCTCTTCATCTCTCCCTCATCATTATTCCACTTAATGATGTCCTTTTGAATTCTAAAATTAATGAATTTTCATTCATTTGAAGTGGCTCTTCATTTCTTCTCATCATTATTCCACGTAATGATGCCCTTTTGAATTCTAAAAGTTAATGAATTTTCATTAATTTGAAGTGGCTCTTCATTTCTTCTCATCATTATTCCACTTAATGATGCCATTTTGAATTCTAAAAATTAATGAATTTTCATTAATTTGAAGTGGCCCTTCATCTCTCCTCATTATTATTCCACTTAATGATACCCTTTTGAATTCTAAAAATTAATGAATTTTCATTAATTTAAAGTGGCTCTTCATCTCTCCATCACATAATTATAAATATCCCCTTTTGGATATGCAAATTTGCACCTCCCCCTCTCTTCTTTTCTTTCTCAAGCTAAGGCTTTCCCCTAGCTCTGTTCAGTCCTAGGGCCCCTCACTGAGTAAAAGGAAGGTGTGAGGTTGGAGGCCGGGCGGAAGATCGGTATCACTTGAAATCCGGGCAGAAGGTCAACGTCACTTGGATGTCGGGCGAAAAGTTGATGTCGCCTATAAGTCGGGTAGAAGACCGGTGTTACTTGGAGGCCGGGCAGAAGGCCGACGTCACTCGGAAGTCGGGTGCAAGACCGACGTCACATGGAGGCCGGGCAGAAGGCCGACATCACTTGGAGGTTGGGCAGAAGACCGACGTCACTTGGAGGCAGGGCAGAAGACCGACGTCACTCGAAAGTCGGGTGCAAGACCGGCATCACATGGAGGCCGGGTAGAAGGCCGACGTCACTTGGAGGTCGGGCAGAAGATTGATGTCACTCGAAAGTCGGGTGAAAAACATGCGTCATATGGAGGCCAGGCAGAAGGCTGACATTACTTGGAGGTCGGGCAGAAGACTGATAAAAGTCCCGTGACGGGCAAAAGGCCGACGTCACTCGGAAGTCGGGTGTAAGACTGGCGTCACATGGAGGCCGGGTAGAAGGCCGACATCACTTGGAGGTCGGGCAGAAGACTGACGTCACTTGGAGGCCGGGCAAAAGACCGACGTCACTCGGAAGTCAGGTGCAAGACTGGCGTCACATGGAGGCCGGGTAGAAGGCCGACGTCACTTAGAGGTCGGCCAGAAGACCGACGTCACTCGGAAGTCGGGTGCAAGACTGGCGTCACATGATGGCCAGGCAGAAGGCCAACGTCATTTGGAGGTCGGGCAGAAGACTGGCGTCACTTGGAGGCCAGGAAGAAGACCGATGTCACTCGAAAGTCGGGTGCAAGATCGATGTCGCATGGAGGCCGGGCAGAAGGCCGACATCACTTGGAGGTCGAGGCAGAAGACCGGCGTGACTTGGAGGTCGGGCAGAAGACCATCATCAGTCGGAAGTCAGGTGCAAGACCAACGTCACATGGAGGCCGGGCAGAAGATCGACGTCGCTGGGAAGTCAGGCAGAAGACTAGCGTTACTTGGAGGCCGGGAAGAAGACCAATGTCACTCAAAAGTTAGGTGCAAGACCGACGTCATATGGAGGCCGGGCAGAATACCGACGTCACTCGGAAGTTGGGCACAAGACCGGTGTCATATGGAGGCCGGGCAGAAGGCCGACGTCACTCGGAAGTCGGATGCAAGACCGGCGTCACATGGAGGCCGGGCAGAAGGCTGATGTCACTCAGAAGTCAGGTGCAAGACCGACGTCACATGGAGGCCGGGTAGAAGGCCGACATCACTTGGAGGTCAGGCAGAAGACCAACGTTACTTGGAGGCTGGGTAGAAGACCGACATCACTTGGAGGACTGGAAGAAGACTGACGTCACTCGAAAGTCAGGTGCAAGACCGGCGTCACATGGAGGCCGGGCAGAAGGCCGACATCACTTGGAGGTCGGGTAGAAGACCAGCGTTACTTGGAGGCCGGGTAGAAGACTGACGTCACTTGGAGGTCGGACAAATGACCGATGTCACTCGGAAGTCATGTGCAAGACAGGCGTCACATGGAGGCCGGGCAGAAGTCCAGTAATGGGAGGACGTTTAGCGTCGGGTAGAAGTCCGATGAAGGTCTGTCGACGGGCATAAGTCCGACGACTTATAGAGCTCAGCGTCAGGCAGAAGTCTGACAAAATTCTCATGATAGACATAAGTCCAGCGACGATAGGAAGTTTATCGTCGGGGGCTTCTTGATGATGTTAGCCTGTACGAAAGAGAGAATCCACCAAGGATGTGTGACCCATCCAAGGTTGTATGTTAGAGTACTGCTTGATGATGTTAACCTATGTGGAACAGATTGAGAGAATCCACCAAGGATGTATGACCTATCTGAGGTTGTATCAAAGACTTTGCTTGATGTCGTTAACATGTGTGGAAGAGGTCGAGAGAATCCACCAAAGATGTATGACCTATCCGAGGTTGTAAGTCAGAGCACTGCTCGATGACGTTAACCTGTGTGGAAGAGGTTGAGAGAATCCACCAAGGATGTATGACCTATCGGAGGTTGTATGTCAGAGACTTTGCTCAATGACGTTAACATGTGTGAAAGAGGTCGAGAGTATCCACCAAGGATGTAAGACCTATCCGAGGTTGTATGTCAGAGCCTTTGCTTGAGGACGTTAACCTGTGTGAAAGAGTTCGAGAGTATCCACCAAGGATGTAAGAGCTATCTGAGGTTATATGTCAGAGCCTTTGCTCGATGACGTTAACCTGTGTGGAAGAGGTCGAGAGTATCCACCAAGGATGTAAGACCTTTCCGAGGTTGTATGTCAGAGCATTTGCTCGATGACGTTAACCTGTGTGGAAGAGGTCGAGAGAATCCATCAAGAATGTAAGACCTATCCGAGGTTGTATGTCAGAGCCTTTGCTCGATGACATTAACCTATGTGGAAGAGGTTAAGAGTATCCACCAAGGATGTAAGACCTATCCGAGGTTGTATGTCTGAGCCTTTGCTCGACGATATTAACCTGTATGAAAGAGGTCGAGAGTATCCACCAAGGATGTAAGACCTATCCGAGGTTGTATGTCAAAGCCTTTTCTTGATGACATTAACCTGTGTGGAAGAGGTCAAGAGTATCCACCAAGGATCTAAGACCTATCCGAGGTTGTATGTCAGAGCCTTTGCTCGATGACGTTAACTTGTGTGGAAGAGGTCGAGAGTATCCACCAAGGATGTAAGACCTTTCCGAGGTTGTATGTCAGAGCATTTGCTCGATGACGTTAACCTGTGTGGAAGAGGTCGAGTCGAATCCCCATGGGATTGATTTTACCTTGATTGGGAGGGGGCGAACGTTGCGTGTATCCCGAATCAAGGGTGAAGAATGATCTATATTAAGACCGTTACTGCATTTTTTAGGTCGAGATTAAGACCTTTCCCAAGGAGTAGAAGTCCAGTAAGGGACTGTATAATGCTTAAAATTTATTGGAAGCATCTTTGCATTCGCTGGAAGTTTCTTGAAATATCATCTTGATATTGAAAATATTGGAGGAATCTTCTTGGAGTCAAGTTTGCCCCCCAGTCCACATCTGATTCCCATGAAATGGACGCAGCGATAGCTGATGTAAGGAAGTTGGCATGAATGACCTTTTAGGGTTGGAGCGAAAATTGCCCCCCAGTCGGGAACTACGTTCCCACAGACGATGCCAAACTGTTGCGTCCTGGAGTATTCGCAGTGGTAGAGAAATATAAAGCTAAACGTCTTAGCATTGTATGAAGATCTGGCACGCAATCAGATAAGAGAGAGTGTGTGTTGCATTCATATGAGACACCAGAGTTTTTACGTGGAAACCTCTAAAAAGGGGGAAAAACCATGGGGCCTGGCCCAGTTTGAATGAATCCATTAGTATTTGTAGTTGATTACAAATAAGGCCCTCCATTTAGGGGAAGGACTTGGCTTGATATAGCCAATATACATCATATTGAGTGAATCACATGGTGGGAGTCAATATATACATGTTGGTTGGGTCGGCTGACCATAGTTGGCAAGCAACGACGGTCAGAAGGACTGTAGTCGGTAGGCGACGCGGTCTAGAGAATCATAGTCGACAGGCGATGGAGATCAGAAAAACCATAGTTGGTCAGTGTTGGAGGTCGGAAGGCCCGTAGTCGGTAGGCGACAAAGGTCGGGAGGACCATAGATGTAAGGCGGTGGTCTGATAGAAGTTTGAGCCTCAGATGGTGGTCCAGCAGAAGTCCAGGCCTTAGGTGGTGGTCTGGCAGGAGTGCGGGCCTCAGGTGGTGGTCCAGCAGGAGTACGGACCTCAGGTGGTGGTCCAGCAGGAGTGCGGGCCTCTGGTGGTGGTCCGGCAGGAGTATGGGCCTCTGGTGGTCCGGCGGTAATGCGGCAAAACCCTGGCTGTGGTCGAAGAGGAGCCAGGTGGCTGAAGCTTTCTTCCTTCTCTTCCTTCTTCTCCCTTGGCTTCCCTCCCCTCTTAAGAGAAATGAGGGGCTATTTATAGTTTTTGGAGGATGGCACGACCCGTAAATAGGAGGAGGAGCAAGGGCAAATGTGGAGTGGTTTGGATGGACGGCCGATGATGAATCCCTTAATCGTGGACCGTTTATCAAGAATCTGAAGGTCTTAATGATATCAGAATTCGACGATCTTGGGCTCGTTGGATTCTTCTGGTCAAGCCGCTCGATTCGACTATAAGCATGTTATGATTGGAGACTGTTTGGTAACCCAAATTGTGGTTTGATCCTTCCAAAAGTGCGTCGAGTCTTTGATTTGGGCCCATTTGGGCTCGGATTGGGTCGATTTTGGTGTCGTCGGGTTCGTATTTCCGAGACGCTCAATTCGACTATAAGTTTGTAGAAATTGGAGTTCAAATGGTCACCGAATTAATTTTTGACGTTTCCAACTTGATTTGCTTCGAGATTCGTGCCTGACCAAGATAATTTTTTGATGATATATCAATGATCATATTCTTGCTTATAATATGAAAGAACTTAGAAGTAAACAAATCCTTATGGTTAAGAGTCAATGGAAGAACATGTCTGAACGAGAAGCTGCTTGATAGGAGATAAAGATAAGACAACTGCACCCAAAGCTATTCTGAGCATTCATTTAAATGTCGAGGATGAATTTTTTTAATAAATAGGGGAGGATATAATACTTGTTGTTCTGGAACATGGTTGATGCTTAATTTGGTATGACTTCTAACATATTCTAATTTTATTATAAAAATTTAAATTATTTAATGTTAAATTTAAATCTCAATAAATTTAGAAATGAAATGGAGAAAAAGGAAATATATAAGGTTAAATTCCCCGAGGATCATTGATAGAGGAGGAGTCGCAACGCTGCTCTCTCTGTATTGGGGTTATAATTGAGGGAGCATTATGGCGTTGAGCTTTCTGTTTAAAGATATATGGGGGAATCTAGAAGATTTCGGCTGAGCGTTGTGGCACTATTATTCGGAGCACCACGGTGCTGAGCACTAAAACCCTTTTTTAATATATAAAATATCTAAATCCAATTCAGCCCTCCTGCCTCCTCATCACCTTAGCTTGCCGGAAAAAGAATAGAGGAGAACGAGAGGAAAAGAGGAGAGAGAAAGAAAGGAAAAGTATTTGGAGGCCATGGTGCGAGATTCATCCGTCGGGTCAATTAGGATATTCATTCCACTTGAGGTAGGCGCCCAATATACTATTTTTTATTTCAATTCTGATATTTTTATGAAAGGTTATGGAGTAATAATGCATTTCAATGAGTATAAAAAAATTTCCAATGTTTAATTTCTGATATGTTATAGAATATTTTATTCTTGTCATTTTAGCTGTAAGAAGTAAACATTTAATCTGTTAGTTTTATTTATATAAATTTTTGAATATTTTCGACTAAAAAATCAGCATTTTTGGTATTGGTTGTTATTCATCTAAGGTCCTAAAATGATCTCTCGAAGATCATTTACAATTGATTTTTTAAATGGTGAAAGTTAAAAATATGAGTAAATTACACATGCATCATCCCCCGCAATATGATATTTATGTACTCATGTCCATGTTCAACATCCTGCATATCTTTAAATTCTATTTATCTCTTAATATGCATTCATGTTCATATACTAGAAGTTTTAAAGTGGGAGACTGATAAAGTGTACTATAAGTTATGCTACACGAGCCTGGCTTTCCATTTCATTTTGCTTTTAATTCTGGCTCCATCTATCATGTACTAATATGAGAGGTAATCTCTAGCCCCATCTACTTTATGCGAGTGTGGCAGGTTCAATAGAGTCATAAGTAAAAGTGGGTCATAACATGCATATCACAGTTCATATGTTGCATGTTATGTTAAATAGAATAAGTTAAATACAAAGAATATTCTATTGAATGAAATGAGTTTAAATATGAACAAAGTATTTTGTTGATAAGTGCACTCCATTGTTCCTGTAAAGGTATCCTCTAATGTCTTTGTGAAAGATATAAGTGAAATTATATGATCTATTCTATTATGTTAGTCAATACATTCTGACACCTAGGTGAGAGTATAAGAAAAGTACATATGCGGATTTATAGTATTCAAATTTAAGTTATATACTGTGGAAAAAGTAATTTCTGATATGTTTCCTAAAGAATAAAAGTTATTTTTTCTGTTCATGTGAAATTTAATATTCTTATATATTATTTATACATTGCAAATATGAGCATTGATTTTTGTAATAGGATTTGGGTTTGCCTACTGGGTTTATGAATACTCATTCTATTGGTTTATAATATTTTAGAAAAAGATATAGGTTTAGTAGAGTAGAGGTCGGTAATAGTTCTGTTAGAATTCTCCTGTTAAGGTATTTGTAATCTATTTCTCATCTTTTAATGTAAATAATAAATTTATATCAGATTATTTGTACATGATTTATTTTGGAATGAAAATCTAGATGATTGTTGTTTCTATTTATTATTTTGGGTTAATTGGTCGGCTTTAGTATTTGTTGTGTTGTAGTTAGGATAATTAGATTTAGGATTTAACTCTTCAATTAGATTTTGGAGCATGATAGGCCAACAGAGGGAGAACTATCAAGGTAAAATAAATGCAGAAATTTCTTAGGATGAGTTTTATAAGTTATTTAGAGACTAATTCTTACCATCGCCTGCCATACACTAGAGGTAGTAAGCTTTTATGAGGTTGATGCAAGGGGATAGGACTGCTATGTAATATGAAGCTGAGTTTATTATCTTGGCCAGGTACACCCCACAATTGGTTAGTACTACAGAGAAAAAATATTATCTTTTCTGAGAAAGCTTAGAGATGAATTGAGGCACATCATAGTCCCTTTGAGGATTAGATATTTTTTAGAGTTGGTATAGAGAGTGTGATTAGTAGAGAATGATCTTGCAATACCTCAGCATAGATGGGATATGAACACAAAGAGATTTGGTGGGGAATTGTCTAAGAGCACTTCTAGTGGGAAGAAGACTATGTCTGCACCTAGTGATATCAAGAAGAGTCAGGTGACATCTTTTAACAGTACATCGAAGTATACAAACTATGGAAGGAGACATCCAGGGCAATGTTATTTGCTTACTGGTTAGTGTTTTAAATGCGATCATCATTGGTATAAGATGGTAGATTACCCCCATAAGGAATATGAAAGAAATACAGAGTCTAGATTAGAGCAGTCGAGATGGGCTTGAAGACAACGAATTGCCCCACCTAGAGCATATAGTGAAGTTTGTATATGTAGAGGTGGAGAAAGAGATAAAATGATGAGACCAAGTGGAAGTCAAATGGGACCAACTATCACAGTTACGATTACTCTAGTTAAGCCCAAACTTTATAATCTGCAGCAGTAACAAAGAAAAGAAACTAATGAGGTACAACAAATCTTTCTCCTAATGAATTTTGCAAACATTTTTTGAACTTTGGTGCTAGTCATTTAATTATTGTTAAGAGACTTTTTGTCTTGTTGAATTTACCTCATATTATATTAATAGTTAGTTGATTTTTACTTTACCTGCTGAAGATTGAATAATAATCATGCATGTTTGTGTAGTATTGAAATGTTGCTAGAATATTTGATTCGAAATTTATAGTATTACATTTGATTAAATTTGAGGTGGTATTGAAGATGAATTGACTTAGTAAGTATGGAGCCTACATTGATTATAGTGGAAGCGGGGAATGACATTATAATTGAATAGCAAAGGGAT
This sequence comes from Dendrobium chrysotoxum, assembly GCA_019925795.1. Lineage (NCBI taxonomy): Eukaryota > Viridiplantae > Streptophyta > Magnoliopsida > Asparagales > Orchidaceae > Dendrobium > Dendrobium chrysotoxum. The sequence continues at coordinate 66,309,631 of CM034300.1, read as the reverse complement.
TTGTTTTTAGAATATTAAAGGAAGAATTATATATCTTATGTCTGTGAAGAATAAGAGTAAAATTTTCACTTTCATTATAAAAGATTCTTAAAGTAAATGGATTTTCTAATGTATTCCTTAAATAATTAGTGAATTTACTGTCCAACCAAGAAATGATGTTTTACATTGAAGGTTCCAATTGCAAGAGTTGGTGCTGTAGAAGTCTTATCAGATATAGAGTTTGATGCAAATTCACATTGATTATAGAGGACTAAATAAGAGGATTATCAAGAATAAGTATACATTATCTTGAATTGATAATTTGTTTGATTAATTGGAAGAATTAATTGTATTTTTTAGGAATAAACTAAAATAGCATGAGTTAAGGGTGAAGGAAGAGGATGTGAATAAGATAACATTCAAATATGTCCTTTTGATCTAGTTATTGCACTTGCAAATCTTGTGAACCTAATGGATAAAGTGTTTAAGTCATGTATGTATTGGTTTTGTGATTGTGTTTATCGACAATATATATTGATGTATTTCAAAATAAAAGAAGATTATATGAGTCATCTGGTACTATAGAATAAGTATATTATAAATATTTGTGTATTATATTAATACAATCTAAGAAAGTGACTGTGCATCCAGACAATTGAAATTGTATGAGAAGAACTATCTTATGCATGACTTAGAGCTGATATCAATTACATGTGGAATTTAAATTTTAGAACACTACGATAATTAAAATTTTGATCTTGATTTCAATGTAGATTTGGGAAGGTCTAATGTTATTGTAGATGAGTAAGAAGTATACAGAAATAGCAAAATTGAGGATTTTGACTAAAATTTCATTAATCTTTAGAAGAGGAAATGTTAAATTTAAAAATAACTAAAACAATCGACACGAGTACTGGAGCATTTTTTTTCAAATGATTGTTTAACTGACTTCATCTGAGCAAATTCAATAGATTCAAGAAATTTATGAAGAAAATAAGAAATTGATTGAGCAGAACAAATTCGAAAAGTGAAAACAATATAGGTAACTATGAGTACATAATGATGTAGTTGTACGAGGAAAGGATTATTAGGTTCAAAATTGGTTGATGATGTTACTAATAAAGTTAGAGTTAGAAAATCAGTTTATGGGATTTTACTGTCAAATCTTATGACTGATATTCGTAATGCATTATAAGTATCCTAATTAAGGAAATTGATAACTGTTGAAATAAAGAGAATTTTAGAACATGAAATATAATTAGTTTCTAAATTGACTTATAAAAAAAAAACTCAATTGCACACCGATTTCTGATGTTTAATAGTTAAAGAATAAGCATTTTCATATAATGGAAATTTAGTAGAAACACATGCTTGGTAGAAATAGGCTGAGATGATGTGGCTTTATCACGACGTATTCTGATTACTAGCTCATAGTGAAATATTGAGGATGAAATTTTTTCTAAGAAGAGGAGATTGTAATAACTGCTTAAATAATGATCAGATCATTTGATGCTCCTAATTATACTTAGTAATATTTGAAAGATTATTTGGCATTATTGATATTCTATAGACTATTTAGAGTCATATTTATGTTCTTTAGGGTCAAAAAGATACTTATGATTTGAATTTGGAATGAAAATTGTTGAGTTGAGAATTGCCCTTGGGGGCGCTATTGCACTATAAAAGTAGTGCTTCCCCCTATTTATAGCATAGTAATGCTATAATATTGAAACTATGGTGCTCAAAAGTAGTTCTATGATGCCAAGCTCTTTATTTTGAGATAAAAAAACCTCCCTTTGGGAGCATTGCAACACTATAAATAGTGGTACCACCGTGTTAGTTCAAAATTTTTAAAAAATGTCTAAATTCATTAAGAAACAAATAAAAATAAAAAAACCATTGCCTCACATTCATTTGGCTGGGAGAAAGAAGAAGAGGAGAGGAAGAAGAGAAGAGGATGAGGAAGGAGAAAAAGAGTTCGGGGGTCTTTGGGCCAATTTTATCCATTACATTAGTTGAGAAAGTTATTCATCTCAAAGTACGCTATCATTACCCTACCTCAGTTTTTGATGGTTTTAATTTCTATAGGACTTTTTGAGATTTTATTTGATTGAATGTTGCAAAAGATATGAAATCTTAATTTCTAGTAAATTTTTATTATACAACTTTTAATATATTGTAGATTTGCTCATTCTACACTTATTGGTATGATCATATTGGATTTTCACAAGGCATTTTGTAAAGTGAGGTATGTTCCCCAAATTTGAGCAAGATATATATATTAGGAAAATTATAACCTAGACAAATTGAATGACATGGATATTTGACAAAGTTTATTTGATATGACACATATAATTGATATAATTTACTTATTATGGCATGCACACCTGCTAAGATTCATATGTTAAGATTATACATATCTAAAAATGAGCAAATTATATTATCTTATGAATCCTCTTTATTATGATTTACATGTTATTCATTTGCATTAATAATTGGTATAATGAAATGAATCTTAAATAAGATATTATTGCAATCCAGGATCCCTAGCTTGTGATTTTGATAATAACAGATATTATTGATTGAAATGTTATTTCTCCTAGCATATATATTGCATATTATTTTTCTGTGTGTGCTAACATTTCAGATATATTATATACCGCTCAAGCTTGATCAAGGCTCAAGTTTGGGTAGAATAGGATATCTTTCAAAAGAGTCTGTATTTTTTATTTTCTTTTATTTTATATTTCTTGAGTCTGGCCATATAAGGGTGTATGCAAATTTGGTGATCGTGAGCACACAAAGAGAAGTGAGAAAAGTAAGCTGAGATTTTTTGAACTAATGATACCGTGTAATTAGTTATACGAAAAAGAGGGTTAATGGGTAATTATGTAATTAATGCTTATAAACTAATCATACTATACGATGTAGATCGTGATGTATGATTTATTTCCATAAAAAGTCCTAGCCGTTAGATAATTTAAGTAAGTATTAAATTTTGAACTAATCATATTGCATGATCCCTATCGTACTGTATGATATTTGAAATTTTACTTAATTTTTTTCCCGTGATTAGTCAATAAAAATCAAGGTTTAATAAATATGACTAATCATAATGTATGATCTAGATCATACTGTATGACTAACAGAGACAAAATCTGATCGTCCAGGATATCATATTGGATGAAACTTTGATTTTTTTTGAACTAATCATATCGTACTATGATAATCATACTATACGACCTCTTGATCTTTGTACTAAACTCATAGTATAATATACATTGTATTGGACAATTGATAGAAATGATTTTTAGTCGTCCCAGTAATCATCCTGTACGAACAGAAGAAAATTAAACTAATTGTATCGTATAAACTTACGATCGTACTATACGATAAGTATGTAGAATTTAAATAGTTTATCTGAATGACTATTTCATCATACTAGATGAACCCCTATTTTGAATTAATCATACTGGATGAACCTAGATCATATTATATGAATAGTGATGACCTAATTAAAAATTTAAGATTTTTTTGAAGCCTTATACTTAAGAAACTCAATAAAGTCTCAAGGAAGACTTTTGGCTATTGAAGAAACTCTGAGGGAGAATTCTTGAGAGAGCTTTGGGCTTAGAGAGGGAGAATGTGAGGTTATGCGTGAGGGAGAAGGAGTGTGAGGGGTGTTCACATGATTGCTCCAGGCAAGCTTGCACCTTGCTTCCTCTAGTGGCCTTGGTGAGTTCTTGAAGTTGCTCTTGGGAGAGAAGCTTCAAAGTTAAACATCATGGGTACTTTGCCTTTATTAGGAGGGTGAAAAAGAATTAAAGGTTCTCGACCATCACAAGGAGGGTGAGAAAGATTTCGTGGGTACTCTGCCTTCACCAATAGGGTGAAAAAAGATTGAAGATTCTCTGCTATCACCAGGTGGATGAGAAAAATTTTGTGGGTTCTTTGCCTTCACCAGGAGGGTAAAAAAGGATTGAAGGTTCACTGCCATCACTAGGAGGGTGATAAAGCTTTTGATTCTACGTCGCATCAAGATTAATGGAAGTGATTTGTAATGGCTTCTCTATCTTGTTGTGGGGGAAAAAGGAGAGTCATTATAGTGTTAGTGAAATACCTAGAGAGGAGAACCTCGGGGAGTCGACGTAGGTTAAGGTTGGCCGAACCAGTATAAAATTTTTGGTGTGTTCTATCTGGTTTTTTCTGCTCTTTTATTTTCTACATTTTAAATTTATTGCATGAGTTTAATTTTCATTACAAACTATAGTTGAATTACTAATCTTGCTTGGTTAGATTTATTTATGTTACAAAATAAAAAAATAATCAAATTTTTAAATTTGCTTCTGCTTGTGTTAGTTACTCAACTAGAATTTTTCAAAAGTTATGATATTGCATAAAACAAAAAAGGATGTTTTATTTTAGTATTTTTTAAATTATCAATTCACCCCCCTCTCTTTGTGTGCCTAGGGATAGTTCAACGAGGTCTTATAACCTCCATGAACTTTTAAGTGATATCAGAGCGGGTCTTGGATTTTGCGATTTTAAAATACCTAAGTAAAGAGCTTATGGTGCATTTTGGTAATAGAAATACTATGAAGGGTTATTCTATAACATGTCCACCTCTGTTTGAAAATATTCCATTTGAATTTTTAAAAATTCGTATTTCTACATTTCAATAATCTATTAATTTTAGAATTTGGCATATAGTTCAAACTGGTTATTTACTTCCATCACGTATAGTTAATGGAGTCAAAACCAATGCCCCATTTATTGAATAGAGTAATAAGGATAGAGAACTTACTCAGTTAAATACAAAATATTTGAATTATTTTTTCCGTGCATTGAAATCTGAGGATTACATGAGAGTGCCTATATATACTACGAGGAAAGAAATATGGGTTAGACTGTGTATCATATATAAGGGAACTAGTGAAGTCAAACAGTCTAGATTGAATATTTTGCTACATGAATATGAACTATTTTGTATGAAACCTAGCTAGATAATATCTGAAATGTACACTAAATGCACTTAGATAGTGATATCCCTACATGTATTAGGTTGAGAACTTTCTAATTCTAAAAAGGTTAACAAAATGCTTTGTTGCCTATCTAATGCTTATGATACTAAGGTCACTGTAATCTTTGAATCAAAAGACCTGAATGTGTATTCCATTCATAACTTGCTTGGCTCGCTCATCACCTACTAGCAAGGCATGAGTTAGAGATTACTTGATGCAGGTGATAGAAAAAAAAGAAAAGACTGTGCCTTTGAAAGCCAATGACTCAGATAACGATAACTCTATAGCTAAGGAGGATGATGACATTGCACTGATGACTTGAAAGTTCAAAAGCTTTCTGAAAAAAAAAAGCAGAAGCATTATTAGTAATAGAGCAAAGGTAAAAATGGTAAAAATTTTAAAGCATCATCTGACATAATTTGCTTTGACTACAAGAAACCTGGACACCTGCAAATTGAATGCCCCAATTTGAAAACTCACCCGGTCAAGGTGAAGGGTGAAGAGAAGGCAAAGTTAAAAAAAGGGAAGCAACAGACACATAAGGCTTTTTGGGTTAAATCTACCTGAGAATCATTTGAACAGGAAGCAGAGGAGGAGGTAACTAATATATGTCTCATAGATAATGATAGTCTTAATCAATTAGATCAAGATGAGGTATGTCAGCTATCCTATGAAGAACTTTTTATCATATCTGAAAAAGAATTCATGATGCATATAGAAAGTTCAAAAAGATGTATGCTAGCTTAAACACTGACTTTTCTACTTTATAAAAGAGCAAGATAGCCTGATAGTTGAACATTCTACTTTAGATAGTAATCACATGTCTTTACTTAATGAGATTGATATATTAAACAAATAGCATATTGACCTAACCAATACATATGAATCCTTGAAATTAAAACATCTTGAGATAGAAGATTCATACAAACAGTTAGAAATATTTATAACTGAATTAGATCATAATGAGCATGCATTAAAATTAGAAATTATAAGTATTAAAAGTGCAAATGAATTTCTAAAAGCTAAAATCCATGCACTTCAACACAAAAAATTGCCACTTACATTAACATAATGGTATAACCCCACATCACTGCATGCATCATATACCCCTAGGAAGAGGCACAACCCCCAACATAAACTAGTAAATATGTTCCCTGGGGTTAGGTGTCATTCTTGTGGCATGGTAGGTCACATAGCCCGCATTTATGCAATACACTATAGGAAACATCTAGTGTGGAGGCCCAATTCACTTGTACCACAGCATAATAGGAAACATCTAGTGTGGAGGCCCAATTCACTTGTACCACAGCATAACATGCATGCAATTCATTAATTAAAGAATAAGGTAAAACCCAAAGTTACTTGGGTTCCCAAATCTAACTTTTGATTGACTTTGTAGAAGTGCACTTACAAAAGGCCTAGTGAGAGCATGTGGTACCTGGACAATAGATGCTCGAGATACATGATTGGAGATTTAAAGTAGTTCATCATGTTGGAGGTCAGATCAGGAGGCAAGGTTACACTAGGAGATAACACCACCAGAAAAGTGGTGGGCTCAGGTATAATTAGAAACTCAAAAAATTTTATCATTGAGAATATTTTACTTGTAAATAATTTAAAGTATAATCTACTTAGCATTAGTTAGTTGTGTTATAAAAGATTTCACTTCAAAGTTTTATACACAAAATGTATGATTAGTTTAAATGACAAAGTGGTTTTAGAAGGAAAAATGGTTAACAATATTTATATGCTTGATTTGAATTGTATTGAATACTCTAATTCTTTGTATTTGAAAATCACTATTGATGAATCTTGGCTATGACATAGGAGACTATGTCATGCAAGTATTTAGACCCTTAAGAAGATTACCTAAGAAGACTTTGTTAGAGGCATACACAAGTTAGATTTTACTAAGGACCACCTGTGTGATGCTTACTAACTAGAAAAGCAAATTAAGTCTTCATTTCATTCAATCAAGGACATCATCACCTCTAAGGAACTAGAAATTATTCATATGGATATGTTTGGACCCGTTAGTACAACCAACCTAGGAGGGAAATCATATGGATTTGTGATTATTGATGATTACTCAAGATTTATTTGGGTTAGATTTAACACAAAAGAAAGAATTATTTGAAGAATTTAAAACCTTCTCCACCTAGATACAGAGGAAATTAGGATGTAAGATATCAACTATTCATAGTGATCATGGTGGAGAGTTTGAAAATGATAAATTTGAATCCTTTTGTCAGGAGATAGGGATTAAGCATAACTTTTCTGCCCCTAAGACCCTTCAATAGAATGGAATAGTTAAAAGGAAGAATAGGACTTTAATAGAAGTTGCTAAGGCCGTGTTAGCTGAATATTCTCTCCCTAGATACTTTTAGGAAGAAGCAGTAAATACTGCGTGTTATGTGTTGAATAAGGTCATTGTTAGATCCAAATTAAATAAGATACCCTATAAGCTCATTAAGGGTGGGACACCCAACCTGTCTCACTTATATATCTTTAGTTGTAGATTCTTTATCCTAATTAATAAAAAATCACCTCTAAAAAAGTTTGATCCCATATCTAATGAAGGGGTCTTCTTAGGATATTCATTTGTAGGTAAACCCTATAGGATTTTTAATAAGAGGACCTTAGTAGTAGAAGAGTCTACCCATGTCGTGTTTGATGAATCAGATAGATCTTCTGAGCCTATGTTGGAAGAAGAAGAAGTAGTAGAGGTCACCCAAGGGGTAGAATCCATTGACCTAGGAGATAGAGTAGAACCTCATGAGCATTTGCCTAGAGAATGGAGATACTCATCTAGCCACCCTAGAGAACTCGTCTTAAGAGATCCATCTAAAGGTGTTAGAACTCGGCATAAACTTATAAAGGAGGTTAGTCATTCTACATTCATCTCCATGGTAGAACCCACCAGCATAGATCAAGCCCTAGTTGATGAATTCTAGATCCTAGTAATGTAAGAAGAATTAAATTAATTTATTAGGATTGATGTATAGGAACTGGTTAGAAGACCTAAGGACCAAAGTATTATAGAAATTAAGTGGGTTTTTAAGAATAAAATAAATAACTATAGCATAGTGATTAGGAATAAGGCTAGATAAGTAGCTAAGAGTATAACTCGATTAAAAGAATTGATTTTAATGAGATCTTTGCCCCTATAGCTAGATTAGAAGCTATTAAAGTGCTATTAGCCTTTGCTTGCTTTAGAGGATTCAAGTTATATTAGATGGATGTTAAGAGTGTCTTCCTAAATGGGGTGATTAAGAAAAATGTATATGTTTGAGCAAACACCAAGTTTTGAGAATTCTCAATTTTTCAATCATGTATTTAAATTAAAGAAGGTAGTATATGGATTGAAACAAGCACTTAGAGCTTGGTATGAGAGGCTGAGAACATTCCTCCTATATAGAGCCTTTATTAAGGATAGTGTAGACACCACCTATTCCTTAAGAAAGTAGGAGAAGATCTACTCATTGTTTAAATTTATGTTGATGATAGATTATTTGGATCCACAAATAAGTATCTTTGTGATGAATTTTTAAAAATAATGAGTGAGGAGATTGAGATGAGCATGATGGGAGAGCTTACCTATTTCCTTGAATTTAGTGTGAAGCAAAGGGATGATGGAACCTTTCTTAGCCAATCAAAATATATCAAAGATATTCTTAAGAAATATGAGATAGATAATGCTAAGGCAATTAATACTCCCATGAGCTCTATCATTCAGTTAGATAAGGATCCCAATGAAAAATTAATTGATCAAAAGAAATATAGAGGGGTACTTGGATCACTTCTTTATTTGATTAATAGTAGATTTGATATCATGTTTAGTGTATGCCTCTGTGCTAAATTTCAGGCTAATCCCAAAGAATACCATATGACTACCGTTAAGAGAATCCTTAGATACCTATTAGGAACAAAAAACTTAGGTATCTAGTACCCTATATATAGATCATCATTTAAAATCATACGATATTCAGACTCTAACTTTGCAGGATATAGGGTAGACAAAAAAGTACCTCAGGAACCTGTCAATTCATAGGCCAATCACTAGTTTCCTGGTATAGTAAAAAGTAGAATTCAGTGGCTCTATCCATCGCTAAGGCGAAGTACATTACTGTAGGAAGTTGTGTTGCTCAAGTCCTATGGCTAAAGCAACAAATCTTAGATCTTAGATCACTTGTAAATACCATTCCTATTATGTGTGACAACACTAGTGTCATCTACATTTTCAAAAATCTAATCCAACACTCCTGCACAAAGCATATAGACATTAGGCATCATTTCATTAAAGATTATATAGCTAAGGGAGATATAGAACTACATCATATAGCTACTGGAGGTCAATTGGCAGAATTCCTTACCAAACCTCTTACTTATGACACATTTAGCACCTTGAGGACTAGACTAGGTGTTATAAACATTTATGTTTGATTCATGATGAATCTTAATTCCTCTATCATTTGAAATCAATCATTTTTGTATGTGTTTTAATGTGTGTCACTTTTTTTAAAAAAATTCCTATTTATTCATTGATTTGTGTTTATCATTTTTTCATTCTTTTTGTCATTTTGCATTTGATAGATATTCCTTGATCTTCACACACCTTATATTTTAAATTAAAACAAAAAAGAAGTTAAAATTTATTCACATCATACTGTACGATTCCCTTCATGATATATGATATACACATCCTTGAACAAATCTCTGCCCTCAGTTAAGTCGATGGTCTTGATCTATTTAATTATTGGCGATCGTAATGTATGAACATCTCTTCGTACTATAGAATAAACGTGCCAAAATCTGTTGAATGAATTCAAATCGTCCAGTACGATATTAATTAACATATTATGCTATATGAACTCCTATTCATACTGTACGACCAATTTAGTCAAAAATCATATAGACGACTCCTCGAGATGAACACTTTTCTTAAGATCATCCAATACGATACAGATCGTATTGTACACTTTGGCCTCTTTTTCTGACAAGTCATCCAGACGATTTAAATTTGTCTGATCGTACTATAAAATTGGCTACTATACTATACGATCAGCTAAAAATTTCATAAATTAAAGAGATTTCTAAAGCTTAACACATCCAATCCTTTGAATCACTTCTTCCTTCTTGATTCATACTTTCAATTGCTCAAATGAACGGAGGTAGCAAGCATGGTTGACTTACCCAAGGAGGTTCTTCCTCTCATCACCTATCGACGACCACTTCCAATCTGTAGAAGATAAAGCTACATATTATCGATACAAGGAAGCCCACATCACACCATCTAGAATGCTAAATCAATAAGCCCTGAACTATGAGGTGATGAACCTCTTTGCATCCACCTCTCTTCAATTTCTGCTTACCCTTGCCTTTCGCTTCAATTCTGAACTCCTCTATAATTTTTTTGCAAACCAAAGGGTTAGTTTCACTGCTCCTATTATGCGATCATATGTCTGTAGGAGACCCATAGGAAAAACCAAAGAAGATTTAGGCACATATCATCACCTATCCATAGAAGGACCTTGACCCCAATTAATGGCCTCTAGGGGAGACTTTGATTGGAGTGCAGTCAATTTAATCATCAGAAACATTGGCCTAAATCAACATCAACCCTTAGTCCACTCCTTGAATTAACTTGCGCATATTATCCAGCATGTCCTTCGAACCTCAATCATTCTTAAAGCTAGAGATTGGGTAAATATTACCCCACTTCTTTTCTTAGTTACCTACTTTATTATGTCTAAAACACAATTTAATGAAACCTAAATAATCATTGTCTATATTCAAAACCTTACTCCCATTTGCCTTTCTTCCACCAGAAGGAAGCAAAATATTACTCTTGGTCATGTCATTACTTATATTTTGGACAAAAAATATGAGCTTATCTATACTGCTACTGCTAATCATTTCTCAATTTTTTACATCGATGGTTCCTTCCGCATTCTTTTCATCATCACCGGGGGCATGAGCAAGAAGAAAAACCTGATTTTGATGAGGAAGGGGGAGCTCGTCCTGCAACAGCACCTACACCAGAACCTGCACCAGCACTAGTGCCACCACCTATCCCAACATACCATCCTTATCTCTATAAGGAGTTGATACGGCGATTTGATTGATTGAAGTCCCGCATGGTGTGGTTTGGCAAATAATTTCATCCATTCATAAATATTTCCAGCTTCCACCATCACCACCACATGATCAGAAGCCTTCCTACTTTTAAGATCTATTTTTGTGTTGTGTTTTTTTATTTTTCTCTGTTCTGTAGCTTTTACTTGTGTCTTTGTGATTGATCCTCCTTTTTGTTGATGTTAAAAGGGAGAGTAGTAGTTTGGTTGTTTATAGATTTGTTCATTTCTATTAAATAGTTCATCTTGTGCATCTTATAATTTTAGTGCATTTTTTTATTATTTTCTTATTTATCATACAAATATTAAAATAATAATAATAATAATAATAATAATAAATAAATAAATAAATAAAATTGAACATTATCTTACCCCTATTTTCAAATCTATCATTTAGTGAGCGAGAGATTAGGAGAAAAAATATAAACTTATATTTTCAATCAAAAATATATGTCATCATCAAAAAGAGGGAGATTGTTGCAATCCTGACTTATGGTTTTGATGATAATAAATATTATTGATTAAAATTTTATTTCTCCTAGCATATATATTGCATATTATTTTTCTGTGTATACTAACATTTCATGTACATTATACACTGCTCAAGATTGATCAAGGCTCAAATTTGGGTGGAATAGGATGTCTTTCAAAAGAGTGTATTTTTCATTTTCTTTTATTTTATATTTCTTGAGCTTGGCCATGTAACGGTGTATGCTAAATTGGTGACCATACACACTCACACAGGGAAGTGAGAAAAGTGAGCTGAGATTTTTTGAACTAATTGTATCGTATGATCACGATCAGACTGTATGATAAGTTATACAAGAAAAGAAGATTAACGGCTAATTGTGTAATTAATGCTTATGAAGTGTTGAACTATATCATGATGTTATCAACAAACAAGGTCTTACAACCTCCCCGATCTTTCAGATATTAATTGTTATCATGATGCATAAATATGATATGATATAAATAATTAAATTTCACACTCTACACACACACACACACACACACACACACACACATATATATATATATATATATATATATATATATATATATATATATATATATATATATATATATATATATATATATATATATATATATATATATATATATATATATATATATATATATATATATATATATACATTTTAATATGTAATGCTTAGAAAAACTTTGATGCGACATGCTGACATGTATTGTCCTATATGATAATATAGTATGATTAATTAGAACCCATGAAGTGTTGAACTATATAACATATGATGATGTGATGGCGTGGTTTGATTATATATGATAGAAAAAACTGCATAAATATTTTAACATGATATAGTGGCCCACATGACATTTGCTCTTACAAGATAATCTTAATTATGGTTGCACTACGTATAATGTTTGTGAATGAGTTGCGTAGAGAATCTGTTGATTCATATAATATCGCATATGACACTTGTATATAAATGGCATAGAGATTTATAAATTTAATATATGATTAATGTTTATATTGATAGCATGCATATTATTTAAATTTCTTGCATTAAATACATTTGTAAGTTTCGTATAACCTAATGAGGTGTAAGCTCATTCTATGTATGTTTATATGTTTTTAGGGAAAGGTAAGATCCCAAAGGAGTAAGATCATGAGTTGCAGTAGAGGTACTTTTAAATTATGTTATAGAAGTTTTTTTTTTTTTGAAATCATGAGACATTATAACTCATATGATTAACTTATTGAAAAAAGCAATGATTATTATATATGAATATTTTTAAATGATGTCAATTCTAAATTCTATATATGAATGTATTAAGTGATGATTTGATTTTATTTTATGCAAAAATGGTCTAATGGATTTGTTTTGCAAAATTTAGGTGATGAAAAAAAATTTCTCTCCAATAAAAGATCTTGGGCAAATCTTTTCTGCCGCACTTAACCTAATATAACCTATTAAGAAAGCTAGTTTATATTAGGTTAGGTAGTGACAAAAGGCATCTTGGTTGCTCCATATTCATAGACAATTTCATGGTTGGAATGTTTTTCAAGTTATACATATCTTCTAGTTACTAACATCAATTCAGGTCCACCACTTCAAGGATGTTGGATCCAAATTTGTACGTGGGTGGCATCCAACCTTACAAGTAAGCAAGCTTACGAGATTATGAACTAGGAAATTGTAATGAGAATGGATAAAGAAAAAGAAAGTTCCATGGAAAGTGTTTCACCAGCTCAAATATCTCTTTAGAAAGTACCAAAAGATTTAAAATATCCATTTCCACCCTTTAATTATATAGATTAGAGGGCTATAGAAAATGCTACTAAAAAACAAAAAATAAAAAGTACATAAAATAGCTACTAGTACGGACTGCCGTAAGCACTTGTAATGCTCTGACTAGCTCGATGATTGGTAGCGTCATTTATTTTGACTCCTTCGTCTCAAGGCAAATCTCCCTGCGTCAAGTGCACACGAGCAAGTGGATTTGGGCGAGTCTGTTGACGAGGATCGAGAAGACTGTAGCTTACAATTCCTCTGAAGTCGTTGATGACCTTTATGATAGTCTCATGTTTGCTTTGATGTGAAAGATGAGTTTAATCAAATTGCAGGGTAGTGGACTCTATGATTAGTTGAGTGTGGTGAGATAAGCTGTCCTCGTTCCCCATAACTTGGATGAGTAATTATTAGGTGGCAGTGAGGGCTTTGATCAGTGCTACTCGCTGGGGGACTAGTACCCATCTGTTGACCTCCACATCACCTCCGAAAATCCTGCTCAAATCCCACTCAAATCCTCCCCAAAATCTCGCTTACCTGCTATTTGGTGCCACTCGCATGGCTCCCCATGAATCAATCCCGTAAAGCTTGCCTCGATCATCGCCTGTTCGCGTTCATAAAATGAGACCAAAGAAGGGAGCCTCCATTTTATTTTCTTGTTACTTCGACACACCCTTCCTCCCGTAAATCTTCGATCTTCATAGCCTCCTCCGATTCCGACCTCAATCCCACACATAGAAAACACACATCGATCTTCGATCCACGCACAGCCCGTCCAGTCGCATCTTCTCCATGCCTCACATCTGATCCTCCCTTGACCAAACATTCAATGCAGCCTCAGCTGAAATTTTCTTCCGTTTGCTCCCTCCAAGCTCCAGTCCAACCACGTAGCCGTAGGACTTCCTGCATTCGAACCGAATCCAGGACCGGACAAAGCCATGACCTTCCTCACCCATCTGATCGAATTCCTACCGCGCCGAACACATCTTCCAGCTGCAAAACATTGTCGACCCTTTCACTGTGCCGATCAATCGACTGTCGATCCCGCACCTATCCATTGACTTGCTAAGCCTCGAGCAGCTTATGTCTATAAACCTCACATCTCGCATTTCAACCCTACCTTCCTCCTCACAAATCTGCAGACCCGATCCACAGATCCTTCGATCCACACTCACCGTAACAGACCGACGCCCGCACTCAATTGAGCTACAAATCCCCTGCTCAATTCCTCTTTGACCTGATCTTCACTATGCAAAGCCTTCAATCCAACGGCCATACCTCCTGTTCTCTATAAGCCGAGCTCCACATCAATAGCAAGTAGGGCCGATTCACCCCCTCATGTGAATATCCCAGCCGATCCCCTTGCACTCCACCTCACAAGCAACTGGCAGAAACCAAATCCATAATATATCCTCCCAACCAAACTCTTCGAAAACCAAATTAGCCGCTCATTCTAGCCTCTTCTACATAGTAGCTTTCTTTTTATTTTTATTACTATTAATCATTATTATTAATTAGTAATATTAATTAATATTATTAGTTAGTATTATTTTTATTATTGTTGTAAAAAAACAGAGAAAAAAGAGAGTTTAAAAAAGAGAGGAAGAAAATTCTAAAAAAAATATGCAAAAAGAAGAAAAGAAAAAAAAAAGAAAAAGAAATTTTGTGCCTTTTTCGCCATTTTCGTCGCCTCAACACTATCACTTCACCACTACGTGAAGGTATAATGACTTTCAAACTCAAAACTCCAAATACCATTTTCGATGCTTGCAGCACATCGGGGGACCACCTATACATATTTTTCTTAGCGTGGTGAGAGGGAACTCAGTGTGATGCTCGTGATGAGGTGGGAAGGCCCTGTACATTCTTTTATTAGCATTGTGGGGACACTTCTAAGTACCTGTTCACGTGCTTCTGTGTATGTGAGGAAAAACAGTAAATCAGTTAAACATGTATCTCGAAGATCTATATACGCTTTTCTTTGCGTGGTGGAATTAAAAAGTATAGTCGCGGTGTCATCCAACACCTATCATACACGTTTTTATTAGCATGGTGGGAAGGCCCAACTACCTAAAATTCCCTTAAATGAGGGCGACACCGGGAGGCTGCTGAAGTTTTTAGTGAAATGGATGACTTGGACTTAAATAAAATACAAGAAGCCAAACTTACAATTACAGGGAACATAACTTAAAACTAATAAGCAGGGAACATAACTTAAGCTAAACAATATGGAACTGAACTTGAATGAACACCTCGAATAAAATTGTAACTTACAAAAGAACAAAGATCAAGCATGAAAAAGCAAGCAAAAGGATTTGTGGTTTTCAACATGACTCGCTTGCAGGAAAAAAAATTGAAGGGAATGTATTATTTGATTGCAAACAAATGTACAAAGTCCCTAAATAATACTGTAAATTGCCTACGAATGATAGCAGTTGATGTATAATATTCACGTTGGTCATGCATGCAAATGCAGTAGTCCCTGCAAGCAACAATAATAGATGTATTGCAAGGATGACAGGTCCTCTGTGAACATAGAAACATACACAACATATCATCTACATGCAAAGGAAAAATGGTGAACAATGAACTTGTAGGAGATATGAATATCTAAACACTAATATGAGACATTTAATGAAGAATAAAATTCACCTACTAACATCAACAACTAATGCTCCCAGCAATCATCTTATAGACAAGAAGGGATGAGTGTAATGAATACAATAGCATGTTCATAAGCAAGACATAGAGGTGGCAATAAGAGACATGTAATTGATACAATGATTTACCTATGATCGTGTACGAAGAATGCAGCTCGATTGGAAACAAAAAAAAGGGATTATGGTGAAAGTAACCTGCCTGCAATCAATAGCGTCTAATCGGTAGACGAGTGCACTAGTCTGCATGTGAACGACGATAATGGATGAACTGTGAATGTAACAGTCTTCCTAGGACCAATGTCAGCTAACTTGCAAATATACGCAGCAACTCTTACGAATACTGAAAGGTATATAAGTGAATGCAATAACTCGCCAACCAACATGCATGGGAAAATTGATGACGAATGCAACTCACCCGATAGTCAGTATCAATTTGTAAACAAACACATCAGTTTTCCTGCAGGCAATAGCAATAGGTATATTGCAAGGACGAGGGGTCCTTTATGAACAACGAAAGTTCATTTAAGAATGAATGCAGTTTATTTGATATCCAACATCAATTTGCAAATGAATACACTAACTCATCTGCAGACAATGAAACTTCTTACAAACATACATAATGCAACATGCAACAAATACAAAACACCTATTGGTAATAATGAAAGATTTTCCATATGCACAATAGCATGTATACAACTAATGATCAGCAACAAGTAATGACAGTGAATGTATTGTAAATATAGTGAACTCTCTACATGCATGAGTAAGAAAATTGTAGCAAGTGTGACACACTGCCTGCAAGAAAAAACAAGGAGTCTATGATAAATGCAAGCAACTATGAAAAACTGCAGGAAGTTCGTTAGTATACGATAGGTCACCTGTAAGAAGCAACAAGCCACCCACAATACAACGCTATAATTCACCTGTAAGTTGAAGTAGAGAATTAGTAGTAAAAAATGCGGGCCACTGATAAATTCAGGTAGTAAACTTGTGCAGCCAAGCTATCACACCAAATATCAGCTTACGTGCAAGCGATAAGTAGGAGACCCCTGATGCACCACACAACATATCTGACGGCAAACATACTCATGTAGGATGAATATTGATAAAAGTGACAGCTTATAGAAGATGAAATGAGCTAAATAGCATTGTCGATGCACAATAAATAATGCTCAACGTGCTGCTAAATCATGCTACCGGATCCACAACACTTGTAGAAGTGAATAAAAGGTGTCTACAAGCTTTTAAATAAAATGTTGTGCATACTTAATTGATAATCATTCACACAACTGATTAGCGTTAAACACTTTAAAATGCCCTCCCATATGCATTGCAATAGACAGAATATTTCATTCAAGCATGACATCCAACATTGCAAGATGCATTATGCTGTAGTAGTGCATCACATTAACATGCAAGATGCATTACGTAAAGCAAGCACACTACATAACATGCAAAATGTATCATGTAAGTACACGCTCCAACGTACAAAATATATTATACAAGTGTATGACACAAGCATATTATAACTGCATGTAGTTAGGAATGAGTAGACATATTGCAGACATCCTCACCTAGCATATGAATGTACTAGATATATACGCCTTACTGCTTACAACATAAATGTTGCAACATGCAACATACAATATACATCATGTAAACACATCATGCAGGATGTAAATCCAAATGCCAACACGGAGATAGATACATGAGTGTGTATGCATAACATGCAGAAGTGTCACATACGTCTACTACATTGCATATAAATAGCTGTCACACAAATATATCATGAAAAATGCATTCAACATCTACCCGCATGGGCCCCGTGAGCATGATGTATGCACACACATGACATCTGAGGATGTTGCACGAGCCAAAAAATGAACTTAAGTTCAAGCCTGATCCTCCTATGTGAATAGATAGGAGTCGACACGGCTTGAACCATTAAACAAATGTACGATAAAGGCGTCAACTGAGATGTTTATTTTATATGTTCATATTAGGCCTTTAAGGTCTATTACAAGAAAAAATTATTAATAAAGGTAGGAAGCCAATAAGGGACCCGATCCTCTATCGACGAGTAGACATGGTCGACAAGGCCCGACTAATAGAGAAAGATTATCCATAATCATCCCCGATGATGGCTATATTGATAGAAAATATTAACTAAAGGGGACCTCAAACATTCAAAATACCTCCTAAATTCCCATAAAATATATTCAATTGACTTTAATGTATTCTAGAAAAATATAAATATTTAAAATTGAAATACAACACCTAAACACTTAAAGCAAAATACCCATCCACCCTCCGCAATAATTTGCCGAGGTGGATAAGTTTGAAAATCACTTCAGCTCACAAAGAGCAGATGTCTGATCGAGAATATCACTAGGATTTATTCTCAAACTGTTTCTTGCAAGGACGTGATACATATCCTCTAACCAGTGATTTCACCGGCAAATGACACCACAGGTAAACTGTTATGATCGGGACCCTCTAACTGAGTGATTTTTCCGCTAAATGGCACCATTAAATTACAATCATGGTCAAAGCCCGTATGTTCTCTAACGACTTCAAATCATTGAGTTATGAATCAATATGATATGACTGATAGGGCATAAAGTCCTCTATTAGCTAAGGTGGATTCAAATATATCCCCTTAGGCAAATATTCACCCCAAGTATACGAGTTACCTTTGGACAAAACAACCTAAACAAACAAGATCCCATGGTTGCCGACAAGGATCATTCTGTTAGGTTGGGTCGACTACCTCCTTTGACTAAGTAGATCCGGGACCGTGATGACTCGAGACTACGGAACCATGGGATCTTGATCGAGTTTGACATCATTCCCTCCACCATCCGCTTTAAGTGCAGGGTGGTAAATTTTCAATTTTAAATACCAAAACTCTGTTGCTACTATACACCAGGTATTATCTATCAACTTGATGACTAGCCTTAATCGAAAGTTCTCTCTCATTATCGGAAGTGATAATTAATTATAGGGGTTTATGCCTATAGGAAACCTGAACTTAGATCATAAAGTCCTCGCAAAATGAGGGCAAAATTTTTGGGAATGTCTTATTCAAAACCAATCTGCCTTATGAAAATTGCCTTAGAACTTAAATATTAAAACTCTCCTCGACAACCCAAAAAAGAAAGGGGTCGCAGAGAGATTGGGGCGCGAATATTTGGATCCCACACTATTTGAATGGTTTGTGTGAACCCTTAGCTTTCTTGTGGGACACGAACTCCACTCAGACAATTTTGTCGAGTTGGGGGTTAGTCGCCCTTAGACGAGTCTTCAATGTCAAGGTAAATGATGTATTAGTTCATTGCTATGATTTATCACCTACCTATTAAATATCTAAAAAAAGACATATGAGTGTATAATATGTATGAGTAATAGATATTTTCAGCAATTAAAATAATGCATATGAACTTACTTGAAATTTATACAACAAACATTGCAAAGCTAAAAATCAAATCATGTCCGAATGACCACACGTAAATATTATGAATAAATAAGAAATAATATATCGTCAACCCTTAAAATACACTAATAACTAGGAAGAGCATATTTATCACTTATTTAATAAAGAGTCACCTATATCCTAAATTAAGAAAACTCATATCAAACCTACACTCAATACATTGAATGTTGAAGGCTATATATTAAAAATAATTAATTTATTTAAAAATTTGAAATCAATAATTTCTAAGAATTTTCTTTAATTCATACTTAATATTTAATCCCAAATGTAAGTTATTTATCATCTTCTATATTAAATATCATTAATCATGACTATGAAATCACTAATACCCTTTTAAAGATTCCTTCTCATAAAATTCTTAAATCCATTTAATTACATAAATTATATAATAACTAATATGAATATACAATCTCTTATAATCTCAACTAATATTTGGATATCAATAATACAATCATTCGAAAAACTTATGTTAGGGTTAATAATCGAACATTAGAGTTTAAGTCTTAGATATAATTTAAGAAATATTAGATTGGATTATAATCTTCTAGAAAGAGAAACAAAATCCAAATTATATTCATATATTTCAATCATTAATGAACAAACTTTTAATGAACAAACTTTTAGAAATTTTAGGGTTAATATGCTCTCAATTCAAGCCTCAAAGTGAGCATCAAACCCCTTGCTGCCTCATGCAATTGGCAACCTCCCATGCCTCAACGCCCATCATGGAACACACTCCTCTGTGGTCTCATCTCATCTCCATTAAGTCAAACTAGATGTCACTATCTCTCTTCATTCGAGAGGCCCTAAATATATGACAAATCTAGCACACGAGCTCTTTCTAGTATTTTATCTTCACACCTCTATGTTCACGAGAGATTATTACGTGCAGAATCCAAATCCATAGAATTGTTCAGTTTTGTGACTGTGAGCAATAAAAGTGCATTTATTGTTCACCACTGTGCTTTTACTGTTTTTTTACTGTTCACAATCACAAAACCAAACAGTTCTCAAGGTTCGGA
Source organism: Dendrobium chrysotoxum (assembly GCA_019925795.1). Classification (NCBI taxonomy): domain Eukaryota; kingdom Viridiplantae; phylum Streptophyta; class Magnoliopsida; order Asparagales; family Orchidaceae; genus Dendrobium; species Dendrobium chrysotoxum. Next base: position 66,289,052 of record CM034300.1, on the reverse strand, counting down.
CTCCGCACATAATAATCTCTCTACGTTCACACCATCCCCTTAGCCCATCCTTCTTACATGATGCCCTAAGATTTCAATTTTGATCAAGATTTCAGCTTCATTTAAAACATCTTTCTTACTATTTTTTTAAAATAATTTTTTAATAAAAATTTTTATACTATTTAAAAAGCAATAAAAAAACTATCTCAAACGAAATCTTAATTAGGGACATCAAATGGTGGGAAGTCAGTTGAGCCAAACCGGTTTGTGGAGGGCTTATTATAAGAGTTCTTCCATCAATAACTATATTCAAAACATTAGTAACTAGATTTAAACAATCAATAGCCACTTCTAAGCTACTGCTAACTAAATCACCAGGTTGATTACATTGCTTAGAGTTTGAGTTTTGATTCACTCTTTCACTCAAAAAATCAATAACTAGATTCAAGCTTCGTTTGGGAAGGCTTTCTTACTATTTTTTAAAATAATTTTTTTAATAAATAATTTTTTTGAAATAAAAATTTTTGTACTAAAAATTGCTTTAGATAATAGTAAAAAAAAACGGTCCCAAATAAAGCCGCAATTGCACGATTTCCAATTCTAAAATTTTAAATACTAGATCAACAAGCCAATGACCTTGCTTTAATTTTGAATAGTTGAATCTATCATTTAAATAACCATATTCAAGATATCAATAATTGAATTCAACTGCGTAATTCTTACTTCTAACATTCCTTTAATCATATCTCCAATTCAGTGGATCATTCTCAACTCTCGAGTAACCAAAATTTTCATTTCAACAATCATATTCAAAAGAGAACTAGATTCAACCTGAAGGTAGGAAGCAAAGGTGGCATCAAGTAGTCTAGCAAGTTTTAGAACAACTAAGGCTTTCTTTGGGACAATTTTTTATGGCTTTCTAAAGCAGCTATTTAGTACAAAAAATTTTAATTCAAGAACCAAAAACGAAATATGAAGTGTGAGGACCAAGTAAACTCGCGGACTTTTAGATAATTTCCCTTCAAAAAAAAGTGATTCCTATATCACACCCGTAATAAAAAATTTGAAAAATAAAGAAAATTTCAATAGCATATATATGTAAATCTCCCACAACAATCATTAGTTCATTCTAGCCTCACTTCATAAGGCCGTTTGGATCAAACAAATGGTCAGAAAACTCAGCGGTGATGCTAACAATGTGAAACTGACCAGTTCAACATCATTAACTCTTTGTATTTACTACTTTCTCAATACTGTAAAATTTGTGGTGCAATTCACACATCCAGACAAACATGGAAAATATTATAGCAAAAAATACACGACAGTTTAAGTTAAATATTTACATAATAAAAGCACTCTCAGCATACCACCCGAAGTACTTATAAGAAACGTACAAATAATCACTATATAAGGCAATGCCTCTAGCGGGACCATGCCCGAGGAGGCCCTCCATTAGCATGCATATTCAGCTCATCAAGCAAAGCATTGAAGTCTAGAGGCTTACCTGTCTCTGTCATTAGGTTCACAACGTTAACCACCTGATCTCTTGAATAACCCATACTAATGGCCTTTTCAATAATCTCTCCATAGGGGTGATTGCGCATCATCTGTGAAGCGGGCATGCTTAAATTTGTCTGGTAGCTCTGTTGATGAGAAGCTCGGTTTCCATCAATAGTAAATACTGGATTATAGCCCTGCATATTCGACTGAGGTGGATATGGGTTGGCTCCGATATGACTGCTCTTAGCATGTGGTGGTGGTAGTGGCGGGTGCCTCTGCATGTTATGCTGAGGTGGTGGATGGGAAATGCTGCTGCCTGTAACTCCATATCCGACTGATTGTGAAGAGGAGTATGGAGCGGGCAGAGGCATGCAGCTGCTTTGGAATGATTCAGTAATGGCAGGTTGATAAGGAGTATATGGGGGATAGGTGGGTGGAGTTTGTGGCTTTAGAACTTGGCTTTGTGAAGAAGGTTGTTGAGGTGGCACTGGTTGAGACCATTGCTGCTGGTATTGAGAGAATGTTGGTTGCTGCTGTGGTGGTGCTTGGTGAGAGAGATTTTGCATTTGAGCTCTTTGCGGCGCATATAGATCAGATTGCAGGTGCTGGATATGCTGCGCTTGAGGTTCAGATAGAGGTGGGGGTGGAGGTTGGTGCTGTGTGTAGTATACACTTGTTTGATTTAGAATGTGTCGATCTTGTGGAGGTGCAGGCTGCTGCAAAGGAAGCTCTTTGTGGGGTAGGTTTTGATCAGCAGCTTTAATGGGGTGTGTTGAAGATATTTGGTTAGGAAGAGCAAGAGTTAACTGCAGGTTTGCCATGTCTTTGTTATCATTTTGTGGTTTGGTGTCAGAAGTTCCTGCAGTAATATCCTTATTGGTTTTCTGGGGAAGGCTTAAATTGCCAGTTTCCTTCTGAGAGAGATGAAGTTTAGTCAGCTCCTTCTGGGCATCGGCAAGTTCTTGCTTGTCCCTGATAATCTGTACAGATCTTTGAACCTGGAAAGCAAAGAAGATTCATCTCTGAGATAGCACCTTTGCTAAAAGATCTGCCTGATTAAAGAGGATTGATTCATAGTTAATACTCCCAAAGAACTTCTCAAGAATAGAGACCTTTCTTTGAGGAGTTCAGGTTTATAGCCTTCTCCTTTTTATTTAGGTCATTGTGTGTGCAAGTGCTAGGGGTGAGGTTGCAGTGTAGAATGACAGGAAAAGGAGTTTGGTTGAGTTCATAAAGAACATATAATTAAAGTACATGAACAGAGGATATGTGTGGCTTTCTTTGACACTAGCTTTTATTGCAACGCAAAACACATACTCAAGTTTTATATATATATATAAACATACTCAAATTAGATTTTTATTTTCAAAAAAACAATACATGTTTTACCATACAAAATACCTCATGTTAGACCACTCCTTAGTGGACCGGTCCAGCCAGCCCCTTAGAGAAGGGGCTGGTTCATGTATACAGGAAAAGGGGGGCGGCGGCAAGAGAAAGAAGAGGATTTGGTGGGGTCCACTAGAGATTCAAAATTCAAAGTTTGGAGCCAAAGGAGGCGGTGGCAAGGGCTTTTGGGTTTTTTTGCTTTAATGATTAATTGTATGCCTTAAGTATGAGGGAGAAATTAGAGTTAGGGTTATGCTTGATTATTGTGTTCTCTTGGAGTTTCTTCTTGGTGTCTTGGGCTCTAGATTCATCTAGAGATTGGGAGAGAACGATCCTCCTCTCGAATTGAGGATCAATTGTATCTTTGCTTTGTTTTCTTCCATTTTGTTCATTCCTACAATAAAATCTACTATTTTTTATTGCTTTCATTGAAATTGTTGAGTTTTTCCCGCTGATTTTTATCGAACTTGTTAGGGTTTACTTGAAATATTCAAATATTTCCTATCAAATTGGTATCAGAGCAGATTTTGGGACCATCGTGGGCTGATTTTCTGAAATCTCAATGGCGGTTTTTGTGATCGGAGGACGGTTTCTTGCTGAATTTTGAATGAATATCCAGAATTTTTATGGCGGCCAAGAAGGTAGATGCTTTGGAGGAACGCTTTGAAGGGGAGATGAGTCAAATAAAAGTCATGGTGGAAGATCGAATCTCCTCCGTAGAAGACAAGGTTTCGTCCGTGGAAGACAGTTTCCGATCTTCATGTGATGGTGAAGAAGTTATTGGAAAATCAAATTCAAACGGCAGTATCGAAGGCAAAGGGATGGGAAGAACTACGAATTCTAATTTTCGTAGGAGGGATGATGAGGTGGAAATCATGGAGGAAAGAGGTGGAGTGCTGGTTGGGGAAGAAAAGAAGAGGAATATGGAAGAAAGGGTGCTGATTTTGAAGAAAAGATGGGAGAAAGTGAAGAGGGGTTTGTGTATGAACGAAGGCGGGAAGATCGAGAGACTTGGGGGGGGCCAAGCACTTAGGAAAGGAAAAATTATGGAGGAATAAGGGGAAACGGGGGAGAACAGAAGGTGAGGAAGTTGAAGATGTCCATTTTTGAAGGGGAGGACGCACATGGTTGGATCTACAAAGTGGAGAGGTATTTCGTTGTCAATGGTCTGACGGAGGAGGAGAAATTGATAGCAGCAGTGCTATGTTTGGAGGGGAAGGCACTGTCGTGGTATCAGTGGAGGGACCAGAGGAGGCCCATACGGGACTGGAGAGAGTTCAAGGAGTGCTTACTAGAATGTTTCCGAACCGGCAGGAGAGGGGACTTCTATAAGCAGTTTTTGCATTAGTACAGGACGGATCAGTAATAGACTACCGTGAGAGATTTGAGCATCTGGCTAGTTGGGTGGAGCAACTATTAGAGACGGTGTTGGAGGGCAACTTCATGAAGAGGCTCAAATCCGAGATCAGAGCGGCGGTGAGGGTCATGAGGCCTCGTGACTTGGAAGAGGCCATGGAGTTGGCACAGTTGGTAGAAGATCATAGGTATCTAGAGAGGGGATCCAAGAATAGCAGTTCAGGTGGCTCTTACAGGATGACTACCACTCTTCTAAAACCCATGGGTCCTGCAGCAGGTGGGTTTCAAGAGACTATTCGGGAGAAGCTAGTAGTAGGAGGGAGTGGGGGAAATTTCAAGAGGCTGGTGGAGAGGGAAATGCAGGAGAAGAGGGTAAAGGGATTATGCTTCAGGTATGATGAGAAGTATACTCCAGGGCATAAGTGTAGGGACCGAATTCTTCAGGTTCTCACCGTCTGTGATGACGAGGAAACTGAGAAGGGAGGTGAGGAAGAGGGAGAGGGAGAGATGGAGGAGAAGTTGCATCTGAATTTGGCAGAGGTTTCCCTGAACTCTGTGGTAGGATTCACTACGAATCATACCATAAAGGTGAAGGGGGAGATAGAGGACAGGGAGGTGGTGGTACTGATTGACAGTGGGGCTACCCACAATTTTATTTCCACTCAGGTCATCGAGCAACTGGGAGTGAAATTGATGGACACTGGTTATTATGGAATGATGATGAGTACGGGGAATGTAGAGAAAGGCCAGGGGATCTGTAGAGGAGTGATGTTGATCATCCAGAGGATTCAGGTGAGGGAGGATTTTCTTCCACTGGAGTTAGGAAGTACATATGTCATCTTGGGGATGAAGTGGTTGCAGACCTTGGGGGACACCAAGGTCAATTGAAGAGCACTCACGATGGAGTTGATGGTGGATGAAAGGAAGGGGAGATGCAAGGCTATCCAAAGCCATGGTATCTCTCAAAAGCATGGTGAGAAGTATACAGGAGGTGGGGGGAGGTTTTCTAGTGGAGCTGCACAGACTGGAGGGAGTTAGATTGGAGGAGAGAGGGGACATACCTCTCTCAGTACGGCCGTTGATTCAATAATTTCATGAGGTTTTCAGCTACCTCGGGGATTGCCACCACCAAGAGAGCAGGAGCATGCTATCACTTTAAGAGAAGGTGTATCACCCATCAGCGTCAGGCCATATCGCTATCCTCAATTTCAGAAGGATTAGATTGAGAAGTTGATTAGAGAAATGTTGGAGGCAGGAATTATCAGGCTCAGTGGTAGTCCTTTTTCTAGTCCAGTTTTACAGGTTAAAAAAAAGATGGCAGCTGGAGGTTTTGTGTGGACTACAGGGCGGTAAATAAGGAGACTGCGCCAGACAAGTTTCTTATACTGGTGATTGATGAGTTATTGAATGAGCTGAGTGGGGCAGTAATCTTCACTAAGATATATCTGAAGTCAGGATATCATCATATCAGAATGAAGAAGGAAGATGTGCCCAAGATTACTTTCAGAATTCATGAGGAGCATTATGAGTTCCTAGTGATGTCTTTTGGCCTCACTAACGCGCCAACCACATTTCAGTCACTCATAGACAAGGTCTTCAAAATTTATCTCAGGCAATTTTTCTTGGTGTTCTTTGACAATATCCTAGTTTACAGCAGGACAGAGGAGGAGCACTTGAGGAGGGTGCTGGAGGTGTTGCAGGAACATCAGCTGAGGGCCAACTTGAAGAAATGTTATTTTGCCAGGCAAGTGTGGAGTATTTGGGTCATATTGTGTCCAAAGAGGGGGTAGCAACAGACTAGTCAAAAATTGAGGCTATATTGAGATGGCCAGTACCTAAGAATCTGAGGGAGCTGAGAGGATTCCTAGGATTAACAGGATACTACAGGAGGTTCGTGAAGAGGTACAGCACCATAGCATGGCCACTAACAGAATAGTTGAAGAAGGATGGTTTCCTATGGGGGGAGGCAGCCACAACAACTTTTGAGAGCTTAAAGAAGGCTATGACTACTGTACCAGTCTTAGCACTACCGGACTTCACTCAAGTGTTCATAGTACAGACAAATGCTTCAGGATATGAATTGGGGGCAGTGTTCATGCAAAATCATCGACCCATTGCCTATTTCAGCCAAGTGTTGACAGTTAGGGATAGGCTGAAATCCGTTTATGAGCGGGAGTTGATGGCCATTGTATTAGTCATCAAGAAGTGGTGGCCCTACCTATTAGGTAGGCATTTCATTGTCTGAACGAACCACGGAGCTTAAAGTACTTGTTGGAGAAGCGAATGGTGACAGAGAAGCATCAGAGGTGGCTGTCCAAGTTGCTGGGATATGATTTTAAAATTCAATACAGGCCAAGTGTGGAGAACAAGGCAGCAGATGCCTTCTCCAGATGTATGGGGGAGTTGTAGGTGATAGCAGTGTCGATCCCATTGATGTTAGATTGGGAGGCCATCAAGGAGGAGAGTGCCCGAGATAAGGAGTTGGGAAAGATCAAGACTGATTTACTGAGGAAAGGGAGTAGCCATCTGGGGTATTCCTTGGAGGGGGATAAACTTCTGTACCAGGGGAGATTTGTGATGCCCAGGACAGCAGTCCACATTCCACACTTGCTCCAGGAGTTCCATGAGAGCATTGTTAGGTGTCATTCAGGGGTGCAGAAGACCTATAGGAGACTAACTTCAGAGCTATACTGAAAGGGGATGCATAAGGATGTGGAGGAGAAGGTAGCCAAGTGTGAGATCTATCAGAGGAACAAGTACATAGCCATGTCTCCAGGAAGATTATTATAGCCATTAGCTTTACAGGGTCAGGTATGGGAGGAGGTGTTTATGGATTTTATAGATGGGCTACCCCGATCAGAAGGGTTCACAGTGATCCTAGTGGTGGTGGATCGATTGAGCAAGTATGCTCATTTCATTCCCCTACGACATCCATACACCACAGTGACAATGGCATTAACCTTCATCAGAGAAGTGGTCAGACTGCATGGAGTACCAGAGGTTATAGTATCTGACAGGGATAAGGTGTTCCTCAGTCATTTCTGGAGGGAGCTGCTCAGACTACAGGGGACAGTATTGAAGAGAAGCACCGCCTACCACCCACAAACGGATGGCCAAACAGAAGTGGTCAACAGGAGCTTGGAAACTTATTTAAGATGCTTTGTGTCGGAGACACCCTTATGGGCCAAATGGCTAGCATGGGCTGAGTATTGATACAACATCTCTTTTCATTTTGCTTCTCAGATGACCCCATTCAAGGTGTTGTACGGAAGGGATCCACCTCACTTGGTACATTTTGGGCATAGCAACACTCCAGTTTCTTCAGTGGAGGAGTACTTGGAGGAGAGGGATAGGGTATTGGAAGAGTTGAAGAGGCATCTACTGAGAGCTCAACAGATTATGAATAAACAGGCAGATGGGCATAGGAAGGACATTCAATTTGAGGTAAGGGAAAGGGTGTTCTTGAAGCTTCGACCTTATAGGCAAAGGTCAGTCGCCAACAGGAGGAATGAGAAGCTTGCACCAAGATACTTTGGGTCATATGAGGTATTGGAGAGGATTAGAGCTGTCGCTTATCGGCTGAAACTATCACCAATGGCGACTATACACCCGGTGTTCCATGTATCTCATCTGAGGAGGGCAATTGGAGATTATGTAGCAAGCTCTGAGTTACCGGTGACACTAACTGAGGATTTAGAGGTGATTTTGGAACCCTTGGAGTTGATGGAGGTTTGCCAGAGAGAAGATGGAGCAAAGGAAGTGCTGATCAAGTGGAAGAGCCTCCCGGACTATAACACCACATGAGAGCCCTATGAGAGGATGAAATATCAGTTTCCCTGTTTTCACCTTAAGGACAAGGTGATTCTTTGGGAGGGCGGTATTGTTAGACCGGTCCGGCCGGCCTCTTCTAAGAGGCCGGTTCATGTATACAGGAGAAGGGGGGGCGGCGGCAAGAGAAAGAGGAGGATTGGGCGGGGTCCACTAGAGATTCAAAATTCAAAGTTTGGAGCCAAAGGAGGGGGTGGCAAGGGCTTTTGGGTCTTTTTTCTTTAATAATTAATTGTATTTTTTTTTAATGATTAATTGTATGCCTTAAGTATGAGGGAGAAATTTGGGTTAGGGTTATGCTTGATTATTGTGTTCTCTTGGAGTTTCTTCTTGGTGTCTTGGGCTCTAGATTCATCTAGAGATTGAGAGAGAATGATCCTCCTCTCGAATTGAGGATCAATTGTATCTTTGCTTTGTTTCCTTCCGTTAATTTGATTCCTACAATAAAATCTACTATTTTTTATTGCTTTCATTGAAATTGTTGAGTTTTTCCCATTGATTTTTATCAAACTTTTTAGGGTTTACTTGAAATATTCAAGTATTTCCTATCATCTCACCAAGATGTTTTAAGTTCTCATGCAATTCTAATTGGAGCTTGGAGCTTAGGAATGACTAAGAACTTGATCACACCTAGAGAATAGTCTTAATATAAGATTACAACTACCATAATCATTACACGTTCTGTTATTGTGCTTAGCTCCGGTTTAAGTTTCTAGTGGCTCCGGGACGATTGCTTATCAATACAACTCAGTAAGTAGAACATCTTAAGGCCTAGGATTTTTAATGAATATCTAATATACAAAATAATACTCAATTAAATGAGAAGATATGTGAGGTTTTCATTTTATCCATGACACGTGGGTACATCAAAAGCCTTTTGTGTCAGTGTTGAATATCTAACACGAATTTGACATGCTAAAAAATGTATTGAATGCATTTTATTCTAAAATTAGGGTCAAACACTGTTGACATATGTTGCCATGGACAGGACATTCGTAAGCTATTTTTAGTTCAATAAATTTTTTATTTAGGTTGGACCATTAATGGGTGTCCAAATGCCGAGTTTGTCAAGTCCAATTAGTGCTACATCAATGTATTCCTACTTTGTGAAATTATTTTGAACATTATATACTCTTTTTTGAGTTTTTGATATTTTGTATAGATTGTACAATATTAAATCATGCCTAATAATTTATGCTAATATTTGTGTGTTATTGGAGTTAAGTATACTTGATAAAATGTTGAATTGCAATCATAATTAAACCAATTTCAGTTTTTCTTCTGTGAACCTTAAGCTATACGTGATGTCATACTTCATATTTTTTGCTAGAAAATATTGACATTAAGTGCTTCGATTATGTATTTTATATTAATAATTTATTAAAAGAATATTTAGTTGATGACGTGTTGTGTGATATTTTTTACAGATATAAAAAATTCAATGAAAAATTTTATCGCATAATGAAACCAACCATAAAACAGAACCATGAAAATTACAAAAATTAAGACATCACACGTATAAATGAAGCGAAATATATATGAAATCTAAAAATTTGCAAATTGCATTATCAATTTAACATCAAATAAAAGAAATAAAAGGATATAAAGGAAAGTAATAAACCATATAACAAGCCTATCACTTGAACAAAGAGATCGCCTCTTCGAAATGCTTCAAGTTTTACACTTGATCACGAATTGAAATACTCGAAGAATGAAGAAAACTTCACATCCACAAAACAGAAATTTTATTCAAGCCAAAGTTATTTTTGCATGCCTTAGAACACCCTTATTTATAAACTCTTACACTACATAAAATTGGTAGACAAAGAAATTAAGTTATAGAAATTCAATGGCTGGAAAAATCAAAAGCCCAGCACAGATCACAAGCACAGCGGAATAATATGCTACAGTCCCAGTGACGCTTTAGTCCTCTGTTAAGTTGTTGAATGATATAATCCTAGTAGATTACTATAATTCTTGATAAGAGTAATTAGTAGATTGCTGAAGTCCCAAAAAATAAAGTCTTATTAAGGATAATCACTTGATAAATGCATCATTTCTACATGGCTCGAAAAAATTTGGCTGTGATAAATTGTTTATTAGATATCCATCTAACATACTTGGGGCATAATTTTTGGCGATCCTACAAAGTGGCAGATGAGACAACACATTAAAAATCTATCTTTTTATATCCACCATTTTTAATGCAAACTATCTCATTATAAAAAATAACTGAAGAAAATAGATAGATCAACATGTATTAGGAGTGCGCATTCAGTTGGTTTAGATGGATTGATTGATTTATTTGTTAAGCACTTAAACTGAACCAAAATTATAGGCAAAATTAAATCGACCAAACAATAGGTAGAACCAAACTGCAATATAGTTTGGTTTATTCAGTTTGGTTTTAGTTCAACCAAATTTTAAAAACCTAAAGAAGGGTTGTGCACTCGACTAATTTGGATGGATTGGTTGATGGATTTGGTAAACCAATTGAACCGAATCAAAATATAGATAGAATCAAATTTTAGAATAATAATAATACTTTTTGTTTCATAAAGTTAAAGAATATTTTGATTTTTTGGTTTGACCAATTTTTTTTAAGCCAAACCAACAATCAAAATCCAAATAATTGTTATTTCAAAACTAAAAGCTGAGCCATCATTAAATAAACCAAATGAAACCAACTAAATATGCTTGGTTCGGTTCGGTTTTTTGGTTTAAATAAACTAATGCACACCCCTAGTACTAATGTCGAAAAATGAAAATATCATGTTAAGGATGCGGACTTAGGAGGGAATGCAAGAAGCGAAGAATTCAAGGCATTACAGAATAAAGTAAAATCTAATACATTAAAATCTAAACTAATACTAAGATTCTCTAGATATCTAATTTAGACACATTACTCCAATCATTCTTGTACTTCTTGGAAGTTCTTTGCTGGAATATTTTAGCATTTAAAAAGATCATTACTTCGACGCTTTCTTTGAACTCAATATATCTTCTATTAACATCAACTTTAGATTAGCAATTTTTATGTTTATGGTTAATTGCAAGCTTATAATGCATATTTTCATGCAAACCATGCATATGACCAATAGGTGATGTAATATGATATGACCAGGGCGGAGTTACACTGGGGCCCTGGGGGCATGGGTCCCCATTGTCTCATTAATAATTTGTTTTAAGTAAAAAAGCTAAATAACAGCAGCTCTTCCTATGGAAACGAAGCCATGGGTAAATTGTCATAGCTCTCTTAAGGAAATAAAACTAAATAATAATATTACAAATCATAACATAAAAAAAATTAAATGAAATTAAATAATAATCTAACCTAAATCACGGCAGCTCTCCTCATCGAATCTCCCATAGATTTTCCTTAATGTCGGCGCTCTACTCAATGGTCATGAGTTCCCTCCCACCCTATCTCTCTCTCTCTCTCTCTCTCTCTCTCTCTCTCTCACACTTCTATGATCTCCTCTCTACTCTCTCACTAATTATCTTTCTCTTTCTCTATCTTACCAAATCGCATAGATCTCATAACCTTGCCGCCGATAAACTCCTCAACTTACCCTTAGCTCCAACCCTTTTTCCTCTCTCCCTATCTCTCTCTATCTCATGAGGTTGAGACCATTTTAAACATTTTTTGTTCATTTTCTGTCTCTCTATTTCTATCTCTCTATCCCTCACATTGTGAGTTTCACTACTAGTTCTTTTTACTGAATTTTATTAGACCATCTTAAAATTTCTTTTTATTATGTTCCACTATTCCTCTCTCTCTCTCTCTCTCTCTATCTGTAAGGGGGAGATCATCTTAACCTTTTTTTTTTTCACCTTATCTCTCTCTCCTTATTTATATCTTTTTTTTCCATTTTAATCCTTTTTCTTCACATTACAAGTATTTTTTTTCTTTTGAAAATTAAAAATTTCATTGAATTATTTTATTATTTTGAAAACTCCAAATCTCTTTTATAGCAAATTTATATAATTGAAGCAAAAAAATTACAATAGAGGAGGATTACAATATTTAAATAAAGTAGCTTAAAATATGCTTATTACAATTTTTATACATTTTTAATATACTTTTATATTAATAAGATGAAATTTTTTTATATATTTATTTCTCATTATATAATGATTTTTAATTAAACTTTTATTTAAATTAGATATGAAAAGGTGCTATAAAAGAATAGCTAAAGTAGATGAGCGTGACAGTAAGTTTTTTTATTATTATAGAATTTATCTTCTTATAGCAAAAACTATAATAAAAAAAATTAAAACCCCAATGTCGATTTCAAGCTCGAATGAAAAAGCTTGAGGGTATTTTTAAAATAAAAAATTTATACCCCCATAGCTTGGCTATAGCTTGGCTCAGCCACTGGATATGACGTATATAATACAACAACAACATCAAGCCTTTATCCCACTACGTGGAGTCAACTACATGAATCCTTTTTCTCCATTGTGTACTATCAAGAGTCAAATTCTTTTTTAAATCTAATAAAGAAGATCATTTTTAATATTTTATAACCAAGTCTTTTTAGGTCTACCTCTACCTTTCTTAACATAAGCCAAATCTAATATTTATATGATGTATATAATGATTATGCTAAAATATTTATATATTTCTTAATAGATATAATATAACATCAAGAGGAGCAATTAAAAATATAAAACTTATATTCAATATAGTCGACAAATTTTTCAATGATAATTGACAAACAATAAAAATATGATGGATTTATCATATGGACAAAAGTCCCTTTAAAGAACGTGTTAGACCGGTTTACTATACCATACGGGACCGGCTCAGGCGGAATAGAGGCAGAGAGTTCCGCCTCTCCTGTATGCGCGACCGAGCCGCCCAGTCCAAGAATGCTATTTAGGAAGGAATTTTGAGGGAGTTAGGAGGGAAATTCGAATGTAGGGACTGTTTAGAGATTTTCTTTTGGATTGTATGCATTAAATAGTTTGTTTTCCTAGGGTTAGGGCATCTTAAATTTGGCTGAAATTTGAGATCTCTTAGGTTTTTTTGGGGCTCTAGCGGCGTCTAGAGATTTGGGAGAGATAGATCCTCCTCTCGAAAAAGGATCAATTGTATCTTGCTATTTTTTTTTCGTTAGTTTGATTATCACAATAAAATTACTATTTTTCTGATTTTTTCTTTGGATTTGTGGATCATTCTCGTTGATTTCATCAAGATAGTTAGGTTTTACTTAGGAATTCCAAGTATTTCCTAATAAATTGGTATTAGAGATGTTCGATTCGGGTACCCATGGTTGGAAGAAAAGTAGAAGTATTGGAAGGGGAGATTGGGCAATTAAAATCAGATTGTGTAGAAAAGAATTCAAATTTCAAAAAGCTATTTTCAACCATCCATGAGAAGATCAATGAGAAGTTTGCCATCATGGAAGAAATGGTGAGAAATATACTCAAGTTCCAGACCAAAACGGCGTCACCAGAGGCAAGGGGAGCCACCAGTGACCAAGGGAGTGGAGGAAACCCTAATCCGATAAGGAGAGGGAAAGATCAGGAGGTGGAAATGTTTGGGAAGGAAGAGGGGATGCCACTTTTCGAGCCACTTCCAAGGAGAGGAAAGGGTGAAGAAGTGGGACTTTTAGTAGAGCTGCAGAATTTGGAAGGAGAAAAAGATTGGGAGAAGATAGAAGCACCAGACATGATTCTACCACCCCTACAACAGTATCAAGGGAAGTTCCAACAAGTTCAAGGGTAGAATCCTTTGCGAGAACTCGAGCATGTTATCATCTTGAAGGAAGGAGTCTCACCTATCAGTGTTCGTCTATACCGTCATCCCCAAATTCAGAACGAAGGGATTGATAGATTAATCAAGGAGATGCTCGAGGTAGGGATCATTCAACCTAGTGTTAGTCCATTTTTCAGTCCGATGGTATTAGTCAAGTACTTCAGCAACAGTTTCGTTTGTTCCACCTTGAGGACAAGGTAGCACTTTGGGAGGGGAGTATTGTTAGACCGATCCACTGGATCGGTCTCCTGTACGCGCGACCGAGCTGCCCAGTCCAAGAACGCTATTTAGGAAGGATTTTTGAGGGAGTTAGGAGGGAAATTTGAATGTAGGGACTGTTTAGAGATTTCCTTTTGGATTGTATGCATTAAATAGTTTGTTTTCCTAGGGTTAGGGCATCTTGAATTTGGCTTAAATTTGATATCTCTTAAGTTTCTTTTGGGCTCTAGCGGCGTCTAGAGATTTGGGAGAGATAAATCCTCCTCTCGAATAGAGGATCAATTTGTTATTTTTCTTTCGTTAGTTTGATTATCGTAATAAAATTACTATTTTTCTGATTTTTCCTTTGGATTTGTGGATCGTTCTTGCTGATTTCATCAAGATAGTTAGGTTTTACTTGGGAATTCCAAGTATTTCCTAACAAAAAGCTAACGTAAAAGGTTTAAATATCAATTGTAATGAATTATGAAATTTTGATTCCAACCAAATTGATGAAAGATTTTGAATTTAGTAGTTGCTTGAAGGCAGATATCATAAATAAATCCTCTGATATGTTGATGCAATATTGCTTCTTCCGTAAGATTCTTATTATATATATATTAAAAAACTAAGAACCAAAAATAAAATTAAAATCAATTAGATTTGTATATGTAGTAATTTCAATAGATAAAACATTAGAAATTATATTATTATAAAGTTCAATTGTTTATCAATTTCAACATGCATGATTTGTTCAGTTTCATGATTAGGAATAGATTCCAAATCTAATTAAGGTTCATCTTCATTTCATTTAAGATTTAATTTTGGTTAAACTCAGACTCCCCTTGCATGACTTTAGGTCCAAGATCATGAACAAGTTTTAGTATAATAATATTTGATTCAGATTTAAGAAAATCATATAGAGAATCATAATGTAATTATAAATATTTTTTTTTTATGTTTAACTCATCAATTAAATAATATTCACAAACTACTTCCATAGATTCAAATTTGACCATATATTCTCTTATAATGGTATATTTACTAGGATTTTTATGAGTTTTTAATGATGCTTCCTTATAAATTTCAAGCATAGGTTCAATAATCCTAATAAGAGGATTCTAATATTCCTTAACTATAAAGCTCAGTATAAAGCCCAGTATAAAGCCACACTCATTATCTTTGGTGAATTGTAGCTTAAATCATATTTAATTTTTTTATTAAGATTGTTAATGAAATAGATAATGATATTATAGTAATATATAGGCATATAGTTGTTGATCTCCATAAATATTTCACATCAATTGTGATCAACCGCAAAGAAAACGGACGCTAATGATACGATATTGTGAAAGTTCAGTTTGATATACACTGCACAAATCTACTCACTCAAAATTACCCGCTTCATCAAATAGACTGCTAAATATTTGAACTGTCGAAACTAGCAAGAAAGGGGGCGGGCTCCATCGAACACAATGATAATAGTGGACCATGGATGCAATGTCATGCAAGGCTGACTCAAAACACATTACATACATCAAAATCACTGAATTTGCAAAACAAACTATTTACATGTTTCTGGAGTGACACAAATAACTAAAAAGGATATCCATATTACATGGGTCACTACATGAGTAAAAATTCACTAAATTTACAAGACAAGGATGGACTTTTGCTGTGCATAAATGATACAACAACAACAACAACAACATCAAGCCTTTATCCCACTACGTGGGATGTGCATAAATGATAAGAAAATTAAAAAAAATAATACACATATTTATCATTATTATTATTTAAAAAATAGTTAAAAATCAAAATTAAATTAAAATAAAATCAAATCCACTCCTTGTACTTGTAGCTGCCGTGTATTCTGTGAATCCTATGTGTGTCGGACGCCTCACCACAATCCTCCCATCAAATCCAAATAATTAAAAAAAAAAAGCTAAAACTACTCCGTGCTTCCACTATACTCTTTTTATTTCCACTCTGATTAAAACTTTTTAGCATATTCTATAGCCTTCTCTCATTAAAAACCTACACACCAAATGCACGGTATGTTTTATAAGGCGCCTATCTACCTACAGATCTCCTAAGCCCGTCTCCTCTCCTTTCCATTCATTATCCCTACATCTCATAAACCCACACCTTCTAGTTGACATATGGCCTAATGCTACATATGAACTTTCGTGTGATTCTATGGAATGATATCTGCTTCCTTTCTCTTCTCAGAATTTGAACCCAACAAGCAATGGGAGTTATTGGATCTAGCTTCTCCAAGCACTGCAAATGCTATAGGTTGGAGGAGAATGAGTGGAGTCATTTCAAGATGTTAAAGGTAGGTGATTCAATGTTTGCAACTATAAGCAGTAAAGAAGAACCTTGCTTCTTAAGATCTTATTGTTTTTACTCTATCTTTCCTGAGGGAGAGGAAATGCTAAGCTTCTCTTCCGTGAAACCAGATGTCATGATGTTCATCAATAATAGGTCCTCACATTTCTATCACCATCCATTAAAATCATATTCTTCATCAGCTCTCCATATCTCAGGAATATATGAATGAGATTTGAAAGCTCAAATATTTTCCAGGAGCAATTCATCTAACCACCTCCAACTCATCCCACAAATTGCAAGCGACCATCTACAATAACAATCGAAGAGCTCCCAATTTCCCATGACTCCTTGCAAAACCACCGAGGACTATCTTACCTGAGCTACAATAAGCCATCTCTCTCCCCATTTCTTTCTCCCTCTCTTTATGTCATTATCTAATTCTCCATCACCCCCTCCCTCCAAGTCTCTCTCCCTTTCACCTCTATCACCTCTCTCACCTTTCCTTCTCTTTCTCTCTCTTCTATCTACGAAAAAAGAGCAAAAATAAAAAAAAGGAAGAGAAAAAGAAGAAACAAAGAATTGAAAAAAAGGAAGAAAAAGAGAAAAAAATGTTGTGTTTCTTTTGCCCTCACAACACTTGTCAATCTCACCACATCAATTCACTATCAACTTGTCATTTCATCCCTTTCTAGGCTATCACGAGGCATAATAGAAGCAGACAATTCGGACAGACATAATTCTTACCACATCCGTATTGATTTAACTCGTCAGGATCGAATGAATGAAAAATAGTCTGGCTTAATCATCCAAATATATACCTGACATTTAATAATGAACAAATATAATTATCATAAATATTGAAACAAAAATGTACATTTTTTGTATCAGGGTATATGTGAGATTACATTATTTTTTTATATATTTTATTATTTATTATATTAAAATAAATACAAAATTATATTAAAAGTTAACCACATTTATTAATTATTCACTCCTTTATTATGATTTTTGTTTTTTTTTTAATATGATAAATAATAAAAAATATAAAATAATAATATAATCTCACATATACCATAATACTCAAAATGCCCTCACATTTAACAGTTGGGGTTAATTTTAACTGTTACTTTTTGATCTTGAGATCAAATTGGGATATTTTCTAATAATCGGGAGACTAAATTAGGTCATTATGAAAATCTGAAATTAAATCGGACATTTACTAATAGTCTGAGAATTATTTTGGACTTCTACTCATAATTAAAATTATCAAGTTAATTATAGAAATTCTAATATATCATCCAAAATAAATTTATACATACTTAATATCTTTAATTTTCATTATAATGAGATTTTTTACAATCTCCAAATTTATACATCCAAAAATATTAATGTATAGAGAAAAATACATCATCCATTCTATGTGCCCCTTTACTTTTCTTGAAATCTGGATATAGCATCAAATGAGCAACAAGCCCAGCGAAATAAATAATTCTAACATAAAGTCAAACATATAAGAAAACGACATAAAATGCTATGCTTATCATATGTGCTATAAGAATCATTCACATTCAAATATGCATAATGGACTCAATGCAGTAGATGTTATTTCAATACTTGAGTAATTAATTACTGTTTTGAAAATCAAATAAAAACAACAAATAAAACTATTATATAAATGTAAAAATGACATTAATTTCCTATTTTCATCTTTATTTCTCATTATTAAGAATCATTACTTTAGAAATATCATATCATACTTATAGGCTTCGGCTCTTTAATATCATGGTCCCCCTGATAAAAGTTAGGCAAGCCAACTCTCTAGTATCAAGAGTCAATAATTCTTTTTTATTGCCTTGATAAATATTAGATTAATCAACTCTCCAGTATCAAGACAACTCCTTCATAAAAGTTGGGTTGACCAACTCTCTAATATCAAGAGTCAAGAGTTTATTTTCATGCATCTTTTCCCGCTAAAGATTGGGCCAACCAATTATCTACTAGTAGAAATCATCACTTTCTACGCAGATCATCAAAATCAGCCCACCTAACTCATATAGTATGACCTTTCATAGGATCCTTAATTCATTATCATTATATTAATATTTTTCATTCCATGGCACTAGCATATACATTTATTTATCATTTCATAATGATGTATATTGATGATAAAACATGATACATATAAAAATACTCTTTTGTACATCGTATGTCATTTAGCACATATACTTAAAATTAATGAGCATTAAAATGAAATAATATAAATCAATGATCATATGACATGCATAAACACAATATGCATTAAGCAATTTGATATTCTTTTGATATATTAGCATGCTAATTATGCAAAAATTTTCTAGTAGGCCAAAAAAATCATAAAATGTATAAATTTAATCTTAGAAATCATTCTATCTTTCCATTAGAAGTTGAGTGTCTTATCGAAATAATTAGGTCCCTGCGAAGGATGTCCTTATTTTCCTTTATCTAAAGCCTCAACATTTGATAAATATCCTAAAAATAACAATTTCATTAATTTGTAGCATTTCTAAATTCAATAATTTGATCTAGACATAAAATAATTTCTGATAGCATAATTACCTAAAATTCCAGAAATCCAGAATTTTACTGGCCAAAGTTTCTTCTTTTTTTTTATCTTTCTCTTTCCTTCCTTCGCTTTTTTTCCTTCTTTTTCCTTCTCTCTTCTCCTCTGTCTTTTCCTTCCTTTCCTCATTATTTTTTATCAGCTGCTACAGTACCAAACCTAGCCTTTGCAAGCCACTACTTGCTTCCACCTCTTTCCAGCTCTTTTGTTACACTGTGAGGAGTTTTAACTATGGATTCGGATATATTTATCTACAAATACATCTAACTTGGATTAGTTTCCTTCCCTAACATCCACCACCTCAAAGCAAAAGATCAAGGACATTGCATCTTTTGGAAAGAACTCATTAAATTTAGACAAAGCTTGGCTTGCATATGGTTTAAAGTATAATTTGATATCTACTAGGCAATTATGTGAGAGAGCTCAAGATGTAACTTTTCATGCATCTCATTGTATTATTAGTAATAACGAAATTATCTTTTTGGACATAAATATAAAAATGTCTATTTTATTAATTTATAGAAATCAAATGATGTTATGTTGAATTCCTTTGCTTAAAAATGACCACTGATGATGCTTGATTATTACGGGGCAGTTTGGTTGGAGGAAAAGTAAATGCAATGCATTTTAAATGCTTTATTTTTTAACTTTTTGGTGTTTGCTTGGCCATCGAAGTAAAGCAAAGTAAATTCGTAGTGTATTTGGAACTCCCATCTTAGTTCATTTTTCGTGTAAACTAAACTAGCCCGAATCGAGCATCTGTGTAAAATAGACTCCCGTTCGTCTCCCTTGTGCATCCCCTGTCTCCCGCTCAGCCTGCGTGAATATGCGCCCTATCGCATGCCCGGTTACGCTCTTGTGAGACTCCCGCGAGACCTGCTCACTTGCATGCATGACACCAGACCCTTGACAGCCTGCACTCATCGATCTCCCATCCGGTTTCCCACGCACGAACAAGACTTCCAAGCCTGAAGCTGATCCCTCACTGTTCGACTCCGACTCCCGTTGTGTTTGACTTCGTTGCTTGCGTGCAGAGTCGATATCCGCTCGAGAGCCGCACCTCCGCCCGTTGCGTTCGACTTCGTTGCATGCCGACGATTCTTCTGATTCACCTGTTGCCTCGGGGACTGCTTGGATGAGATGCTACTTTGCTACGAGGTATGTCTTTCCACTTATGAGCAACGCAATGTATGCCAGTCCATGTGGAAACTTGGAGCCACAGGATGGCCGCACCACCTCTTGAGGTGTGTCTTCTGTGTTTGGGAATAGGCACACTAAGTGCTCGATTGAATGTCTCATCCTTTTTTTTTTACTTTACTATGCATACACCCAACCAAACAGAAAAAAATAATTCTCCTGTATTCATTTTACAGATAACCAAATAGCCTCATGCATTTACTTTACATTGTATTCACTTTACACTGCATTCACATTACAGCCAACCAAACAGCCCCTACATAGAAGGCTAATTCATGCTACATGCACACAAAACAAAATTTTAAAATATGATTCAGTCATTAACTTGCCTAAGACCAATTTTCACTCTAATTCTATTTATGATGCTTGTGTTCATGACAAGCATGCTAAAAATTCTTTTAAGAGTAATAATATTTATCTCCATCTCTAAACCTTTAAAGTGATTGTATATGAATTTATTTGGACCTATTAGCAATACTAAATTAGTTGGTAAGAATCATGATTTGGTTATTATGGATGATTTTCTAGATACACTTGGCTGTTGATCTTTGTAAACGAATATACTGCATTTAAGGATTTTATAAAGTTTGCAAGGTATGTGATGTGGACATCCGACCGTGAAAGCTTATCAGAGGAGGAGATGAAGATCGACGGCCATGATCGCACCATTTTATTCTAAATTATTATTTGTATTTTTGATTTATTTATGTATTTTTCTGTTTTTACCCTCACTCGAGGGAGTAGGTGTTTGTGACCCCAGGGGAGCACTTTTATCTTTTGTTTTGTTATTGTATCTTAGGCTATTTATAGCCCCTTTTCTTCTTGTAATGGTTAATGGATGATTAATAAAAAAAATTTCAGCACTTTGTTCTAGGAGCTATAGGAGTTCTTAGAAGAGTGGAAATCCCTATGTGAGGGAAAAGCAATACCCACCAGCCGTAGGAAGCATCCGGACTCGTGGTTTGAAGTCTCTAGGTGAGGGCAACGTAGCACCCATCAGCCGCAGGAAGCGTTCGGGCTCATGGTTTGTCATTCTTTCTCTAAACTTCCTTTCTCCTTCTCCCTTAACCGCCGGCCAAAATCCCTCCATAGCCACTGGCCAAGCTTCCCTCTTCCCCTCCTCCAACAGTCGGCCACCACCCTCCGTTTTCTTTTAACCGCTGGCCTCCCTACACCACCCAATCCCACAACTCCAATCTCCACCACCAGCCCTTCTCTCATAACCGCCGGCCCCTCCCCCATAAATTTTGAATTCAAAATAGCCTCTTTATTACTTTCCTAAATTAATCTATTGTTAACTTGAAAAGTTCTTAATTTGAATTTCAAAACCTTTCCGGATTAACAAATCTATTTTTGAAAGCCTTCCCCTAATTCTTCTAAATCTGAAATCAATTTTAGATTTTAATTTTAAATCTCATTAATGCCTTGGACCACATACATCGAATGTGGACATCTCTCCCCTCCTCCTTTGCCCCCCCCCCCCCCTTCCCTCATATATTAATTAATTCCCCACAATTAATGCTCTCAATCAAATCCCTTTCACTCTAAAATTTATTCTTTCCTAAATTAAGTTGTTCTAATTTTAGTAAGTTTTTGAATTCAAATTCAAAGGAATTTGAAATTTCAAATTTAGCTTAATTTTGGAAAGCCTTCCTTCAATCAAGGATTGGATAAATATGAAATTAATTGGGAATCAATTCGAATTCCACATTCATTGAACCTGGACACCTACCTTCCCCTCTCTCTTTGGCCAGCCTCTTCCCTTCCTTTTCCAATTACTTGGGAAATTTAAAATTCAAATGACCCCCCCCCCCCCCCCCCCCCCCTTTCGTTCTACATCAGTATGTCAAAAAAGAACAATGATTTCAAATTTATAAAATTTAAATAGATCATAGTGGAGAATTTAAAAAATTAATTATTTAATGATTATTATAATGAGAATGATATTAGGTATAATTTATCTACATTAACCCACAAAAATTTTGAAGTTTTAATTATTGAAATTAAAAGATCTCAAGATTAGGTTATTGTAAGAATTTTGGACCTAAAAGCATCATCAGTTCAATAATTATTAGATCAAGAAATTTAGAAGAAAATAACTGAGACTCAAAAGATGCTTGAGATCAAATATTTAGCCCTAGAGAGTGTCTAGAGTAATCATCAAGTTTATAATTGCAAAATAATAGCTCAAACTCAAGCTTTATTACAAAATTTATAAGCTCAAATTAAAATTAAGAATTATTTATAATTATTTTGAAAGAGTATGCATATATATACCTAAAATATAATTATAACTTATATTTAACTCATTTATATGCTTTGAGCATGTTAAAAAATTTTGGAAAAATTCTAAAATTAACTCAATTGACATAATTTTATTACCCGTTTTATTGTTCATATAATTTAAAATTAAAATACTATTAAATATATACTTATCTTATAATTATAAAATTAACTTTCAATTTTACTTTCATTAAATTCACGTTACTTTGTACATGCAAAATCATATCTAATTTGTATATTTTATATCTTAAATTGATTAATTTATTTAAGTTCAAACTTATAGCTTATATTAACTATACTTTCATTTCCCTTAGCTACAGGCAAAGAGCCGAACTGATTCTACATTTTCGCCTTCGTTTAAATAATTAGTATGACAAAGGAATATATCTATATAAATTTATATATTAGCATCCAGTGACTAACTTTGACAATTGCTAATTAAATATTAAAAATTACATATAAACTATAATATTCGTATGCTATAATATGATATACTTATCAAATATTATAATTTTCATTGCTTTCACATCTAATATCATATTCCATACATAATATTATTTTCAATATGTTCTTATAAGAGGAAAAAAACCAAGTTGGCCCCTTTTTTTTTGAAGGATCAAAATAATCCTTAACTATATAAAAGTACTAATTTAGTCCCTTTCTTTAAAACAGGAACCAAATTAATCCTTCTAAAATCATTTAGGTCCCTATTTAAAATTCAAGAAATTAAAATAGAAATTTTAAATAGCTGAGGACCATTTTGATCCTTTCTAAAAAATCAGGGATCATTTTGATCTTTATCTCATTCATATCATAACAACCCATGTATAGCATAGTGTCGTTGTACATTTGTTCTACCAACAAAATATTTTAGCTATCTGCCACAAAGAATTTAATGACATTTTCTTTAGCATTTTTCTAAGGTAGTTCTGAGAATATAAATAGGAGGGACTATTTTATAGAATGAGGGGCAAATAAAAAACTGTGAAAATCTCTTTCAAAAATTTCTGAACTTCTCTTGACCAAAAACTAAAAGAAAATTTTCAAATCTTCCCACCAAGTGTTCTCCCATCTTCGTAAATTTTTATTCCTTTGGTTTGCATGCATCAAAATATTCAAGCAATCACATTTTTGAGAGATTTTACAGAACCTGCTTTTCTGTCCTAGTTTTTCATTTTGCTCTCATGTTTTTCTCACCAAAATTATTATTTTTTAATGCAGATCATTTTTGTGAGGTGAAAAAAACAATTGAGAGCAATTGAGATCTATTTCTTTGCACTCAAAATTATTTTTATAAAAACAGCATTCATTTTATTTAGATCTCATGTTTCTCTCACCGAAATTAATTTTCTTCAATTAAATCAATTGTGTGAGACAAAAATAGTGCAAGCTACTGTTTTATTTTCTGAATCTATTACTTGGACTTAGAATTATTTTTTACAAAATTAGTGAGCAAAATATAATTCATCTTCAAGCATTTTTGTGAAAAATTATTGTGAGGTCACACTTATTTTCGCCCAAATCAGTGAAAACATATTTTATTTTGACATATTTTGTTTATCTTAAACATATTTAATTTTCGTGTAAAATATTTCTTACATAAATCTATATCAACGCTTTAACTCTTGTGAGTTTTATAGGATGTGGGGAGATTAAAAGTTGTAAAATCGCCTTACATTTTTAGTCTTTTATTTTATAAAATATCAAGATCTAAATTTGTCAAAATCAAGTTGTATATTTCTTTTACCTAAACCGTTGAATTACTACAAGTCTCATATTACATTTCAAAATGAGTTATACTCACTCATATAGGAGAGTACATAGGTTGTGGTATACTTCTCCATTTATGAAAAGTGTGGATTAGTGGATTCCTAGCCCGGTAGTTCGTTAGGTGTGGACGTAGGTAGGATTGGTGGCCAAAACATGTTAAAATTTCTGCATCAAATTATGTATGCAAGTTAATATCTGTGTAACTCATTTTTATTTGCATTAATTTTTAGATGTAGTCATAGTTTTTAAAGCCCAATTTATCCCCTCTCTTGGAGGCCATAGTCATCCCAAACTCCAGCGCATTATCTTCTCAAAATTGTCTTCATTGTTCTGAATGTCCATTGCTTTGAGTGAGTTCTCACTAATCATACATATATCATATTTAAAAAGCATACACCAATATACTTCATTTTGAATATCCCCACCAAAATCGATACAAAATGAGACAACCTTGATATAAACCTGCTATGATTAAGAAAACCTTGGTCACAACACGATTATTTTACTAGTGAATCTCTGACATACATTTTACAAAATTTTTCTTGATGCACCAAATCTAGTATTATGGTACTCGATCACATGTCTTCCCAAGATCAATAAAAATTACATGAAGATCCTCTTTATATATATATTTTTTTTCATTAATTGACTTTACACAAAATTCATGCCCATAATGAGTCTTCTTGGCATAAGGCAAATTGATTCTTTGATATTAACATAACTTTTTTGAGTCTATGTTCCATTATTGTCTTCCAAAAATTTTATATATGATTCATAAATTTGATTTGCCCGTATTTACCAGAATCATAAGCAAGCCCTTTGTTTTAGACATTAGAACTTGGTAATAAATGTTTCTTTTATAATTATTTAGTATCAGCTTAATTTTAAAATTTAAATGAAAAGATTTATTAGCCAAGCTACTCCAACATCACCCATCACTATACAAATCTAAATATATATCTCATCCACACCTGATGGATTCCATTCATGCATTCTCTTAAAGCTAACTCCATTTCACCTTTTTGTGGATAAATCTTATAATAAACCTTGTTGTTTTATTAATTAAGCTCTAATCTCTCAATAAATAATTTTTCAAGGTGGTATTCTCATTTTTCTCTGATGTTTATATCTATATTTGACTCTCAGAGACAGAATGTAAAACAAGCATATACGTGAGAAGGTTGGAGTAGCTCCAATGGCAGATGAGATTAGAGAGAGTCGACTTAGATGGTTTGCTCACATAAAACATCGGCCTTCTGATGACTCGATAGGAGAGTAGATGTATTAGATTTGGCCTATGTTAAGAAATGTAGAGGTAGATTTAAAAAGACTTGGTTAGAAAATATTAGAAATTACCTTTTTTTATTATATTTAAATAAGATTTTGATTCTAAATATGACACAATGGAGAAAAATGATTCATATAGCCGACCCCACATAGTAGGATAAAGGCTTGATGTTATTATTGTTGTTGTTGTCTATATCTATAACTGAGATCATATTATCATCACTTTTAATGAATCAATTAAATCAAACTCCCTAGATATTTGATTGCTTGCCTTGGTTATTTCATTAATCTCCTTCTCTTCTTCCTTAGACCAAGCACATAATATAAATAATCGCAAGTTATAGCTTTTGCTTTATTCATAACCGCTTTATAATTCTTCTAGCTTTCTTATAATCCTTATGTCTGGTAACCTCTCTATATGACTTCTATCTTTTTAACTTAGTACCAATCACCTTATTACTAACCCTATTCATATCAAAACTTTAATTTTTCAATTCACCATCTACCACTATCCCTATCTCAATCCTATTATGAACCCTTCACCATTTACTGCTATCCCTATTTCATTCCTATTATGAGCCCTTGCAATAGCTTATAACTTTTTTTTTTTTTTTACATCCTGAATTTCTCCCACATTCTTTTAATTTTTTGAAAAGTAAATATAAATGATATTGACTCTTCTTCTCATCATTATGTTCAACAATAAGCATTCTCCAGTTAGCTTCAACATAAATTTATACCAACCACTCCCATTTATGTCATGTCAAAGTTATGTGCTCAACTTTTAAAGTGTAAATGGTGGGATCAACTGCAGACGGCATGTCTCTAAATTAGCATTTAATTTACAAGCTCTAGGCAGTTTGCCTTCACACAAATATGACATTGGCCAGCATAGGCACCCAACCAGATTGTGTGGCAGTCGTTCTATATTATGAAATGTGGGGCAAACTGCAATCAATACAAGTTTGCTCAAGAAGAATAGACCGCCATAATAGGTTTTGGAAACATCCATGTTGAACATTGAATCAAAGCATCCGTGGCTCATGTGATGTGGTGTTCATACCTCCCTTTAAAGTGAGAGGAACATCAGTTATTAATGATGCCCGCAGACTCCACAAAATCAACATGGTGATTCATGCCTCCATACAATCAAGACTTTCTTGTGGTGTCGACCTCAAATTATGAACCACAACTCAGCATCAGAATGAGCCACTTTCCAATTTGATTGACCCAATAAATAACCCTAACAAGATCCAGGATGACAACCCAATTTACTAGCACCCATCCCAGAGTACTCCCTGTTGCTCAAACCACAACGAAAACTACAAATGAAATATTCTAAATGGATGGAACATGATCTCATATGTTGAAATTGAGTAGCGATGACAAACAGGTGCTTGGTCACCTAAGAGGTTGAGTAAAGTGAAAATAGAGGAAAGCGAATAAGGTTTTTATGTTAAATGACTCAATAATTTTTTATTGAATGAAAATTCACCTTATGGCCAAAGAGGTTTAAATTGAAGTTGTAGACAACAAGCATGTTGCCGAGCACTCAAGAAGTCAAATGTGATGAAAATGGTGGATAGCGAAAATAGAATTTAAATGAAATCATGAAAATAATATTAAATAGCAACCATGTAATAATATTAGATCAATCGCTAATTACATCAAATGGATTATTGCGATGTATCTTAAATATTGAAATAGTTCATAAAGGTCAAACTACATAAAAATCGAACTCCAATCAGGAGAGTCCAATGATAGGACTCAATTTCAGTGCAAGTTAGGCTTGTCCCCTTTTCAATAATTTAGGCATAATTCTCTTGTTTCTAGCTTGAATCATACAAAATTTGGAGGTTAGATTCCATATTCAATTCTCTACAACTTTCATGCTCTACTTTATTTGATCTCGGGTTGATGAGACAGTTTTCAAATAATATGAGAAATCAAAATTCTAGATTGCAGTAATTATTTCAACCTTTCCTCCCTAATTTGGGTATAACTCTTTTTTTTATCAGAATCATACAAAATTTAGATAGTAGATTCTTGACACGACCATCTACAACTTATGTTCTCTTCAATTTGTGGCCAATTTCAAGTAGATGAGACTATTTCTAAATAATGTGAGAAATCTAAAATCTAAATTTTAACCATTATTCTAACTCATTGTCATTAATTTGGGCATAAATCCCTTATTTCTCATAAAAACATAAAAAACATGGATATAAATCTAACTCGATCCCCTATAACACTTTAGCGTCCTTCACTTTGGTCCGTTTCAAGTTGATGAAATCCATATTTTGAATTATTTGAGGAACATAAAACTTGATATTCAGCAGTTGTTTGTTACGATCCCTTCTCACCAACATAGGCATAACTCCATCATTTCTCATTTAAATCAAACAAAATTTGGAGAGAAGATTCTTGACTTGATCTTTTACAAATTTTGAATTTTTCCCTTTGGTTAATTTCAAGCCAATAGGACAACTCTTTAAGAATGTGAGAAGCCCTAAATTTGAATTCAACAATTATGTCAGAATTGTATGATCTTTTGTATTATTGGAAAGCTTATTCAATATTTTATAACTTTCATTTTCACAAGTTTGGCTAATTCCAACCATAAAAAATTGCAGATTTCATTGCAAAACCAATAAAGTTTTGAACCACCAAAAAAATAGTATCAAATGCTAACGGAAGTGAAGAGGTTTTAGCCACAAATCTCCTAAACAATAATCCAAACCTCCCCATTAACCCAATAAATACCCCAAATAACTCATGGCTAATATTACAAGATCATGTCCATCTACATTCTCTTGCTTTCTCCACTTCACAAACACCTCGCAATAAGAGAGAATTTTCAACGCCCTCTCACATTCTCCATATGCAACTTTCTCAATGCAATATGAAGATTATTTTGCAAAATTATACCTTTTTTTTGCCTAAAATGACCATGTATGCCTTTTGTGACATGGTGGGTATAAAATGTCCTCATCTATTCAACATCTATATGTGCTACTTTTTAACATGATCAAAGACACTTTGACACTTTTTTGGTTGTAGTGTCTCATTGACATCATATAAACACTTTCTTAATGTTGTGGGAGAGCCTAACACATTTTCAACCCCCCCCCCCCCCCCCCCCCCCCCCCCCCTCTTTCAGGAGGTAACGTTGTCGGAATGAAATGAATGTAGCTAAAAGAAAATTAATGAAATAAGAAGAATGCAAAAAATGATGAGAAAACTATTGAAAATGGTAAAATAGATAAAATATTAAAAACTTTCAAAAATATCAAAAAAAATATAGAAAAATCCAAAAAAATTTCATAAAATATTTTGAGCATTCTTGATATTTCTTATGGAATTTCGAGCCATATCGCTCTCATTTTCTTGTAAAAAAAAAAAGAAAAATACTTTTTTTAAAATTATAAAAAGGGGTAGAAGATACCCAAGAAAAATACAAAATTCTAATTAGCCTATAGAAATATATTTGACGGGTCAATATCTCGATAGCTATATAAATCATGAAAGAACGATACCACTAATTTTCTCTTATCTTGATAGAACTAAAACTCTTTCTTGAAGACCTGAAATTAATAATTCAGTTGCAAACTTCACCAAGATATTTGAAAATGCATTTCCATAAGGTCTTTAAAATCCTTTGTGGCAAATTCATCCAACAAGTAAATCCTTTGGGTCACCATACTGACAAGACATGGTCATGAGTCTCAATCCTTGAGACTTTCTTAGGTTCGATCCACTGCACGTGACTGTGTTAACGCAACCTGTATCCCAATTATTGTCATGAAGAAGGAATGTTAAATCTCTCATCTTTGGTTGATAACCTTTACTATTAAGGATCAAGATCATTCCTAACAAATGAAGTTTATTAGGAGATATAATCAAAGTTTCTAAGTCAATCCTTGAGAGGTGCGTCAAGAACCAAGTTCATTACCACTAAAAAAATAAATATCTACAAGAAAAAAAAAAGCATAAGCATCATGTCAATCAATGTCATTGTTGCTAGGCTCATTTTGTATGTAAGTATCCTAATAGCCCTATATTAAAAATATGAAAATATCTATTGTTGTGATTCTTTCATATGTAACTTAAAATTATCTCATCCCCGACGACAAATGGTGTGGTGTATCATAGCAAGACATCATCAAAGGGTCACCTTTTTTACTCAAAGATCACCAACTTCATCTTCATCAATTAATGCCTCCACCTCATAAGTAATGAAATAGAAGCAACACAAAAAAATAAAACCTCAATCAAATAATGGATAATTTATAGGGTTGTAGCTAGGTTGCCAGTAACCTTACCTCATGAAGGCCATAAAACTAAATGATCAGTTAATCATGACTAGAAGGAATTTCATCATTGTCTTCATGACCTACATTAACCAAATGCCTACCTTTAAGATAAGACCTCTAAATAGAAGTCCCCGAACTCAAAGACAAACACTTTCAAGTCTTTCACACATGATAATAATAGTTTTAATAAATTATAATCAAAGGGGATCCTATCATAAAAACACTCTCAATTTCCAAGAAAAATGTATTTCCGGTTATCTTTATGATGATAGCATAAAAAATGCAAAATCATAATGAAGGGAACTCCATCTAAACACAACCATCCATTAAATGAAGCACTAGTAAATAGGCATAAAAAAGGGCAGTTAAACCAAGCATTGGCAGAAATTGTTCATACTGATTTAGATAAATTGGAGTTAAGCCCATATACAACTCTCCAAATAATAAATGATTTAATGACACATTTCCCAAACAATTAAGGTAATTAGGACAACAATGATAAACTTTTTTCCAGCATAAATTAATTTTTTTCTGCATATTTTTTAACAGTAACACCTCTAGTATAGCCGTGCACGTCTCATATATCGCAAAATTCACAATATGAAGTCACAAATTAACTAAAAATCCTTAAACACCATGAATATCACCTTTTTAGTAATAACCATCTGAACAAAAACATGGCATAAATGCTTTAACATTCTGCTAAAAAGTGCCCCAAAGATCAATCATAATTTATCCAATAAAATGTGAACTGTGTTTAAATGTGACTTACGAAAGGAGGAAAAAGGAACTTATGTGAAAGCTTACCAAGAGATATGCATTGGAATTAAAAAAAAATAAAACGCAGCTGCAATGACCAAACAAGGATGAATAAATCAAAAGGAGCGTAGACAGTGATAAAATGGTTTATGAGTGAGCAGAACAACATTCCCGGTACTATTAATAGCCTCAAGTAACTGGATGCACCATGTTAGAATAATCAAACGAGGTGCCTTCAATCAATCAAAAAGCAAATTAATCTAATTAAAGAAGCATATCACTTTCGAATATAAGTTATAGGTGCTTGTCTTTATATTTTAGCAGGTAAGACTTCAGGCAATAACAACAACAAGCCTTTATCCCAAGTGGAGTCGGCTACATGAATCCTTTTACTCCATTGTGTCAGGCAATGATTATGATAAATATGCCTTTGAAAGTATTTATTTTAACAGGTAAGACTGTAGTAAACATTTGTATGAGAAGCATCTGATTATGAAAAACTTATATCCATTAACAATGTGCAATCTACTAATTTGATAAGGTCAACAAAATAACCATGAAGAGCGATAATATCTAGAGTAAGCATGCACTTACTTCATGAACATGCTTCTCAAGTGACTTAAGCTTCATATCTGCTTCACTTTGCCCATGAATTATGTCAGTTCGAAATTCACCCACTGATCGCTCAAGCTTGTAACAAAATAACTCCAACTGAGTCAACCTTCCATTGATTTCCTCAAGATTCCTCATAAAGTTGTCAGCATGTTTTTTCATGCAAATTTCAACAGCAGATATTACATCTTCTCTTGGAAATTCCTCTTGTTGTCCATATACATTAGTTGGCCTCCCAACTTTGTTTTCATGGAGGTCCTGCATGGATAAGACCAACTCACTCATCAATAAAACCAAATAAATGTATCAAGAAGTTTAGTTTGATTACCCAATAATACAAAAAAGATGGATGAGAAAGAAGTGTCACAGCCACTTAAATAGATGCACATAAAAGCTTTTTATGTCAAAATCATTTCAAAAAAAAAAAAAAAACAAACACGGCGGAACAATCTCTAGCAAAAGAAATTTGAGCACTTGAAGTTGCAGCCTTGATGCTCTAATTTCAAAGAATTGACGGAATTTTGGTTGATCCGCTACTGATGCAATTTAGTTGATTAATCAGTATAAAGCTTTTAAGAACAAGAAACTTCTATACCGTATAGAACAAAGCAGTTCGGCTCTATGAAAAAAAAATCAACAAAAAGAAATTGCTCTTGCTCAAGAGAGGCTGACGCTTTTGGCATAACCAAAAAACAATTCAGAATAAATTATGCTAGACTTTCAATGTTTAAGGATCGGCCAGATTGGCCACCGTTCCAAATATGCTAATCTCTATTGTCTTCTCCTAAAAAAGGACTAAACAGAAAAGCCACAAAAGCGAGATCTTATCTTATCCAATCCAATCCAATTCAACAACACCAACTCAAACCAAGGTCTTTTCATCAATCCCAGTTACTCGATCAAAGTCCAAGGTAGCAGTTACCTTCGCCAATACCTCCGATCGCTTCGCATTCGCCGTCTGATCCTGCTGCTGCGTGTAATCGTCATAAGAGAACAAGAGTTCATCGGAGGCGAAATCAAAAGATCTAGACTCCGATGACATCGGACGCCTCGAAGACCCGCCCGACGCCATCGATAACCCGAATCTGAGTTCCAAAATGGAAAATAGGACAAGGGACAGGGTTATAAGAAAGAGTAACGAAGCTGCACTGTTCCTTCCACCTTGCTTTGTTCAAAAGTTCTAAAAAATCAATGATGGAAGAAGAGGAGTGGACTCGGTCAGCCGGAAAAGTCGCGGTCGATTGATTAGCGACCTAAGGCAAAAGCAATCCGCAGACCGCAGTAGTTGTATCTTACTGCAGCTTATCTGGTGACCATGGTGGGACGAAGTGAACTTGGAATGAGCCGTTATGGTCTACTGGTCCAAGAAGGCTTCGGTGAATCGGCGTTTATTTTTTTATTTTTTATTTTTGGACATTTAGGCGAATTAAGGTTTTCTGTGACACAACTTTTTTATTATTTTTAAAGCCATTTTTTATATAAAGTAAAGTCATCAAATTTAGGCTTTATTTGGGACGGCTTTTTTCTTGCTTTCTAAAAGTTTTCTAGTACAAAAATTTCATGAATTTGAAATTTTTGTACTAAAAAATCGTTTTAAAAAGCAGTGCGAAAGTTGTCCCAAATGAAGTCTTAGAGGAAGAAGAAACTCAAAGCAACACAATAACCCCCAAGAACCAATTTTTAAGCGAATGGCTTTAGAAATAGCTGGGCATAGAGTGTATTGGCTTTTGATATTGTTTCCAAATCTTCTATCTTTTCTTTTCCTCCCCACAAAAATAAACTATGCAACAAAGAGAAGATAAACAATATTTTTGAGAGTGTTAGCATTTCCTTGCAAATTGGCAATATATATGATCAAAATTTTGGAATAGGTTCTAATCTTTAAAATGTCAAAAGATATAATCACATTCAAAAAATAGGTGCATTATAGTCTCATAAACATCAATACAGAATGACCAACAAGTGTCAACTTCTATGTTGCGGATTTTTAGAGTAACAACTATTTAAGGCTCCCCTCATAACAAATTAAGTATAAGAAGAGTACCTAAGATCGCATTTTCAATAAAACATATTTCCACCATTGTAGTACCTCAAAGCTTGCATAAATTTCAGAAATGAAGCTTTTAAAAGTAGGTTTTGAGTTTTCCCTCGAGAACATTAAATTCGCATCAAGATCAACCTAAATGAGCACATCTTTAATCACATTAAAAACCTCCTCAGAAGGTGCACATAATTAAGCCATTCACCATTTCTAATGATAATAGATAGAGCAACCAAAAATCACATTAAGGGGCACAAAGTTTTCAAGAACGATTTCAATGAGGCCTTTCTCGGCACACCAAGGGTCCCAAAGGGTGGAAATCTTAGCTCCATGATGAATTTTCTATGTAATATGAGTTGTCATAACATCAATAGCACTTTTTTGGCTCTACCATAAAATAAAGCCCTTAGAAGATGTGGGATTCCAAAAATTCCCATAATTATAAGACCTCCAACAAGAGTGCAGGCCTTGGGAATTTAAACAATACTATAGCAAGGAGCAATTAAAGGTGAAAGAAGGAGCTAGATGGAGGGTAGCCGAAACACCTAAAGTTCTTGGGTTTTCAAGTGTTGGACTAAGAGATCAAATTCTTTTTTTTTTGGTGTTAATGTCACCATGATATAAGAACCTAGAACATATCTTGGTAAATCAATTTGCAGCAACTCTTAAGTAAAATGGCACCACGGATCAAGTATGCGATGGAATTCCAAATGTTGAATTTAAAGTATTGCAACCTTCTACCAAAAGAGAAGGTTTTAGCTTTATATCCATCTAACAACATGACAGATTATAGGTATGCCCTAGTAGGTGATGATTCTGTTAATATTAGGAATGTTTAGCAACTCCAATAGATTATTTTGATCAGGGGTATTTTTTGAGAATGTGATGAATCTTTAAGGGGGTTAAAAGCTAACCCAGATAAAATTTTGAAGTGCATAAGAATATTTTTGAGATCTAGCATGTTTTAAAGGTTGTCATTATCAAAGACAGATAAGTCATCTGCATATAATAGATGGGAGAGATGAAGATCACCCATAGTGATACCTAAATAGTCTTAGGAATAAAAAAGGTTAAAAAGTCCATCCATAATTATGTAAAATAAGTAGGGGGCAATAGACACCTTTATCTATGGCCAGATCATGAATTAAAGAAACTCTCAAGATTATCTTGATGCACACAGAGAAATGGACATTATCAATTCAAGCTTTAACCTATCCAATAAATATTTAAGGAAAGCATGTAACATGAATCTTGATCTAGTTATGCATTTTAAATCCTATAGTGACTAAATTTCTTCAAATAAAATTAGAATTGAAAAAGGATAAAGAAAACCATAAGAAGTGAAAATACCCCTTAGAGTAGTAGCGTTATGGCGTTGTCTTTTATGTTTGGGAAGAGGATTTAGGGGAGTGTTGCAGTGTTAGGTGGCCCCACTGCCACACTCAGCTTTTGGTTTGGGGAATTTGAGAATATCTGGAATATTTTGGATAAGCACAATGACATTGGGGAGGTGAGTGTCATGGTGTTGGACTAAAAATAAGGTTTTTATAGATAAAATATCTAAATCCATTTTTAAAAAACCCCTCACCAACCCCATTGCTAGAGAAGGAAGAGAAAAGGAAAGGGAGAGGAGAAGAAAGAGAGAGAAAGAAAAGAGAGAGATTTGGAGGTCGTGATTCAAGATTCATCTATCGAGCTAGTTGAGGATTTCATGGAGCATGAGGTTGACTTCTAAACACCTATCTCTGATTTCAGTTCTAATAACTTTATAATAAGCTATGAATAAAAATATATTTTTTTTATTTTTTACCGTATAACCTTTTGTATATTTTATATGATTTATTCTAAACACTTTAACTATAAGAAGTTGAATTTTCACCAGTTGATTTTCTCTGTGATGATATCTATGGATATTGAACAAATGAAGAAATTCTAGTTTTAATTCCTTAAAAGTCTTGAAATACTGCTTTCAATATTCCTCTAAAATTATTATTGAAATGGAAAATGTTCAATGGTTAGGCTTTTACAAATGTAATGTGGCTTAATATTGGCAATTCTAATAGTTCATGCATCATCTTAATCATGTTTAATAAATTACTGAAGCATTCAGTTTGCATAATGCATGGCATGGCATTGAAGAAGTTCTAATATCTAAAATATGATAAGTGCACTTTATGAAATAATACAAGGGCCCTATATATTTTATTTTAGCCTCATCTAGCTTGTATTGATGTGAGAGAGATTCTGGCCCCACTTGCTAAATGCCAGTGTGGGTGGTTATTTTGTTATGTTCCTGCCTCACTTGTTGTATGCGGGTGTGGGAAGTTAAAGGGAGCTATAAGGGGAAGTGAAGTTATAAATAGGCATCGAGACATATGTGTTATAACCATGCATTGCATATTCTGAAAATTATATGAATTAAGTAGAAATATTACTCTAAACATGCTCTGATAATAATACCCAAGATTTTCATAAATGCAAGCATGAATTTTCCCTCTTAGCATATATATATATATATATATATATATATATATATATATATATATATATATATATAATAGCCAAAGGGATATATACATATATTAAATTCATTGCATTTATATTATTAAAAGTTAATTAAATTGATGTTCACTATAATAAAGTATTAATGTAACACGTTATTAATTGTTAATTATTATAAAAGTTAATTGTTAATTATTATAGCAACCAACCTTACCAAATGGTGCATGCATTGGCTAATCACTCATGATCAAATTATGTGGTTGGGAATGACTATAGGGGTTAGTGGAGAGTTAGTGGAGGTATATTATATTAAGTTAAATTAAATCTATAGCATTTCTCCATTTCATTTCTTCCCTGCCCACCAGTAGCTCTCTGGAGTTTGAACAAAGAGTAGGCCATGAGCAGGAGGCGATCTGGGAGGGACTATTGTGGCTCATTTCTGAAAATGGTAAGGAAATAAGGAAGGAAAGGAAGGGAAGAAGAGAGGAAGGAGATTTGAGAGGCGGAAATAAAAATTTAGGTTGAATGAGGAGGAGTTCAATTGAGGTAAAGTTTTATATAGCCAGATTTTTTTTATTGAATTCATGTATAAATGATAAAATGTATTCTTTAGGTTTTTTATAAGAGGAAAAAAAGTTCAGGTGTTTTAGGAGAGAAAATTCATACGATTACCCGAATGAATGAGACGAGATATTCAATTTGTATTATAAGAAATGATCACATTTACATATGATTGTGATAACATATTTATGGAATTGTGGTAGCATTATTCTTATAGTAATCTTATAATTTGTTTACTAGTACACTTAAGTTTAACAATTGCTTAGTTGAGTTTACTGGATGTATAGATGTATGTTATGAAAATGTGAAGCTTAATGAAAGGTAAATGTGAAAAGTCATATTATAAGGGATATGCCAGCACAAGTAAAGGTGAAAAATCCGATGAGATTAGCCTTAGGAACCATACAAAAGGTACCCGACTCTCTCTCTCTCTCTCTCTCTCTCTCTCTCTCTCTCTCTCTCTCTCTCTCTCTCTCTCTCTCTCTCTCTCTCTCTCTCTCTCTCACACACACACACACACTCACACACGCACTACTAAATTGGATCCAACCTTAAATGAGATAGTTGTAAGTGTGCAAAAGCCTATAATCATCATATGGCTTACCTAAAGTATTGAAAAATAAGCATAACAAGAAATATGTGGAAAGTTAAAGAATACATATAATGATTGGCAATGGTATACGTTGATTATTTATACATCTTATGATTCTTATAAAAATTTATACATTATTTATAATTGAATGCAAATTCTATGTTTCTTTTTTTTTTGGACTAGGATTATTTATTTCATTGAGCTTTTAGCTCACTGCCAGTGATTGTACTATAGGAAAAGGGGAAGAGCCAGCTGGGCTCTAGGTAGGAGGGTGACTGCATTTTTGTGTACATACATTTTGGGTATGCATCAAAGTAAGAGTAGTAAGCTGCACAGTAAGACTTTTTAGTATGATTTAAAAGTTTGTAAAGCTTTGTATTTTATTTAAGGTGTTTTGAATATGCTTATAAATATAAAATTTATAGATAAATTGTTAAAACTGGAAAGCTTATATGTTGGGATGGTCTGAATAGATTATTTTTTATTCACTCGATCTTGATAGAGTAATTCAGGGTGGGTATTAATAAGAGATATGTCTAATCTGATCCTCCCTATTAGTTACACTCCCGATTAATCGAATGGTGGGTTAAAATGGGGTGTGACAAAAATTGGTATTAGAGATAAATCAATCTAATTGAAACATAATTAGATTTAGAAATAAAGTAAGATGAGATTAAAAAAATTTTGATTTATACAGAGCTATAAGTTGGATTGAACCTTGGATTCATCCTAGTAGACTTGAATAAGCATACGCAAAATATGATTTAATTCTTTAAAATGATCACATGTATTAAAAGAAGTATATATAAGTATGACGGCTTTTGAGACTAGATATGGTCATTTTGAGTTTGTAATAATGCCTTTTGGGTTGACGAATGCGTCTATTATTTTATAGATATGGTGAATCAGGTTTTCAAAGATTATATAGATCAGTTTATGATTATTTTCATTGATGACATTCTGATTTACATATAGATTGATGATGAGCATGCTAAACATTTAAGAATAATTTTGAAAACATTGAGGAAAAATTATTTGTATGCAAAATATTCAAAATGT
The DNA here is from genome assembly GCA_019925795.1 of Dendrobium chrysotoxum. NCBI lineage: Eukaryota > Viridiplantae > Streptophyta > Magnoliopsida > Asparagales > Orchidaceae > Dendrobium > Dendrobium chrysotoxum. The sequence goes on along the minus strand of CM034300.1, from coordinate 66,251,129 downwards.
CAATTTTGGCTAAGAAGTATTACCTTCTTGGGACATATTATGAGTGGTGAAGGTAGAAGGTGAAAGCAGTCTTGGAATGGCGCACACAAAAAAAATGTTACAGAGGTTCATAGAATTGTTAGGTTTGGCTAGATATTATAGAAGCTTTGTTAAAAGATTATCACAAATTGTTATGCCATTATCCAAGCTAATGAGAAAAGATGTTAAATTTGAATGGACTACAAACTATGAGAAGAGCTTTTAAGAGTCGAAGATGCATATGACTACAATGTTAGTGTTGGCGGTTCCATTAAGAACATAAAGATTTTAGATTTACAGTGATTCTTCTTTGAAGGGATTATAATGCATTTTAATGCATAACAAAAAGGTAATCGCATATGCATCAAAATAGTTGAAGTCATATGAAAAAATTATCCTACTCATGATTTAGAGCTGGAAGCGATGGTGTTTGCTTTAAAAATTTGGCGGCATTATTTGTATGGGGTAAGATGTGAAATCTTTACCAATCATTAGAGCTTAAAATATATATTTTTCACAAAAAGAATTAAAATTGAGACAAAGAAGATGGTAGGAGCTAATCAAGGATTATGATGTGGATATTCAGTATTGTCCTAAAAAAGCTAACATTATGGCTGATGCTTTGAGTAAAAAATCCATAAGAATTATAAATTGGATGATTAATCAAGAAGTTCAGTTGATTAAGGAAATGGAGAATTTACAATTGAAGGTTAGAGATTCTAAAAATGTGAAATACTTACATCAAATAATAATAAAGCTAACTTTAACTGATCAAATTAAAGAAGCTCGAAAGGTTGATAGTGAGTATCCAAAATTAATTAAGCAGGGTTAGTCAGGAAAGAGATCAGATATTTCTAATTATATTAATAAAATTATTAAGCATAAATCTTGATTGTGGATATCCAATAATCTAGATATATGAAAAGAGATTTTGCAGGCAGCTCATCACTCAGGCTACACCATTCATCCAAGTAGTACCAATATGTATAAAGACTTGAAATTATTTTTCTAGTGACTAGTATGAAGAAAGACGTTGTTGAATATGTATCTATTGTGAAGCATGTCAAATTATGAAAGCTAAACATCAGCGATCGAGTGGACTACTACAATCATTACCTATCCTTGAGTGGAAGTGAAGATATTGAAATAGATTTTGTCGTGAGATTTCCCAGATCCAGACATGGATGTGATAATATTTAGGTGATTATTGATAGACTAACAAATGTAACTCACTTTTTACCTATCAAGCAATTTGATTCAGTGGACAAATTAGCATGCCTGTATGTGAAATAAACTGTCAGATTGTACTGTATTCTAAAAGTTATTATTTCAAACATAGATGGTCAATTCACTTCTAGGTTGTAAAAAAGCATTTATGAAAGCTTGGGCACAAATATACAGTTCAGTACAACTTTCCATCCTCAAACTGATGGTCAATCTAAAAGGATAATTCATTTATTAGAAAACTTGTTGAGATTATGTGTTTTAGATATTAGAGGTAGCTAAGAGGACCACATACTATTGATAGAATTTGCTTATAATAATAGCTATCAATCAAGTATAAAAATGTCACCATGTGAAGCCCTTTATGATAGAAAATATAGAACACCTAGGAGAAATATAATCAATGGGCCCAGAGCTAGTTGATGAAGCAATAGAGAAAATTAGATTAATCAAAGACATATTGAAAGCTGCTCAGGATTATCAACAAAAGTATTATGACCCCAAGCACAGAGTAGTAGACTTTGAAGTTGGTGATTTTATATTTGGGAAAGTTAAACCTAAAAAAGTATAACTAGATTTAGTTAGGGGGGTTGAGTCCTATGCATATAGTGTTGAAATCCAGGATCCCGAGCACTTAATTTTGATGGTGACAACTAATACTTACTGAGTACATATAGACTTCCTTTAGATTACAAATGTTTAATCCTTGTATATGAGCACTAACATTTCAGGTCAGATGCACACTGCTAAAGATTGCTGGAGACTCAAACCGGGTAGAATAGGATGTTGAAGAGTCTGTAATTTGTATTTCTTTATTTTTATTTTCTTGAGTCTGCCACAGAAGCATGCATGTGAAAGGAGCAACCATGCACACACACTGGGGGAGAATTATTTTTTTAAAATGATTAAATTTTTTTTAAGCAAATCGTACTGTACGATTTTGGATCGTACTGTACGATTAATTAAAAATACTCAGGCTAACGGCTAATTTTCGAATGATTAAGTTTACAAACATATCGTACTGTATGATCAATATCGTACTGTACGATAATATGTAATTGAGAAACCCTAGCCGCCAGAATAAGTTTGGTAAGTTTTTGAATTTGGTTTTCTGTACTGATTGTACTGTACGACTCATATCGTACTGTACGATTAATTAAAACTTACCAAAATTATCTCCCTAATCAGGAAATAAACATTGGTTTCTATTTTATATGTCGATCGTACTGTACGATAATATATCGTACTGTACGACTAACAGAGATGATTTCATTCATCCCAGAGATCGTACCAGACGAAACCAAGGTTTTTTGTTCTGTTCGTCCTGGACGATATTCATATGGTACAGGACGATATCAAGAAATGAACTGATCGTACTGTACGAATAGTGGAGTGCTGGACGATTATTAGAGACGATTTTCTTTGTCCCAGCGATCGTACCAGACGATCCCAAGAATTTTTGTACTATTCATCCTGGACGATATTCGTGTCGTACAGGACGATATCCTGAAAAACACTATTCGTACTATACGATTCAATGAGTGCTGGACGACTGACAGAGACGAATTCCTTTGTCCCGAGGTTCATCCCACAGTTTGTCCTGTACGAACAGTACGAATCAACAGTATCGTCATGTACGATATACGTATCATACAGTACGATATGAATAAAATTCAATAACTATTCGTCTGTACTCGTACTGGACGGAGCTGTAATTGAACTGATCGTACTGTACGATCCTAGATCGTACTGTACGAACAGAAACACAAAAGTTGAAACTTTTAGGATTTTCTGAAGCCTGATATAAAAACAACTTAAATTTTTCTTCAGGGAGTTGTTGATCTATCCTTTTGCTGTGAGAGGCTTGGAGGAAAAAGAAGGGGATTCGGTAGAGAGAAGTTTTTGGAGAGATCCAGGGCTTGAGAGAGGAAGGTGAAGGTGAGCTTGAGCGTGAGGGAGAAGTAGTGTGAGGGGATCACACGGTGGCTCCAAGCTAGCTGCATGCTTTGCTCCTCTTGTGGCTTTGGAAGCCTCAAGAAAGTTCTCGAGGGAAGAGTCACTTCAAGATCAACATCGCCAAGGTACTCTGCCATCTCCAGGAGGGAGAAAAAGGAGAAGGTCCGCTGCCGTCACCAGGAGGGTGACATAGCGTTTGGTATTCCGCCGCACCGAGGGAGGTGAAAGTGAGTATTGTAAAGGCTTCTCTGCCTTGCTGTGGGGGCAAAAGGAGAGTCAACTTTTACTAGTGCAAATCCCGGAGTAGAGGACTCCGGGGAGTGGACGCAGGTCAAGTGACCGAACCACTATAAAAATCTCTGGTGTGTTTTTTCCTGTTTACCGTACTTTACTTTTCATGCTTTTAATTTGTGTGTTTAATTGCTTGGTGAAAAATCAGTATTTAAATCTTATGGTGTAAAATCTAAAATTGAACTATCAATTTCATCGGTGTGAACGTTGTATTTGCGTCCGCACATTAGTCATTAAATTATATTTTGAAAATACAAAAAAATTAGAACTCTTGTGTAGGGTTAAATTTTTAAAATACCAATTCACCCCCCTCTTGGCGCATCTCGTACTTTCATATAGGACCTATTAAAGTTATTGATAAGATTAATACAGTTGATTATAAGCTTTCTCTTATAGTTGATATGTTAGATATTCATAATATTTTTTATGTGTCACTACTAAGAAAATGGATTACAAATATCCACTAGAGAATTTCACGTGATGAAATTGATCTATAGAAGAATCTGACTTACACCAAGGAACTAGAGAGAATATTAGATTTTTATACTAAATAAATTAGAAACCATCAGATTCCTTATGTCAAAGTATAATGAAAATACAAACCAAAAAAAGAGGTAACCTGAGAGAAGGAAGAAGAAATTAGACTGAAATTTTCTCATTTATTTGATGGCCGCTAAGATAATTAAATTTGAGGTTGAACTTTTTAATAAGGAGGGGTGAATTATAATACCCAAGATTTTCATAAATGTAAGCATGAATTTTTCCTCAAAATTTACCCCATTTTATCATACCTCCATAAAACATCTAACATAATTTCATTCAATTCTATTTTTAATTTTGAGCATTTTGATATTTATAAGTAATAAGCAAAAGGATATCTACATGTATTAAATTCATTGCATTGATATTATTAAAAGTTAATTAAATTAATTTTTATTATAATAAATTATTACTGTAACAAATTATTAATTATTAATTACTATAAAAGTTAATTGCTAATAACTGTAGTAATCAACCTTCTCCACCAAATGGTGCATGTACTAGCTAATCACTCAGGCTGGAATCATGCAGCTGGGAATGATTGGGTAGGGGTTAATGGAGAGTTAGTGGAGGTATATCATATTAAGTTAGATTAAACCTATAACATTTCTCCATTTCATTTCTTCCCCACTCGCCTGTAGCTCCTAGAAGTTCAAATAGAGAGCAAGCCGCAAGCAAGAGGCGATCTTAGAAGAACTGTTGTGGCTGATTTCTGAAAAATGGGTAAATAAACAAGGAAAGGAAAGGAAAGGAAGGGAATTTTAGGTTGAATGAGGAGTTTAATTGAGGTAAATTTTCATATAGCCTGATTTTTTTATTGAATCCATATATAAATGATAATATGTATTATTTAGGTTATTTATAAGAGGAAAAGAAGTTAGGGTATTTTAAGAGAGCAAATTCACCCAAGTATCCTAGCGAATGAGGTGAGATATCAAATCTGTAGTATAGTAAATGGTGACATTTATATATATTTGTGATATCATGTTTATGAAATTGCTCTAAGTTTTCCTATAGTAATCGTGTTATTTGTTTACTAGTACACTTGAGTTTAGCAATTATTTAGTTGATTTTACTAGATATACAGATGTAAGTTATGCAAATATAAAGCTTAATGAATAGTAAATGAGAAAAGCCATATTATGGGGGATAGACCCACACAAGTAAAGGTGAAAGACCTAATGAGGTAAGCTTTAAGGGTTGTACAGAAGGTACCAAAAGTTGAAAATTCGGATCTAACCTTGAATGAGAGAGTTGTAAGTATGCAAAAGCTGATAGTCAACATATGACTTATTTAAAGTATTAGAAAATAAACAAAATAAGAAATATGTGAAAAGTTAAAGAATACATATAGTGATTAACATTTGTATGCATTAATTATTTATACAGCTTATGATTCTTATAAAAATTTAGACATTATTTATAATTGAATGCAAATTATATGTTTTGTTATTTTTATATTAGGATTTTATATTTTATTGAGCTTTAGCTCACTAGTAGGGATTGTACTATAGGAAAAGGGAAAGAGACAACTAGGCTCTAGGTAGGAGGGTGATTGCATTTTAGTGTATAAACATTTTAGGTAAGCATCGGAACAAGAGAAGTAAGCTATGCAGTAAGATTTTTTTGTATGTAAACTTTATTTAAAAGTTTGTAAAGCTCTGTATTTTATTTGTGGTGCTTTGAATATGCTTCCAAATAAGAATTTTGTAGATAAATTATTAAAATTAAAAGTTTATTGTGTTGGGATGGTTTGGATAGATTGTTTTCTACTCATGCAATCATGATAGAAGTAATTCAGGGTATGTGTTAATAAGAGATATTTTTATTTAGATCCTCACTATCTATTACACTCTAGGTTAATTGGGGGGGGGGTCAAACTGGGGTGTGACACTGATAACTCAAAAATCTCTTTGTACATTCTAATAAAATAAGAAAGTTAAGTGCAAGCAAAATTCTAATAGTGAGTGTATCTAAAATCTCTAATATTTTTATGAAGGCCATATATGAAAATGCAAGTAATAATCCTAAAAGTTAATTACATTTCAATAATCATAAGAAATTAATTTTTGCTAGTACTTAATTCATGCTTTATTGATTAACTAAATATTTGAATAAAGTGTTGCTAGTAATTTAAATGGATATTAATATCTGTAATGAGATTTTGAAAGAAGTCTCCTAAATTAGTGGTGCTCACTTTATTATATTTCTCTCATATTTCATGAAAAGGGAAGGGGCTAGTGGAGTAGAGAGAGAGAGAGTTAAGGGTAGGGTCATCTAGTTCAGAACATTTGAGGTATTTAGAAATCTAGTGTTAATTCTTTGGGTGTATACACTGTATCGTAAGCTGGATTGTTATATATAAATTTTGAGAAATGAAATTAAATGATGTTTAGATTGAAATTTTTATTTTGGATTTTATATTCAACTCTAGTTTATTTTGTATTGTGGTTGAGTTAAAAATTTAGGTTTAGGGATTTAGTCTTTCTATTAGATCCAAGAGTATCACAAAACATTTCTACTTCATTCTCTAAATAATAAAATCTCTAGAAACCATATTAAATGCTTTAACAATGTCAAGCTTAGCATTGAAGAAAACCTCTTTTTTGTTGCCTTTGAACTCAATTAAAATCTTTTTGCCAGTTGACTACCTAATTTGGTGTTACACAAGTGCCATTGTCGTTTCAAGTAATAAAGGATGAGAAAGTATCGTTACCACATGGAATAAGTTTTTTGTCCTTACAAGTTAAGTAATAATCTTATCAATCACTTAAATTATCTTACAAATTAAATAAATTTTTTGAAGGAATAAAATGAAATTAAAATTATAGAGCTTTTAAAGATTTTCCAAAATTTATAATAATTTTTAATTTATGAGTGATGCGGTTATTATGTGCATGCATATTTGGTCTATTAAATTTTAATTAAGAATTAGAGCATAAATAGCTCCTCATCTCTATCAGCTCATTGAAACCCAAGTGAAGTTAAGAATAACTATGCTAATCACTAGTTCCATTGCATGCAAAACATCTCCTTAAAGATCCAAAAACCCTAAAAAATGTATGTATGTATATATATAAATGTTTAACAATATATCATTTTTAAAAAAAAATCATGTTCCCTTTGCTCGTACACGCTCTGCTCTGCTAGGGTTTTTCCCTAGCCCTCTTCTGGCGGCGCTGGCCCCGCTGCTATTGCTAGTGCAGATTTTGGGGAAGTTTCTTATTTTCCTCCTGTCCCTTTATGTTGGTTTGTGGTTTTTCATTTTTTTCTCAATTCATCCACCTCCGCTTGGCAGAATAGCGGTGAATCGGATGGCCAGTCCTGATTTTCTTAGATAGGTCAATCAAATATCACTCTTTCCATGATGCTTTTTTTAGAACTTCCCCCACTGTGTGGTTTCCCAACCTAAAATCTACTACCTTTTGTGGATTACCTTCATTGTGGATATCGGAGGAGGAGATTCTTGCACTTGCGGCTCCCCTTCAATTTGTGTTAGTTAATCGCCGACCTATTCTCGAATCTATTCGAAAGTTTTTTTTAATCTCAAGCTAAATGGAGATTTCTCGGTTACTTTGTTAAATCATTTGCATGCTTTGATTAAGTTGGTTAATCATCATGACTATAACATAGTTTTTTTTCATAGATCTTACTTTGTTAATAATGGCTACATGAAATTGACCAAATGGTCTCCTTTAGTTGATATTGGAGTGGAGTTTCCGATTATCCCTATTTGGATATCATTCCCTAACTTACTGCCACATCTATTCTTCCCCCGTATCCTTCACGGCCTGGGATTATTGTTTGGTCGGCCATTAAAAGTTGATAATGCTACCTCTATTAGCTCTTGTCCCTATGTAGGGCATGTTTTGGTTAAGCTTGACATTACCAAAAAATATCCTGATAGAGTGTGGCTGGGTTCTAAAAATTTTGGGTATATCTAACATGTTGTGATGGAGGATTTTCCTCCGTTTTGTGCTCGATGTAAATGTATCAAGTATTTGAAGGCTGACTGTCGCCCCATTCCTGCCTCTGTCCTGATGATGGTTAATGCTAATGCTACTAATCCTGGTAATGCTAATGTTAGTAATGATGGGAATGCAACTGGTGTTTTGGAAATTTTGGATAATATAGCTACTTTAATGTCTGTTTTGATTTTTTCTGCTATGGTGGTTAATAATGATAATTGCTTTTTAACCATTAATGATGAGGATTTTGGTATGTTGACCTCATTTCTGTAAGATGCCATCATGATCCATCCAGACTCCTACCTATTGATCTGATGGTTGATAATTATCCTGTTATCAATCAATCAAGACTTTAATCGAGATTTTAATCCAAATCTTCAATCAACCTTCAGCTAAGCTTCAATCATATTCAATCAACTTCAACCACCCAATTGATTGTGACTGAGGTGGAAAATATCCATCTCAGTCATTAAATCCAAAGTCCAGTTCAAATCCAGAATTTCAAACCAAAATCTAAGGTTAAAGGCCCATATCTTAAAACCTTTTTGAGCAAATTTTCAATCACCTCAAAACCTAGTAAAATGACACCTGGTTCATGATCTATCAATTACACATCGATTATGTATGTCCCTAGGGTCAACCCTCTAAATTTGAGGCCATTTTGAGACCTCCAACTCCAAAAATTGAATTGAAATTCAAAGGCTGCAAAACCTTCAAATATTTACAGCCTATGCGACTAAGCTTTCCACCTTGTGGAATTTGACCTTGGGCACTTCCCCAAAACCTTTGAGCACATCCACAACCCTTTTTATGACATTTTGAACACAAAACTACACTTTGGTTTACCCAAGTTGACCAACAATTGGCCAGGGGTCCAAATGACTAAAATGCCCTTTAAGAGAAAAATTGTAATTTTCTCCAAACCTCAATATGGCCCAGTCAAATCAAACCTGGAAATCTCTTCTAATGTATCCTAAATATCATTAGGAGTGCATTGGACTCAAATTCAAGCCTTGGTCATGCATGGTTGACCAAGTCAACTCATGTTGGCCAAGTTGCCCTTCAAGGGTTTAAATAGTCATTTCACCATTTAATGGCCTGAGACCACCTCCACTGGTCTCAAACCATCCTCCTGAACTTGTTGGATTCAAATCCAACTCTTGGTTTTATGTGGTTAACCAGATCAATCATGGAATATAGCTCCTTAGGTCTAGTGCATTGCCTAGCCCAATGCACTAGCACCTATGACCTCAATTATGCTCAAACCACCTCACTAGGAGCTCTATTCATCAAACCATCCATCATTAACTCCTCAGTTGTGATTGACCCAGTATATCCCAATTGAGATAGCTCAATTGATCACCAATACAAGTTAGCATTCAATTGACCTCCAAATCAATCATGGTCTTCACTAAACTCTTTTGATCACCTCTCCTAATGTCTTGGACTTAATTGGACACCTTGACCCAGTTAGTAGTTGACTTGGTCAACTGAGCCCAAGTTTGGTCAAACTCTCATGCTTTTGGTCAAACCACATCATGTATTAAATTAAACTCTATTACGCCCTCAATTGCACTTTAATCCACGGTTTAAATGGATTCAAATTCACCATAACTCAAATTATGAAGGGTTTGACCAAGTCAACTCATGCATTTGGTCAAACCCCTCATGCATTCATTCATTCTTTGGATTCAACACCCTTATTCCTTTCCACTCCAACTAAAATAGCACCCACACTCCCTTAAATCCTTCTCACCAGTCAACTTGACCAGTTAACTGGTCAAATGGTCAACCAGAAGCTTTTGTGACTTTAAATGGTTAAACTTTATTACACATGGCTTCTTCCTTTAGTTCAATTTGTTTAGATAGTTCCATTTAGATCTAAAAGATCCCTTAGAGGCCCTCTAACTAAGCCTAAGCACTGTTTAACCCAAAGAGGCAAGAAGTGCTCCCCCCCTCCCAAAGAGCCACCAATGAAAAAATAGCTTGGCCCAGCTTTCCCCTACTCCACAACAGCTTGGGACACTTGTCCTTCGTCAGGGCAAGGGCTCTGATCGATCCAAGCCATTTAATTCAAACCCCAGTGCGTAAGGTAGGAAAAAGAGCTCATTCCATTCAACTTCATCCCAGCCCCAAGAGCTCCTCCAGTCAATTTCTTATTTTGTTTTAACTCCCTAAGACTTCCTCTTCACTTACCTAGCCTAAATCCATCAGTCAATAGCCACCACCGACGAGTTTCCAGTGAGAGGAGCCACTAATTCTGTCAAAGTCTTCTAGTCGTCGATTTAGGCCATTTCAACCATCGATTCCTTCTAGGAAAACATAAATGGATAATCTACAAGCTCAATAAGCTCCTGAACATTCAAAACAATCGAGTAAATCATGTTAAAACTCAAACCCTAGCTCTACACTCTTAGGTTTAAATAGCTTTTCAAAAAGCTGATTTTAAGCCAAACAAACTATCCCCCATCGATACTCTTCACTAACTCAAGCTCTGTTTAAAATTTTATTGAAATTGACCAAGCGGTTTAAGAGAATGAGCTCATTTTTTAATCCTAGGGTTAATCACGTGTTACATGCATTTGCACATTTTTTTGGTCGTGGATTACACAATCAATGGTCCTGATCTCGTCTTCTAGCCCATTGATCAAACCACGGGTTTGATTCCTCGTTCAACTAAATCACAATCGTTCATCCAACTACGGGCGGATGAACGACCATGATCCTTAGTTGACTCGGATAAGTTACGTGCGCTGGCGCGCCGTCGCATCCCCTCATTAATTATCATTGATTGTTACAGTGCAATCATTGGCCCTTAATGTTCACTGCTGCGTGATTTTGATCCGGCAAACTAGAGCCTGCAATGTGGCCCGCTGCCGCTGCCATTTTGCTTAAATTGATAAAATTAATTTTTAAATGTGTTTTAAATGCAATTAACATAAGAAAATCTTAATAAATTTATTTTTTAATGGATTTTTATGATTTTGGTGTCTATGGATTCAGAATGAGGTCTATCTTCTTTTAAAATTAATTTTGGGGCAATTTGATTAGTGATATTTGAATTATTCTAATAATACTCAAAACTTTGTTTTAATTTTAATTAAGAACCAACTAATCATTTTGCCCCCAATTTTGGGCAGCATGATTTGGCATGTTATCCACTATCTCCAATGATTTTTTGAAAAACTTTTTACTCATATTTTGATGCTATTTAATTTTACACTAGTATGGCCCTTAATTAATTTTGTATTTTTGAAAACTCACTTGGGAATTGGTTTGGGCCTCTCTTACCTTTCAATCAAACTCTTTATTTTTGAACAATGTGAGTGAGTTGAATTAATCAAATCCAATGCAAGTTTAGGACATTTGCATGTATTATTTATGTTGATTTGCCTAGCCATTTCTTAGGCCCTTTAGCTTGCTTTTGAGCTTGATTAATCGATGTTATGGTGAGTGCCCTCTTTGCCATAACATTTCAATCTTGATGATGTGGGGAAGTCTACTTTGGGTGAATTTTCATGTGGTTGGGTTATGGGTTAACCCAAATACTTAAAAAGTCACCCCTTTCAAATGCACCTAGATTTAGGTCACTTGATTGGTGTGATATGTTTGATTATGTTTGTGTCAAGAGTTAGAGAAATTGATTTCAATCCTATATAACATAGTGACATCTAAGGACAAAGTTTAGGAATTTAGGAAAATTATAGAAATTCTAATATGCACCTAATAGGGGTGAAATTTAAAACATGTAAACCTAGTGACAATACCTATTTTAGGTTAGGATTTCACTGATTTTAAAACTCATTAAGTCAAAATTTTAATTAACTCAAAATCAACCCCTTAATTAAGCCTGAAATTTTAAAAAATTATAATTAATTCAAATTAAATCCAAAAAATATAAATAATACATCAAACTCTCCAGAATTTAACCCTCCACTTAAGAAAATTAAAATTCTGATGACTGGACCTTTAATTTAAGCTTAATTTATTTTTTAAGAAAAAGTAACATTTAATTAAATTAAATATTTAAAAACCATGAAAAATTTTAAATAAATCTCAAACACTTGAGAATACTCCCATAGGTCATCCCTGACCTTTGGGAGTAATTTCATGAAGTTTAGGATGAGTTTGGAGCAAAATCATTAAAACTCTCTTAATTAAGTAATTTAATAATTCAATTAAATACTCAAACTTTAAAAATTTATAATTAATTCCAAAAAAATTTCAAATTGAACAAACTCAAAGGCATTAGACTCCATTAAGGTTCTAGTATTTATTAAAAATGTCAAACCTCTAGAAATCAGTCAAAGTAAAAAAGTTAACTTTTTGGTCAATTATAGTTCAAAAATACATCAAAACTTCATAAATTCATAACTTAATCTAGAAAAATCTAAATATAGCAAACTTAGTGTCCAATTACTCACCTTAGGGTCAAAATCCCAGAATTCAACTTAATTTAAAAGGTCAATTTTTGACCCCTTAATTTAATGGATTAAATAATTCAAAGAAAATTCTAATATTCAATAATTAGTTAAAATTCTAGAAAATATTAACTCAATCCTTAAAATGAGCAACCAACCAACTTGATTAAAAATTATCAACCCTTAAGTTCCAACTAATTGAATCAATTAATAATATTGATTATTATTAGGTAACTCGTGCCTACGAAGGTATTAACTTAGCCCTAAGGAATGTGAAATAAACTTCACGGCCTTGGTGTAAACAAATATAGTAATCACTTAACACATAAAATCTATCTTAAAAAAATATTAAAACACTAACATTTAAACTCAAATTAAGAATCTCTTTAAACCTTCAATAAATTAAAACACTAGACAACTTTAACAAATTATCCTACATAGGACATATCTAAGCCACATAGCCTGATGCACATACTTAAGATGGTTTGTTAAGACAACTAATCCTAGTTCTAGGCTAGGCCAATATTTTACCTTTTTGTTACTTGTGTGCCAAATTTTTTATGATTTTCACTGCATGTTGGTTGTTATAATTGATTTGATGAGATTATTTATGTATGTATTAATTTATTTATATAATCTATGAATTGATGTGATGGGTGTTAGATTACTCATAAGTTAGGATCGATCTGCATGCTCACAGAATATTTCATAGGTGGCCATGCTCATATAGGGCTAAAATCAAGGGGGGAAAATTAAAGTTTAAACTAACAAATTTTTTGTAGGTGCTAAAATGTTAAGTCCCCCCTTGAAATTAAAAGAGCATAGCCAAGTGTGGCTTTAATTTTAATTTGAGCAAATATATATAACTGTTTAGGATGTTTTTTAATTATAATTGCCTAGGATAAACAAGTAGGTTATTTTAAAGTCTTTTATTTTTTTATGTATAATTTAATTGAGTTAAGTTGTGAAAGTTGATTTTGAGATGAGATGTTAACCATCTAACTTGAAATCCAAAGAAAAGGGAAATATCCCTTAGGGGGAGTCCCCTTCATTTGGAAATTAAAGTTAGGATGATTTAAAAATTCAAAGAGAAAAGAAACACCCCTTCGGGGAGGAGTTATTTTCATTTGGATAATCGGGCCCAACGAATCTAAGGAGCTCGTAGAAGGAAAGAAGACAAAGAAGTGAAGACATCAAGAACATCCACTCTCAAAAGCACTTGCGTCATTTCTAGGATTAGTTACTGGGTTGTTGTCAATGGTACCCGGCCACTTTTAATTTTTGTAGACCATGGGTTGTAATTAAGTGGCACTTGCCACATAAACTTTACATTTATTTGATAATATGTTGATTATTTATATTGTTTGTGCCTTAGAAATTATCTGCTTTTTTAGGTTTCTTTTTTACATGTCAATTTTGATTTTGCTTGGAAGCGCTCAGAGGCTCGTGAGGGTACATTAAAAACTTTTTCTGCTCAAACTAAATAAAAAAATATCAGGCTCACATATAAACTTAATAGATTTTAAGAAATAAGCTCGGGAATAACTAAGGAGTTCGCATGCATTCATTTTGAACCTTCTCTACCTTGTTAAGCACCTCCCTGTCTGCGGGTTCTAGCAGACTACTTGGCCTATTATGGTGCAGTTCTGTCAAGGGGATATTGTGCAATCTCTAGAAAAAAAATCTATTTTTAAGCCTTTTTTAAATTATTTCATATCATTTTTTCATACAAGGTCAATTAGCATGTATTGCATTAGAAATAAATTAAATTAATAAAATTTTAATTACATTTCAAAGCATAATCACCCTACATAGGTCAAGGGGCCAATTAGGATAATCTATAAATGTCGGCCACAATTTCTTAAAAACTTAAATTATATCCCTACCCATCTTTCATGAAAGGCTGAACTCACAGTTTTGAAGCGTTAAGTTGTTAGTTGGCTCCCAAATCCAGGCTGAGATAAGTCTAGATTTGCATTGCACTAGCAAGGTTTGAGCCACTATTATTTAGTGTCTAAATTAGACTTAGGATCTGCGTGGACTAAAAATTATATGACCTCAACCTCAGTAATATAGTCCTAACTTTCTAACAAATTGACAACTTAAATCAAAATTTTCCTTTAAACCAAAATTTAAAGCCTAACATATAGGATAGGTTGAGATATTTTTGAATTATTTTAGAATCCCAAAATGCCTCCTACTCCGTCTCCATTGACTTCCGAAAATAACTGCTCAAATTTGATTCAATCCTAGTTAAAATTCTAACTTCACTCATTTGATATCACTCTTTGAGAATTCAAAGATAAAATTTCTACTATTATTTTAATCGAGAGTTTTTGTAAGAAACTCAAATTTTTTATGATGTAATTAATTACGAGGGCTTGAGCTCGTAGTAGATTTAAAGACCATATATCAATTTTTTTAAAAAATTAATTAATTCTCTTTGGAAAAAATTAAAATCAATGACGACCATTATCATCATATTCGGACGATCAATAATAAACGCTAATTTCTTTCCACAGGAAGATATATCATTTATTATCATGACTTTGAATATAAAATTAATGATACTTCATTTAGACTATCATAATTAAATACTCGATCGAATGTCATTTTGATCCTTCAGGGTTATATGTAGTTCTTTCCTGAATTTGACTATAATAATCAAGATGAACTTACAGTTTTGTTATCTAAATATATTAAGGAATGATATTTTTGCCTCTCGAGATGATATATCATTCAAAATGATATGTTAGACTTTAAAATTAAAATTTTAAAATTAAAATTCTCCCAAAGAAATTTATTTACAATTTGTTTTGCACTCTTTCCAAAGTATACCAAAGCTTTTTTCAAACAAACAAGGTATAAAAGGCTTTATTTGGTCAACACTCATGAGAATTCTCACATCATTGCTCTAAACCTCTCAATCCCACTCCAATACATGATTCAAGTGCATTCAAACTCATCATGAGTTAAACCACCATGGGGTTTGACTGGTCAAACTTCCATCCTTGGTCAAACTCCACATTACATGCATTCCTTCATCCAAACTCCATTCTTATTGCTTTAAGGGTCCTCCAATCCACCTCACCAACACCCAAGCATCACCTCAAGTCCACCTTACTAGTTGTTGACCAAGTTGACTAGTCAAACCAGTCAGCAAACACTTAAACCCTCTCAAATGGTCAAATCCTATATGGGATCCATTTCCTCCTCAAACCTCCTGGTTTAATCTTTCCAAAAGATAGCTAAAGGTCTCTTAAGGCCCCCCTAACCAATTCCATGCTTGGTTTAACCCAAAGGGGAAGGAATGGTCCCCCCTCATGCTCAATCATCCAATAGTAATGGAGTTTGCCCCAGCCTTTCCCCTGCTCCCCAACTGCCTGGGACATGTGTAGGGCATCTAGGCATGTGTTCTGATGCATCACAACCATCCATTTCAAGCCTTAGACCTAAAGTATGCCCAAGGGTCTCAAACCTCTCACTCACTCAATTGCCATTCCCTAAGACTCCTGTAGGAGAAATCTTTTTTTCATTCCAGCCCTCTACATTCTCCTCTTCCTTTCCCTAGTTCAAATCCATCACCCAAAGGCTGCCGGCAGTGAGATTTCAGTGAGAGGAGCCACCCATTCCATCCCAGCATTCTAACTGTCGATCTATGCATTTTTGACCATGGATTTCTTCTCAGAAATCATACGTGGATATTCGACAAGCTCAATAAGCCATTAAACATCAAAATCCATCGATCCAATTGTGGTAAATCCTTAACCCTAGCTCTATACCCTTGGATTGAAATAACTTTTTGAAAATCTAATTTTAAGCTAAACAAATGTTACCTCATTAATGGTCTTCACGTCTAAAAGCTCTATTTAAAATTTTATGTGATTTTGTTCGGTATTTTTAAAGAATGAATTGATTATTCTATTCCTAGGTGTATTTGTTTAGTCCATACATATGTACGAAATTTAGACCATTCATCTCTTGATTAATGGTCCAGATTTTATTATTTCGCAACTCGTGTAAACCACGTGATTAGTTTTGTCGCTTAGATCTTTGTCCGGCTCGATCTGAGCCATTGATTCAATACAACGGAGGATTGAATGGTGTCGCATAATGCTGACTCAGATAAGTGAGCCACCACGCCATTTTTCAATCATTTATAATGATTGCATCACCACGTAATCATTGCAAATGATTGTTTGATGCCGTGCGGTTTGAATCCATGAATTAGAGGATGTCGTGGCCTACTGCTGCCGCCATTTTTTTAAATTGATAAAATTTATTTTAAAATGTGTTTTAAATGTAATTAACTTCAAAAAATCATAATAAATCCATTTCTTAATGGATTTTTATGATTTTGGTATCTATGGACTCAAAATGAAGCCTATTTTATTTAAAATTAATTTTGGGGCAATTGGATTAATGCTATTTGAATTATTCCAAATATACTCAAAACCTTATTTTAATTTTAAATGAAATCTACTAATCATTTTGCCCCTATTTTTGGCAGCATGATTTTCCATGCCATCCACTATCTACAGTGAATTTTTCAAAGTTTTTTTTACTTATGTTTTAATATTAATTAATTTTACATTAGTACAAGTCATAATTAACCATGATTAACCTTGTATTTTAAAAATTTCATTGAGTTTTGATTTTGGCATCTTTCCATTCAATCAAACTCTTCATTGAGGTTATTAACAGAGCTCAATGTGGGTGAAGTGACATTAATCAAATCTAATGCAAATGTTTAGGTCATTTGCATGTAATCCTTTACTTTAGCTTGTATATCCATCAATTAGGCACTTTAACTTGTAGTTGGATTTGATTGACAAAATGTTATGGTAAGTGTCTTCCTTACCATAACATTTCAATCTTGATGATGTGGGGAAGTCTATTTTGGGTGAATTTTTATGTGGTTGGATTATGGGTTAACCCAAACACTTGGAAATTCATTCCTTTCCATGCACCTAGATTTAGGTCACTTGATTGGTGTGATGTGATTGTTCATGTTTATATCAAGGGTTAGAAAACTCAAATTTCAAACCTACATGACTTTAGGACATTTAAGGACAATAATTAAAGACAAGATTTAGCAAATTAGGAAAATTATGAAAATTTAAATGTGTATCAAATAGGGGTGAAACTCAAGACATATAAACCTAGTGACATTACCTACCTTAGGTTAAGATTTCACTGATTTTAAAACTCATTAACTTAGAATTTTAATTAAATAAAAAATCAACCCCTTAATTATGCTTGAAACTTTTAAAAATCATAATTAATTCAAATTAAATAAAAAATATAAATAATATATCAAACTCTTTATAATTAAACACCCATTTAAGAAAATTAAAAGGCCCATAAGTGGACCCTTAATTTAAGCTTAATTTAATTTTTAAGAAAAATTAATATTTAATCAAATTAAATATTTAAAAATTATTAAAAATTCTAAATAAATCTCAAACACTTAAGAACATCCCCATGGGTCATCCCTGACCTTTGGGAGTGATTTGATGAAGTTTGGAACAAGTTTGGAGCAAAATCATTAAAACATTCTTAATTAATCAATTTAATAATTCAATTAAATACTCAAACTTTGAAAATTCATAATTAATTTTAAAAAATTTAAAATTGAACAAACTCAAATGCATTATTGGAGAATTTTTGTTATCCTCAAATAGATTGCATTCTTTATGACCAAGTACGGTATAAAAAGGATGATATATTACCCCGAAGGATTAAAATATCATTTTCTTATGGACTCAATAATAAAAGTTATAATTTAACAGAGATTTTCCCATTTAATGTTTGATTGAATGGGGTTTATTTTATTCTGGGGTATAGATCCCTTATAGGGGCAAGCCCCTATGGTTAATTATATCTCAAACTTTTGATACTTGAGAAAACTTTTGATTAAACTAGTGATTCTCTTGCTTTTGAAAGTCACTCAAATATTGGCTAAGATTTGATTTTTTTTAAACAAATTCATGAAAATCCTGTTTAAAGAGTTGTAGTATTTAGGAATTCCAAGGAAGAGATAAGGTCAATCTTGAAATCATATTTCTTGGAATGAGGGCTAAGAAAAAAAGTGTAGGAGTACTTGATTTTGAGGGAAGCTCAGAGGTACTCAAACTATTTTATATTGGGCTTTTCATTTTAGGAATCTATTTTTTTGTTTAAGTTAATATTTTTATTAGAAAATTGAGGCTTATATTCCAACAAAATATATTGGAAAAATTGCCCAGAAGGTGAGGACTTGTATGGTGATTGAAATCAATCATTGTCTCGAATCCTAAAACTAAGATGAGTATTACCGAGAGGTAGTACCTTAAACTTAAGTCTATCAGAATGTAAAGGGACTTACAAACTACACCTCACATAAGGTATAGCCAGCCTGACTTTTAGATTTATTGCCCTGCCTGAAAAGGGATACTAGTTAAACCCACCTAATCACTTTTAAATCATAATTTCTAATCTCAATGCACATGAAGAGTAAGGAGGCTATTTTTGTTTAGAAAGTAGGCTTACAACTTAGCTTTGAGGCCAAGATGCTTAATTATGATGGATATGCATAATGCTGACTCACAAAGAAAATAAATTTTTATTATGTAGTCCTTAAGTGAGGGCTTTCTATATGCGACACATTTGGGCTATGCATGATCATTTTAAGTTTTGGAAAACTAGGCTCCTTGAAAAGGAGCCATGCAATTTTTCTTTCGTTGTTTGAAAAATGTGGAGCCTAAATTAATTTTAGGTTATTTTAATTTTTAATGGGTAGAAATCTTAATTTTATCCTAAGAGCCTACTGTATTAAAAGTTCAGGCCACCCCCAAGCAAAACAAGAGAAGAAACCTAAGAAAAACATGCATTTCTATTGCACACCCAATAAATAATCAAAACATGCTTGAAAATATAAATTAACTAAGGCAGAAATGTAAATAATGTCCTAGTTATTACATTTAGATTTGACAGCTGAGTTGCTTGCCATTATACAATCCAGTTAAATTTTATTACAGACACTACTTGTGGGGTCTTCAAGCTTTATCTTCTAGGTAAATCTTTAGGCTTCACCTTCTACAGGTACATCCTTTCTTGATCTATCTCCCTTTTGATCCAAACCCCCACAAGTTTAACACAAGTCCTAATTCTATCAAATACATATTTCAAATGAAAAAGACTCAAATATACAAGACAGAGTCAGAAAGTTGTTTATATAATAAGCATATCGCTTCCAAAATTTGCCTAGCACTTGAAGTGCTAAGCACCTGCTTCTTCCCTATTGGTCATGCCTCTTGGGGGGTTTTAAGCAGCTCCTGCAATCAAATATTATTAAAATAATCATGATTTATTTTACCCCCTCCCTAGACATGGTCACCTATAAGAAGAACATGTATATTTCTACATTATCCACTTAAGGGCAAGTGCCAACAACGCAGACAATTCAAGGGTAATCACACCAAATCATCATCCACATGCGCATAAAAAGAAAAGTCATAGTCCTAACATACCTAGGGGCTGTGCATCTAAGTATGTGAGGCTTTTGTGGCATGTCACACTAAGGGTGTTTCACTTAGAGTTTGAATCTAAGGGAAATGTGTCCAACACTAGTTTCGAGCTAACTGTTGGATGAATTTTTCTTAGCTTTTGGAGCTAGGGAGAAGGAATATAAGAATCTAACATTTGTCTTTTGAATTGCATGTTGGAGAACTCCCCTTAGCTTTTGGAGCCAAAGAGAGGGAAAATCTCCTACAACTTTGAGGTTGGAGGAGAAGGAAAGGAAACCTATAGCTTTTGGGCTAGGATATGATATCTTTTAAGGCTTTTAGAACCTATAGAAATGAGGGAAGATTAATAGCTTTGAGGCTACAAATCAAAATGATGACTCCTTGAATTTTTGTATTCAAGGAAATGGGTTTCATTTGCTTAATTTGGATTAGGCAAATAAAGATGAGTCACCAATTGATTTTGGCTCAATGGGTGAGGAAAACTAATGTATAATTGGGGTTGCAAATTAATATGAGTTATCATTGAATTTTATGTTCAATGATAGATGATTGGTTTGCTAAATATGGATAAAGCAAACATAGGGAGATGATATGTAAGCTTGATTATACATCATAAAGGACTCTTTGTACTTTCAGGTGCCCAAAGGAAAGAGCTATTCATCCAACTTGGGTTGAAAGAATAAGAGGAATCTATGATTTATATTCCCATGCTTAGGGTAGAAATATTTATTGATTTTGGGTTCAACAAAAAAATGATTTGGTGTAAATTTGATTCACTCAATGTGGGTTGAGTGAATATGGGAATCTTCTACAACTTTTGAGTTGTAGGAAAGAGAGGAATTTCTCTACAATTTTGGCTTGTAGGAGAGAATAGAGAGATGCAATTTAGAGATTGCAAATTAATGAAAGTTCCTTGAACATTTATTGTTCAAAGAGGGAAATGCATTCTCCTAGTTTAGGTTTAGGAAAATGATGGGATTTCCTACAACTTTTGAGTTGAAGGAGTGAGGGAAGGAACATACAACTTGTGGGTTGCAAATCCATGAATGTTCTTTAAAAAATTGATGTTCAAAGAGAAATACAAATTTGCCTAATTTGATGCTAGGAAAATGAAGAGGAATTTAAAGGTTTTCTATAATTTAGGCTTGTAGGAAAAAGAAATGGTAAAAAATGCAACTTAGAGATTACAAATTTGAGGAGTTTCTTTGAACATTTGGTGTCCAAAGAGGAGATCCATTCCTCCAATTTGGGATGGAAGGATGGAAAAGAAGAAGATACAACTTATAAGTTGCAAACTCTTGAAAGTTCTTTGAACATTTAACATTCAAAGGAGGATACACACTCTCCTAATTTAGGTTAGAATAATGAAAAGATATTCCTACAACCTTTGAGTTGTAGAAAGAGATGAGGGAATGTGCAGCTTATGGGTTGCACATGAGAGAATGAAACATTGAATCTTGTATTCAATGATACATAATCATTTACCAAATTTGTGTTGGGCAAATGAGGGAAGAGATATGCAACTTGGGGGTTGCAAGCTCATGAATATTCTTTGAATATTTGGTGCTCAAAGAGGAAAACTCTTCCATCCAACTTGGGTTGGAGAGGTGCAAGAGAGGAAGTGCAACTTAGGAGTTGCAAATTATGAAAGATCTCCTTGAACTTTTATGCGTTCAAGGAAAGAGGTACTCGTTCCCCTAACTTGGGTGAGGTGAAAGAGGACTATTTCCTATAGCTTTTGGGTTGTAGAAGGAGAGAAATAATATGCAACTTATGCGTTGCAACATAGGTCACAAGTTGGAGGTAATTCCTTAAATTTTGTTTTCAATGAAATCTAATTATTTACCAAATTGATGTTAGGTAAATAGGGGCAAAAATGTACAGCTTAGATGTTGCAACTTGGGGTAATCCCTTGAAAATTTGATGTTCAAAGAGATGTCTACACTCTCCTAATTTGGGTTTAGGAGAATGAAAGGGGATTTGAATATTCTCCCACAACTTTGGCTTGGAGGAAAATATGAGAAGATGCAATTTAGATATTGCAAGTTTATGAATGCTCTTCGAACGTTTGAATGTTCAAAGAGAGGATATACACTCTCCCAATTTGGGTTTAGGAGAGTGAAAGAAGATTTAAATGTTCTCCTATAATCTTGGCTTGTAAGAGATAATGATTATAATGCAACTTAGAGGTTGCTAATTGAAGACACTCTTTGGACATTTGGTGTCCAAAGAGGGGGGGACTATCTACTTATTTTATGCTAAGTGAATGGAGGAAATTATGGTTTGAAACTTATGTTTTGGAGGGATTATTCATTGGTTCTATACTCCAATGAACAAGACAGATGAGACTTGGAATTTGGTTCCAAGTTCAAATGATTCATGCAATCATGTATTTGAAGCTCTTAGATGCTTCAGAACAACATGCGTGAGGAGGATATTTGCTGGTTTTGTGCTCCAACGAAAGATATGGAAGAACCTGGAAATTGGTTCCAAGTTTAGGAGCTCATAGTATGTACTCAAGATCTTTAGAAAAATCCAAAGTACCACGAAGGCTTTTCTTATGTTCTTTTAGGCCTAGAGGTCATTTGAGAACCCCTATATGGGCTTTGAAGGCCACGCGCAAAGGCATTATTTGTGGATTTTGTGTTCCAACAGACAAATGGGAGAGGTTGGAATTTGGTTCCAAACTCAAGGATTTATGGCATGATACATGTAGGATTTTAGGGAAACCAAACATGTCATGCAAGAAAGATTGAATGATGATTGTGCGTTGATTTTGGTATCAACGAACAAGACAAACATTCAAGGTTCAAAAACCTCTATATGAATTTCGAGGTAAAGGATGGGGAGATGGTTTGTTGGTTTTATGTTCCAACAAAAGGGTGGATAGCTTAGAATTTGGTTCCAAGCTACAACGACTCATGTGTAGGAGCATTTAGAGCCTTGGAGGGGCTCTAAATACCACACATGTGGGAAGTATTTGTTGGTTAGATGCTCCAACAAACAAAGTAAAAGAGCTTGAAATTTTGGCTTCAAGCTCAAATGATCCATGCTATACAATAATTGGAGCCTTTAGGATGCTCCCACTAGTATGCATGAGGGGCATGGGTGTGAGGAAGCGAACTTCCTACTCTCCTACAAATGTTTTGGACTCATTTGGAGAAGGGAAGGATTGATCTCCTAAGGCTTTGGAGAGTTTTCCTAAATCAATTTTGATATGATTTAGGAGATTTGGAACTTCTAGGAATATCCTAAGGATTAGTTTTGATATGATCTAGGAGAAACCTAAGAGTATGCATGTGTAGATGATTCTCAAAATTAAGGAATTTTGATAATTGAGAGCAATCAAGTATTTGATTTTGCACAATGTTGTACATAAACTTAATCAACAATATATTTTGTGGGATCTACAACATAGACTTTGGAAAGTCTATGGGAGATCTCACAATGATTTGATATTTCCAACAGTTGATTAAATTCATATTCAAGCACTCACAAAATCTCACTAGAGTTCACAAACTTCAACATATGCACACTTCTTGCAACTCGTAAGTCACTTTTGCCATGACTCGTACTTGAAAGTAGGGTGCATGCAATTTGGGTGAGTTTTAAGTTTATGAACATCCTCATATACTTAAATTGCTTCAACAAACAATCAATTTAAGATTGTCACTCCACACCCTAAGTTTGATTTGATGCAAAAGATAAATTTAATTGATCATTCATGTTGTGAGGTTTGTTACATAGACGCTTGAAAGTCTATGTCTCACAACAACTAGAAAGCCCAAATCAATTAAATTCAATGCATATATTAAATAAAACTCTAGAGATAATTAATATTAATGCATGCAAACTATCCTAAATTTGGGTGTCAATTTTGTCATGATAATACTTTTAAATGAGAAATGCATGCATTTAATGACGATCCAAAACATATGCATCATCATTGACTTTGAGATCAAATGATAGCATCTACCCGAGGGCATGATTGTAGGTGATGGATTGGACATAACATGAGTACATGAACATGCATTGGGAGGTTGTTGAACACCAATCAGATAACCATTCACGTGTCGGCATGTCCCATTGACTCTCACAAGAGAGTAAACAAGTGAAAGTCACCTAACTTTCACTGTTTTGCGAGGAGGACAATGAGCATGGGATTTTGGGGAAGCAAAAATTAAGTTTCTAAAGGACATATGGCTTTGGATCGTCAACCACACAACCATTGGCTAGGGGGACCTTAGGGATTTCCTATGTTTTAGAGGGATTTACCTCGCCGGGTTGTCACGGTGCTAACCACGTACGACTCGCCTAGCAAAGGCGAGAAAGTTGCAAGAATTTGCTGTCCAAGCTATTCTGGATGGCGAGTTTGCTGTCCAAAGTGCTCCCGAAAGTGAATTTTGCTGTCCAAGAATGCTCCAAGCTGCTAGTTCTGCTGTTTGAAAGCCTTCATATGCTGATTTTGGTGTCCAGAGTGCTCCAAACAGCTGTCTTCGCATCCGACACCTCTCCGTTGTCAGTATATATGCTAAATGGAAGAGGAAGAACCCTAAATTTGCTGTCAAGATGTCCTCGAATGCTGCCTTGGCTGCTTTGAGGTCGTCGAGATGAAGACTAGAGGAAAAAAAGTGCCTTTAGCAAGTTGACGGCCTCCAAATGCCTCAGAGGCCTCCCCCACTTCACTATTTCCTCTTCAGTTCAGCTTGGAGATGTGTGAATGAACTCCTAGGTCAGTTTGGTCGAGTTGAGTAGCATGCCAACAATCCCTAACCTCTTGATTCGGCATCAGTACATGCACAAGGAGGGTTTTATGCATATGAGCTAGGCTACGCGTGGGGGTTTTGCCTCCTTCTCTTTTGGCTAAAAGATCTGCACACAGAGGCTGCACGCGAGGAAGCTCTCCCGTCTCTCCCCTCTTCCACTCTGCCTGGGATGGACAAAAACACGCATAAGGAGAGCCGAATGGCCCTCCCCCTCCTTATTCGCTTAGAGACGCATGCAAGCAGTAGGCCGCCGCCAAAATGACCCAATCCAATTTCTTCTCTCACAAAACAAAGGATTTGGGGTGGGATTTCACATGAAATCTGAGCCATTTGATTCAATTTCTGAGTTAGGCAGTCAATTTAGCCCAAATTGATCAATTAGGGCTGAAATTGAGCTCGAATTGCACTTGACTCAAACCGATTTAGGTTGATTTGGGTCTGATCAAGTCAATTTTATGAAATTGGACTCGAATCAGTGCCGAATTGCATCGAATTTGGTTCGATGAGGTTTGATTTAGACTGATTTATGGTCGATCGTGGTCAATTTGATTTTAATCTATCAAATTGAATTTAATTTGATTAAATTTGGGTCCAATTTAAGTTAATTGATGCTCGACGATGATCAATTGAGATGTTCGAGTGCAATCGAGCTCAAACCAGTTCGATTCAAGTTGGGTCAACATAAAAAATTTATATCAACAGGCATTAGACTCCATTAAGGATCTAGTATTTATTAAAAATGTCAAACCTTCAAAAATCAATCAAAGTAAAAAAAGTCAATTTTTTGGTCAAATGTAGTTTAAAATTGAACCCGAACTTCAAAATTTTAAAACTTAATCTAGAACAATCCAAATCCAAAAAACTTAGCATCTAGTTACTCATCTTAGGGTCTATCATTTAGGAAAAATATCAAAATTTTAGAATTGAATTTAATTTAAAAAGTCAAATTTTAACCCTTTATTTAATGCATTAAATAATTCACAAAAATTCTAAAAATTTAATAATTGATTAAAATTTCAGAAAACATCAATTTGATCAATAAGATCAGCTAACCAACCCCAAAATATACAATAAACACTACAGCAATTAAGTTCCTCGAGCCCACTGTGATAATGCAATGAATAGATTTAATTGAGTATAAAACTTTAAAATTAATTAATTATTAATTATTTAGCCAAAATTAATCTTTAATTCAATTACATCAACTTAGTTTTTAGGCTAGACTACATTGAGTTGCGGGGCTACGTATCCTGAGGAGGCATGGTTCCTCGAGCCCACAATGACAAAGCCACAAACCAGTTGATATCAAACATTAATTAACTTAATCATTTAAATCAACAACTAACCAATTAATTTAAAAATGATTAACCCCTTAATTTTAACTAATTAAATTAATTAAATACTATTAGGTAATCTGGGGCTACGAGGTTATTAACTTTGCCCCAAAAAAGGTGAAATAAACTTTACGGCCCTGGTGTAAATAAAAGTAGTAATCGCTCAACTCTTAAAATCTATCTTAAAAACAACATTAAAATATTAATACTTAAAATTCAAATCAAAATCCTTTCAGCCTACAACAAGTATTAAAACCCTAAACAACTTTAACTAATTACCTAATATTGAACATATCCAAGCCATATAGCCTGACCTATACACTTTAGATGGTTTGTTAGGATAACTAATCCTAGTTTTAGGCTAGGCTGATGTTTCCTTTTCTGCTACTTGTGTGCCAATTTTTTTATGATTTTCACTACATATTGGTTGCTATAATTGATTGATGTGATTGTTTATTAATGTCTTAATTTTATTATGTAATATATGAATTAATGTGATGGATATTAGATTACTCCTAAGTTAGGAATGATCTAGATAGAAGCGCTCGGAGGCTCATGAGTGTATGCCAAAAACTTTTTTTACTCAAATTAAATAAAGAATATCAGGCTCATATAACAAGATAATCGATTTTAAGAAGTAAGCTCGGGCTCGTTGAGGATTCTCATGCACACATATTAAAACTTTCTTCTCCTTATTAGGCACCTCCCCGTCTTCAGATTTTGGCAGACCACCTGGCCTATTATGGTGTAGCTCTATCAAGAGGATATTGTACAATCTCCAGGGAAAAAAATCTATTTTTAAACCTTTTAAAATTGCTTCATATCATTTTTGCATACAAGGTCAATTAGCATGCATTGTAATATAAATAAATTAAATTAATAAAATTTTAATTGCATTTCAAAGAATGATCACCCTACATAAGTCAAGGGTCAAATTAGGATACTTTCTATACTTTAGCCCCAATTCCTCAAAAAACTTAAACAACATTCATACCCATCTTTCATGAAAGATTGGACACATAGATTTAAAGCGTTAAGTGATCGGCTGGCTCCCCAATCAAAGCTGGGATAAGTCCAAATTTAAATTGCACTAGCTAAGTTCAGGCCACTATTGTTTAGTGCTCAACATAGATCTAGGATCCGAGGTGGACTCAAAATCATAAGACCCCAACTTTAGAAATGTAATCATAACTTTCTAATAAAATGATAGCTCAAATGAAAATATCTCAAAATTAAAATTTAAAGCCCATCACATAGGATAGATGGAGGCATTTCTGAATTATTTCAGAATCCCAAAGTGCCTCCTACTCTGCTTCCATTGGTTTATAGAAATAAGTGCTCCAATTTGATCCAATCTCGATTGAAAATTTTAGCCTCACTCCCTTTGACATCACTCTTTAAAAATTCAAAATAAAATTTCTACCATTATTTTAATCAAGAGACTTCATAGGAAACTCAGATTTCTTATGATGAAATTAACTATGATGGCTTGTGCTCGTAGGAGATTTAAAGACCCTAGATCAATTTTTAAAATTCAATTAATTCTCTTTGGGAAAATCAAAATCAATGACGATCATTATCGTCTTATTCAAATTATGGATACTAAGTGATATTTACTTTCCCCGGAAGGATATATCATTTATTAACATGCCTTTAAATATAAAATTAATAATGCTTCATCTAGATTATTATAGTCAAATACATGATCGAATGTCATTTTGACCCTTCCGGGTCATATATAGTTCTTCCTCGAATTTGACTATCAAATCAGAATGAGACTTACAGTTTATTATTTAAACCCATTATGGAATGATGTTGTCACCTCCCGAGATGATATATGGTTCATAATGACGTGTTCGACTTCAAAATTGAAATTCAAAATATCAAGTTTTTCCAAAAATATTTTATTCCAATTTGTTTTGCATCTTTCCGAAGTAAAGAAAAGCTTCTTTTAAAAACAGCAGCCTGGGGTCCTACAATGCCTTTGAATAGTGGGGGATCCAAGTTATGAAATACCTACAAATACATATCCCCCTCTTCTTCCTTGCCCCCAAATAACTTACTCTATGTATCTCCCATCACTTATGTTATAACACTGGCCAGCTGTATAATAGTATCGGATGGTACTGGAGCTCCACTGTGTTACTAATTTGGTGCATCTTGCTCTGGCAGATCCATTATCGTTGTTCACTTTTATACTATTCTATCTTATCTGAATAATTCATAAATGCAATTAATTATACGCACAAAATAATGCACCTTAATCTACCCAATCTACCTAACTTATAATCAATTCCTACAGTTATGATAATAATTCAATCAATTCTTCCAACAATATGACTGATACCAATTATTACACCCAAGAATTTAACTTAGAAGAATTCTTTCTTTTATCTTTTATTATACCATAATCAAAGCTATTTAATTTCATCTATTAGTAATAAATAATAAAAATAAAATTTATAATTTAAAACATCAATACATATTTATATTCATTGACCCAAAAATAAATTATATATAATACTCGGGAATCATTTAATCATAACATATCCTTCCATTCATGAGTATAAAAGAAGTACTAAAATAAAAAGAAACATAATTTGAGGAATCATGATTACTCTCACTCCTTAACCTCTTCCCTAACTTAAAATTATTTAAAAAGCCCAGCAGGTCATCCTATCTTATAACTGACTCAAAGCATTGTAAAGAAGCAGTATGCATATTATCAATCAATTCATAGCAGTAATAATTATATGATAATGAATTGATGCAAAAATAATAAAATATACATGTAGTAGCAGTAAAGTCTGTAACCAGTAAAATAGTATAGTACAGAAGCCAGTAAAATAATAAAGTGGGGAAACTAATAAACCAGTATGAATGTCAAATCGATAAAGAAGTCATCGTATCAGTACTACCAATCAGTAAAAAAATCATATAAATAGATAAAACCAAAGCATCGATAAAGACTATCAGAATCATAACAATGCATTAAACTCTTATAATGATGTACAAATATTATTCAGTTATTCTATATCAATATCAAATCCATATCTTAATCACATGCTCGATATATCATATGCTCAGTATCAATAATCAGTATAGTGAATCAATAGTAGTATCGAACAATATTGATGTTTGTATCAGTAACAATATCAGTACAATATCATCAGTCAAATTTGTGGCAATAATAGTAAAGCAATGCAATAATAATAAATTCGTACAATGATAGTAACTCAATAAATAGTAACAGTAAATAGTAAAATCATATAATAATAATAATAAATTAATAGCATGTATTTTAATAGTCATACTAAATAAGTAAGAAGTCCTAGTTTAAGCGATGTTTTTCCAATAAACAGTAATCTGTATCAATATAAGCAATTTCTACAATAAGTTATAAGGAGAAATAAATAGTTGAAATCAAAATATTCGATGATAAAGATAGGATTAGAATCATATACAGTGATATAAGCAATTTCTAAAATAGTGGCAAAGCGATCCAACCACTAAAAATCAGTATTCTACATCTCTCTGTACTGCGCTGCAATTCAAATAGGAATTCAGATTTTTTTCATTTTCAATTATTTTTAAAAATTCAGATTATTGCACCCATCAAGTCTCAACTATTGGTGAAGTTAAGGTTCTTCATGTTTATTGAAGGTTCTAGATCACTCTACTAACCGAACTGGGTCTATCGTCTTATCATTGGCATTAATCTAAGCTCATTGCACCTTAGAGGATGTTGGATCTAAATCTATCCGTGGATGATACTCGACCCTACTAACAGACTAACTTTGAGAAAATGACATGGGAACCTGTGTTAGAATGGAGAGAAGAATTTATTATAAAAGATATGTAGTATAAATGTTCAAGATGCTATAAGATCCTAAATGCTTATCCTCATCCTTTATTTATAAGTATATGAGGACCACATTCATAAAGAGATAAAAGAAAAAAAACACAATGCTTTAGAGACTCCAAATGTGGGTTACCAAAGACACATGTTGCCCTTTGGTTGGCATGAAGGATTGTATAAGCCCTAATGGTTTACCTCATGGCAAGTTCAAAAGTGTTGAGTATGAATTAATTTATGTTGGGGTTGACTGAGCGAGTATGAAGCTGGAGGGACTTGTGATTATGAATACCTTAAAGTCATTGATGACTTGTGATGAGCCATGAATTGTCTAAAAGGAGAAGATGATTGAACTAGTGTTGAGGGAAAGATGAGCTCCATAGTCACATGATTGGTAGGTAGGACGAGTTGAGCATCTATTGAGTAAGCACTTTCATGTAGTTGGGGCAACAAGCATGAATGATGACACTCCATCGTGGATGATGGTAATCTTCTTTGGTGAATAATTAATCGAGGTGAGTGGTGAGTCACACAGCTCGCAAGAACCCTTGATTTGCCCCTGTGGGGGGTGACTTCCATCTCGATTTCAAGATGAATGGGATCCAAGAGTCCTTGGGCAAGTTCCTTTATGGGGCAAGTCGATTACTTGCTAGGTACCTAAAAAGCCATATGCTAGTATGTAAATATTGTTAATTCTATTTTAAAAATATCTTATCAATTCTAATTATATTAATAAAATTATACTTATTATATATTAATGTAGTAATTAATTATTAATTAATAAAATAATAAATGAATAAAATATAAAAAATATTTAGTTTTTAATCCAAATAAAAATTTAAATACGAGAAATTGAGTTTTCCTATTATTCGAGGTTGATTCACTTTCTCACATAACATTGCCCGTCGGTGTAATTTCTCCTGTATGGTATGTCTATATGCTCTTCCTAGAGCCTCATGCCTGTCTAGGTTGGCTTCACCCCGTCGACATTTCTTCTTCGGATTCGCTTGCTTGGCGTAAGTAGAGTTTTGAAAGAGTAGCTAAAGAAGCTTCTTCTGCTCCTTCGACGACGTTTTTCCTGTCGGATCGGAAGTCACGACAGGAGCTCGCCGCGAAGGTAACGATCTTTCTCCCCTTTCGCGCGCTTCTTGGACTAAATCCCGTAAATCCGCCGAACTACCGGATTGTCTAAATCCGGGATTTAAGGAAAAACAGAGAAGGGGATTTAAATTTCCTGAGGATTTAAAGTTGTCATTTTTTCTGTTTGACTTCAGGCTAAATCCTGCTTAAATCCTGCTCAAATCCAGCTCAAATCCTGCATCCAAACATCCCTAGAAGCCTGCAGCAATGGCCGTGTGCTCATCTGGTTCGGAATCTTCGGGATCTATTGGGAAGGCGTGGATCGTGCACAGCCTTCTCATCGGAGCGGCCGTCGCAGCGGCGGCGGTGGCGGCTCACGGAGGCTTTTTCCGCCGGCTTCTACGGCGGGGCGGTTACCGGAGCCGCGTAGTCGGAATCATTCCTGCGAGGTTCGCATCATCGAGATTCCAGGGCAAGCCCCTTGTTCACATCCTTGGAAAGCCAATGATCCAGGTCTGACGTTTGCCCCTCTACCCTTTTCAATCTTTGCAATCGCTATTCAGTTTCATAAAACTGTGAAACTATAATTTTTGATGAACTCTTGTGAAGTGTCTTCTTGTGGAAAGAGGCATTTGATCTTGTTACTTCCTTAGATCTTCTTGAATGATTGACTGGCAGACCTTTTGCGAACCTTAAAACTGTGATTTTTGAGGAAATGCTGATTTTCTAATTTGTAGAAGATGATTAGGAGGAGAGTTATAGGAGTCTACTTTGTCACGACTGATAGGAAGGTGAAATAACCAGTGTCTGCAACAGTGAGCTCATTAGCACCAATTAAGTAGAAGGATGCACTGTAGCTCTAGGAGAAAAAACAGCTTTCGTAGGAGAGAGTAACATTTGGTTGTTGGAAATGCTATGCGCATTGGTGAAAGTAGTATTAATACCAGCGGCGAGTGGAAAAAGATGATATAAACTGCCAGTTCTAAGTAGTATGTTTTGGCCGGTACATACGTAATTAGCTAAACTTACGTTACATTTTTGTCACAGAGGACATGGGAGAGAGCAAAGATGGCTTCTACTTTGGACCATGTTGGTAAGTCGATGTTCTTGATTGAATTGATTTTTTTATTCATTATTAGTTAATTTCTGTTCTTCAAGTAGCTCCAACCACCACCTTTTCCATTGGTAATCGTCAAAAGCAAAAATTTAGGGGAACTTTACATAAGGCCTTATGGTTGGCCGCAAAATTTTCTTTTTTTGTCCAAATTTTGAATCTGGTTACTAAATGGATTTGATTATTGCTGTTTTGAATGTGTTATTAACATAATGGATTTCAACATTCACACTTTTGAGGAATATGGTTCATTGTTTTAGTAAACAAATTCAAAGTGGTAATAACTAAATCCAATATTCTAGTAACCATATAAAAAACAATAATAACCAAATTTATAATTTCGATTAACATTTTCTTTTTTATCAATGGACTAGAGAAAATTTATGATAAACAATATGATCTTATAACAATTCAACCAACATTTTAATGTTGTGAAAGTCCAAGGGCTGAAGTTAAACTACTATCTAGAGTATGAAATGTTGTCATATGGATCAAATGCCTTTAAGGTGATATGGTTGCCGAATCCTCTAGGTGCTAAGCACAATCTTATGCTATCGGTTGAGCAAAATGGGGCAAAATGGGGCGTTCAAATGAAAATAACTTCATTACTTAGGCTTTTTTGGATGTTTTATGTTTCATTGTACTTTGCTATCTATTGTGCTAGTGTTGTGGAATAAAGTGGATGACCATTTGGCAAGATTATTGTCTAAAATGTTGTAAAAGTTGTAGCTGTTTAGTGAAAAAAAAAATAGTTGCATTGATATGAATACTTTAATGATAGGAATAAATATTATATAAATTTTATATTATTATGATGTGATAAATTAATCTTAATTAATGTTTAATTAATTTAAATAAGAAATTTATTTATTTATTAAATACAACAACTAAAATTCATAAATGACTTTTTTTTTGGAAGCCATGTATACAAAATTTCTAATAAAATTGCTTTTTAGCTTTTATACAATTGGACTTTTTCTCACATCAGTTCATTCAAATGCCTTAAAATTGTATCTGTTGTTCAAGGAAGCAGAATCAAGCAGTAGAAATCAATATAAAATCGACCCATAATATTTGAATTATGAGGAGTACTTTTGAAGGGTTTAAAATAATAATTTTTATACTTTAATATATGGGAAAAATAATATTTCAAGTTTCATTGCATTGCAAATTCAAAAATATTTCTAATTAGGTTGTCTTAAACAAGAGTAGTTAAACTAAAGTTTTTAGCATGAATAAATTTGCGATAATCTAATCTTTGCTAGTATCTATTCCATCTTTATCTTCTAGCATGCATTCTCTCCATCACGTAATCTATAGTCCTTCAATTCTTCCTCGATCTTATTGATCTTATTGGACTCATTCATTGCATCTTCAATATTTAATACTAAAACTCTAAGTTGTAGCACATAAAATTGATTTAAGTTATTTCCTAGTCAACATCTTTGTTTCTTCAAATCTTTATGCTTTTTTCGTGTCACTTTATATTGATTATCATCATAAAAAACTTAGTCATCTCCATTAAACTAAGTATTATCACTCCTCTCTCCAAAAGGCATTGGTTTAAGCACATTTTAGTTATGGTGCTTGACATAGAGGTATGCAGGCGCCAAGGATTTGCCTCATCTTATCTTTTTTGGATGCCTAAGCGAGTATCCAACTTGCTTTTAACAACACTGAGAATAAATGATAATCCGTAATCCTCCTTGGATAGGGTTGTCCTATTGTTCCAAGTGGATCAGTTTTTATTTTTTTTTAACTTTTTTATTTTTTATTTGAGCATTTTAGTATGCAAGGGTGTATCACTCACTCATCACTAATCTAGGTTTTGGAATAGGCTTCCCAACCTAACCACCCAAGGCATTTAATATTCCACAAGGTTGCCCACAATCCTTTGGGTATTACTGCCCAGTGAATCTTATAGGATTTAGGAGAAAAGGGGCAAAGATAATAAACTAGATGATGAGGACATCCATACTTGGAAAGTTTATCGTAGACGTGGTCGTCGATCTACGGCCACGATCGAGTCTTTATATTTCTAAGTTTATTATGTTGTTTATTTCTTTTATTTATGTTGACTGTTTTACCCTTACTTAAGGGAGTTGTTTGTAAGCCCTAAGGGCAATGTCGTCTTTTCTTTCTTGAGTCCTTGTATGAGGCTTATATATAGCCCATTTATTCCCTTTTGTTGGTAATGAATGATTAATAATAAAATTTCTGCATATCAAGTTCTATGTGAGCTTGAGATCGTTGGAGAGAAATCCCTAGGCGAGGGATAGCGGATCACCCACCAACCTAGGAAAAGTCCGGGTTCGTGGCCTTCTTCTTTCTCTTTCCCAACTCCCTTTCTCCCCTCTCTTTCCTCCCCTACCCGACGGCTCCCCCACCTCCTCTTCCCCACCAAACCGCCTCCCCCAAACCCCTCCACCACCTCACGGCAAACCCCTTCCCCAAGCCCCCTACCCGCCGGCCCCATCCCCCCTCTCTCCCCCTTAATTTAGTTGCCTAAATTAAATTGGGGCTGTTTGGAAAGAATTCTAAATTCAAATTCACATTGAATTTGAATTAATACTTTCCTAATGGATTCAAACTTATTTTAGAAAAGTTTCCTAATTAATCCCTATTTGAATTTTCAAATTAAGTGGATTTAATTAAACCTTTCCTAATTCCTAAATCTAATTTTAGAAACCCCAAATTAATCCCCAAAATCTCTCCCTACCCCTTCATAGCCGCCGGCCCCTACCCCCATGCCGCCCCCTCTCTCTCTCCAATCCCCCTCTCTCTCTCCCCAATCCCTTCTCTCACATTAAATCCTTCCCTTTGGAAATTAAACCTAGTTTCCTTAATCCACCTCCCTCCAATTTCAAAATCTGAAAACAATTTCAGATTTTGAACCCTAAACCCTAACCCTATCCCTCCAAAATCTAAACCAACTTCCCCCCATTACCTTCCCCTTGGCCGCCCCCTTCCCTAACCCTTTTCCCCCTTAATTCTCTAAGGAAATCTTCAAACCATTGAAGGAAAACTTCAAGGGCAGCAAGGGTTCATCGGCGCCAACCCCTCTTTTCCTCACAAACATGAATGGAAGTCCCCGAATGGGACTACGGGTTGATCCTTGACGAACACGACAATATCGACATCCTCCGTTTGCCGTTCTTCGATGTTGGGTTCGACTTCGACAACACCGTTGAAGAATACTTCGAAAGGATCCATATCACGTTGGTAGATACAATCGACGATCAGAGGAAGAAAGGACGGTGGACCATCCTCGGCCGGTTCACGACTACTTCCCCTCCGGATACTTCCCCACTCAGAGGATATTTCACCCAAATCCTACGGTTCCTCACTCATACCATTGGCCTTCAAGTGACTACTTTCCGACGTCGATTCCTTCCCGATTAAGGTGAACTTTCTTTCCTCGTCAAGTCACTTCTTCTTTCTACTAACCTCGTAGGTGGTGATGAAGTCGCAAAAGATCTACGCCGCTTGATTTGCTAAAACAAAAGCTTAGTAAACGTAGGGTTACTTTGAGAGCTCCTAATATGTTTACTTATCTTAATGTTAATTAAGGGATTATGAATGAACATCTACTATGTTAGCTTTAATTTGATTTTCCAATCTATTTGTTTGTTCAAGCACTTTTATTGCGGTTTGGCCTAAACACAAGCACCCCTCCTTTGTTTTATTTTATCGTTTTAGTTGCTAGTAGTTTAATCAAGTACTTGCTCTTAACATAATTCATGCAAATTCTAATTTTTAGTCAAAAGCATACTAGTCCTGCATCATCTGGTATCAGAGCATGGTTTGCTCTAGTTTTGCATGCTAGACTTCATCCTAGGAGTTGTTTTAACTGTTTCCTTACTTTGTTACATGCATGCTATCTTTTTAATGAGTTTAGTTACATGATATGCTTGCTGTCCTCTACATTTCTGCATGCATTTAGTGTGTTATAAAGCCTTTTCTTTAGTGTCTAAGTGCTGTCATTAACCTTTCAACCTTGCTAGTTGTCTAGGAGACTTAACACCTTAAGTTTAGATTGCTGTCCTTAAGTTTCCTGCAGCTTTTAGTGTCATTTTAGGGTGTTTTCCTGCACTTACACTTGCTGTCCACTCCTAGTTGTTTCCCCTAAACCTTCCCTAGTGTTTAGCAATGGACCCCGAACAACTTGGAAGGACTTTGGACCTACTGGTAGGCCAAATGAATGCTATTAGCCAACAATTAAAAGAAAACCAAGCTGATCTCGCTGATTTTCGTAGAACCACCACTGACCGTCTTGATACCATAGAGCATGGTAGGAGCCACTCGATTCCGTATACCCCTTCTAGGCCACCCTCTATGTACGGGGACGATCCTTTTATGGATGAGGGGCGCCCTCGAGCTCCTCATCGTGTCCCCCACCATAGGCAAGAGCACCACCACGACCCTGATCTTCCCCTGATGAAGAATATCAAGGTCAATGCACCTACTTTCGATGGTACCCTCGATCCCCAGCTCTTTCTGGACTGGATCAAAGGTATGGATAATTTCTTTAGGTGGTATGACATCTCCGAGGCTAGGAAGGTCAGTTTCGCCAGCATGAAACTAATTGGGAGGGTTAGCCAGTTCTGGTCTAACTTAGAAAGCCTTAGGGAGTCTCGCAATGAGTACCCTATCACTGACTGGTTGTCGATGAAGCGTGAGCTTAAGCAAAAGTACCTTCCTCCTTCGTACTTCCCTAGGCTCTTAGATAGGTGGCATAGACTGACTCAGGGTAGCAAACCCGTTAAAGATTACATCGCCTCCTTCGATGATTTTCTGATCCGTTGTAAAGGGGAGACCTCCACTACCCCTGCGCAGATTCTATCCATGTTTCGTACCGGGTTGCGAGAGGGCCTTCACAACGAGCTGTTCGCCCGAAATGTCACAACCCTAGAGAATGCGTATAGTTTAGTACTTGACCTAGAGGAGAGTCGATCCCAGCATTCTAGCCGTCACCACGACCCCAGACCCCCCTACAAACCGTCAGGTAGTTCCACCCCGCACTCCTCTACTACCCGACCTACTCCGGGTAGTAGCACCCGACCTCCCACGGGTTCCCCTGCACCTTGACCTGATTTTAGAAGTAAACCTCCCACCCCGGATGCCCCTCGGTCCAGCCCCGGGACCAAGTGCTTTCGATGCCAGGGGTATGGGCATATCGCTTCCCAGTGCTCCAGTCCCTATAAAGTTTTCATTATTGAGGAGTTTACTGAGGAGGATCCTGAGCCCGAGGTTGATCAGGTTCACCAAGTGGAAGAAGAGGGTGATTTCTTCGAGGAGGACGATGACACCGCCGTCCTCCATTACCTTCAGAAGTTGGACACATCTCCCATCTGCGTGGTGAGATGTGCGCTGTCACACCCTGTTACCTCCGATGACTGGCGTAGGACTTCTATCTTTCACACCTACACCAAAATCAAAGATAAAAACTGTAAAGTCATCGTAGATAGTGGCAGTTGCATCAATGCTGTCTCCTTCAGCATGGTGTCCAAATTAGGCCTTTCTGCCGTTCCTCAGCCCAGTCCATATAAGGTAGCTTGGGTCAACTCCACTGCCTTGGAAGTAAAAGAACGAAGTCTCGTACCTATCTCCTTTGCCACTTATAAGGAGAACGTATGGTGCGATGTTCTGATTATGGATGTTGGACAAATTCTGTTAGGGCGACCTTGGATTTTTGATAATGATGTCCACATCTATGGGCGTTCAAACACCTGCGTGTTTGAACATGCAGGTAAAAAGATTAAGCTTTTACCATCGCATCCCCGTTTCAAGGAAGAACCTAAACCCTACCCCCTTAAGTCCAAGAAAGGACTAAACTTGGTCACCGCCAAGGTTCTGGACTCGAAGGTCACTCGTGGTGCACCTCTATACGCTTTAGTGGGTCGTGAGATTCCCACCGAATCTGATGACCCCATTCCTTAGGAAGTCCAACCTATCTTAGGGCAATTTGCTGATGTCTTCCCGGATGATCTCCCTGATCAGTTACCCCCCCTCCGAGACATTCAGCATGCTATAGACCTAGTCCCTGGAGCCTCCCTCCCAAACCTGCCACACTATCGCATGAACCCCACGGAGCATGCCGAACTTAAGAAGCAGGTAGACGAGTTACTGCAGCGAGGTTTCATTAAGGAAAGTCTTAGTCCCTGCGCGGTGCCCGCCCTTCTCACTCTTAAGAAGGACGGATCTTGGAGAATGTGTGTTGATAGCCGTGCTATCAACAAAATCATCGTCAAATATCGATTTCCTATTCCTAGAATAGACGATATGCTGGATATGATGACGGGTGCCACTCTCTTTTCCAAGATCGATCTTAAGAGTGGATACCACCAGATCCGGATCCGACCCGGTGATGAGTGGAAGACTGCTTTCAAGACCAAACGGTCTATATGAGTGGATGGTCATGCCTTTCGGGTTGAGTAACGCCCTGAGCACTTTCATGAGAATTATGACCCAAGTGTTGTGTCCTTTTATGGGTAAGTTTGTCGTTGTCTATTTTGACGACATTCTTATTTATAGTCATTCTGTTGAGCAACATCTTGACCACCTTAAGCAAGTCTGTTCTGTTTTAAGGAAGGAACAGTTATACGCTAATCCCAAGAAGTGTACTTTCCTCGTAGATCGAGTCATCTTTCTAGGGTTTATCGTATCGGCTCGCAGGGTTTCTGCTGACCCTGAGAAGGTAAAAGCCATAGTTGAGTGGCCCCTTCCTCAAAACATCCGGGAAGTCCGCAGCTTCCATGGATTGGCCACCTTCTATAGGAGATTCATACGAAACTTCAGTACAATCGTATCTCCTATCACTGATTGCCTTAAAAAGGGTGATTTCCACTGGACCCCGGCCGCCACCAGAGCTTTCGAGGACATTAAGAAGAGAATGATGGAGGCCCCAGTGATGAGACTTCCTGACTTCTCCAAAGTCTTCGAAGTGACCTGCGACGCTTCGGGGGTCGGAATTGGAGGAGTCCTCTCTCAGGAAGGTCATCCTGTAGCATATTTCAGTGAGAAACTGAATGATATTCGACAGCGATATTCCACTTACGATAAGGAATTCTATGCCGTGATCCAATCTCTCCGTTATTGGCGACACTACTTGCTCCCACAAGAGTTCGTCATCTTCTCGGATCACGAAGCTTTACGTTATATCAACTCTCAGAAGAAGTTGAATGCACGCCACGGTCGTTGGGTAGAATTCCTTCAAGAGTACACTTATACCTTTAGACATAAGGCGGGAGTTGAGAATAAAGCTGCCGATGCCCTCAGTCGTCGCATGATGACTACCACTGAGTTGAGGGCCGAAGTCGTGGGTTTTGACCAAATAAGGAAAGATTATCTGGACTGCCCCGACTTCAAGGAAACATACTCTCTCCTGTCCACGGGCAGCACGCGCCTTGTGGATGATTTCCTTCTGGAGGATGGTTATCTTTTTAAAGCTCAAAAGCTTTGCATCCCGAGCACCTCCTTAAGGGATTTTCTGGTCTGGGAACTCCACGCCGGAGGCCTCGCTGGGCACTTCGGACGGGACAAAATGATAGAATCCGTGGAGTACCGTTTCTTTTGGCCCAGCCTGAAGAGAGATGTTGGTAGATTGGTTAGCCGGTGTCACATGTGTCAGCTAGCCAAACAATGGAAGCAGAACACAGGCCTGTACACTCCATTGCCTGTCCCTAGTTGTCCTTGGCAGGACGTTAGCATGGATTTCATTTTAGGCCTGCCTAAGACTCTTTGCAAAAATGATGCCATCTGTGTCGTAGTTGATAGGTTTTCCAAGATGGCTCATTTTATACCCTGCTCCAAAACTTCCGACGCCTCCCATATTGCCAAAATTTACTTCAACGAAGTTGTCCGTCTGCACGGCCTACCTAAAACCATTGTGTCTGATAGGGACGTTAAGTTCACCAGCTACTTTTGGAAAACCCTTTGGATGAAATTAGGTACGAAATTACAATTCTCTACTGCCTTTCATGCACAAACCGACAGTCAGACCGAGGTAGTTAATAGGAGCGTAGGTAATCTGTTAAGGTCTCTGGTTGGCGAGCATGTCAAGGATTGGGATTCCATTTTACCCACTGCTGAGTTTGCTTATAACAATTCTATTAACCGAACCACTGGCCTAAGTCCTTTCGAGATTGTGTACGGGTACAAACCTAGGCAACCGTTAGATCTCATTCCTATGTGTCCTAGGTATAGGATCTCTGAGTCTGCATCATCATTTACATCACATCTGCATGAACTTCATAAGAAAATTGCACGACAAATTGAAAAGAGCAATACTGATTATAAATTACGTGCTGATTTGAAACGAAAATTTAAAACTTTTGAGGTTGGTGATTCCGTGATGGTGCGGATTCGTCCGGAACGGTTCCCTCAGGGATCGGTTAAGAAACTGCATGCCAAAAGTGCTGGTCCATTCAAAATACTTAAGAAAATCAATGATAATGCTTACGTAGTAGATCTTCCTGCGGAGTTCAACATCAATCCCTCTTTTAACATAGAAGATCTAGTTGCATATGAAGGCCCGGATTTTAATCCGCCAAACCCACTTATACAACAGTCTTGTGTGACCCCACCTTGTGAGATCCCTAACCTACCTCCACTCCCAGATATTCCTAACTCACCTATAGCAGATAAAGTGGACATGATCTTGAGCGATGAAATCATCTCTACAAAGGAGGGTGGACGACGAAGGTACTTGATTAGGTGGAAAGGTAGACCCGAGTCGGAGGATACGTGGTTGGATCGCGATGAGTTGCAGCAGATGGATCCGGATGCACTAGAGTTCTATGACAGCACCAGAGATA
Organism: Dendrobium chrysotoxum; assembly: GCA_019925795.1. Taxonomy (NCBI): domain Eukaryota; kingdom Viridiplantae; phylum Streptophyta; class Magnoliopsida; order Asparagales; family Orchidaceae; genus Dendrobium; species Dendrobium chrysotoxum. The sequence goes on along the minus strand of CM034300.1, from coordinate 66,210,237 downwards.
TTTGCTCGACGGAGTCGAGCTTTCTTCCACCCCGGGAGAATGATGAGGACATCCATACTTGGAAAGTTTATCGTAGACGTGGCCGTCGATCTACGGCCACGATCGAGTCTTTATATTTCTAAGTTTATTATGTTGTTTATTTCTTTTATTTATGTTGACTGTTTTACCCTTACTTAAGGGAGTTGTTTGTAAGCCCTAAGGGCAATGTCGTCTTTTCTTTCTTGAGTCCTTGTATGAGGCTTATATATAGCCCATTTATTCCCTTTTGTTGGTAATGAATGATTAATAATAAAATTTCTGCATATCGAGTTCTATGTGAGCTTGAGATCGTTGGAGAGAAATCCCTAGGCGAGGGATAGCGGATCACCCACCAACATAGGAAAAGTCCGAGTTCGTGGCCTTCTTCTTTCTCTTTCCCAACTCCCTTTCTCCCCTCTTTTTCCTCCCCTACCCGACGGCTCCCCCACCTGCTCTTCCCCACCAAACCGCCTCCCCCAAACCCCTCCACCACCTCACGGCAAACCCCTTCCCCAAGCCCCCTACCCGCCGGCGCCATCCCCCCTCTCTCCTCCTTAATTTAGTTGCCTAAATTAAATTGGGGCTGTTTGAAAAGAATTCTAAATTCAAATTCACATTGAATTTGAATTAATACTTTCCTAATGGATTCAAACTTATTTTAGGAAAGTTTCCTAATTAATCCCTATTTGAATTTTCAAATTAAGTGGATTTAATTAAACCTTTCCTAATTCCTAAATCTAATTTTAGAAACCCCAAATCAATCCCCAAAATCTCTCCCTACCCCTTCATAGCCGCCGGCCCCTACCCCCATGCCGCCCCCTCTCTCTCTCCAATCCCCCTCTCTCTCTCCCCAATCTCTTCTCTCACATTAAATCCTTCCCTTTGGAAATTAAACCTAGTTTCCTTAATCCACCTCCCTCCAATTTCAATATCTGAAAACAATTTCAGATTTTGAACCCTAAACCCTAACCCTACCCCTCCAAAATCTAAACCATCTTCCCCCCATTACCTTCCCCTTGGCCGCCCCCTTCCCTAACCCTTTTCCCCCTTAATTCTCTAAGGAAATCTTCAAACCGTTGAAGGAAAACTTCAAGGGCAGCAAGGGTTCATCGGCGCCAACCCCTCTTTTCCTCACAAACATGAATGGAAGTCCCCGAATGGGACTACGGGTTGATCATTGACGAACACGACAATATCGACATCCTCCGTTCGCCGTTCTTCGATGTTGGGTTCGACTTCGACAACACCGTCGAAGAATACTTCGAAAGGATCCATATCACGTTGGTAGATACAATCGACGATCAGAGGAAGAAAGGACGGTGGACCATCCTCGGCCGGTTCACGACTACTTCCCCTCCGGATACTTCCCCACTCAGAGGATATTTCACCCAAATCCTACGGTTCCTCACTCATACCATTGGCCTTCAAGTGACTACTTTCCGACGACGATTCCTTCCCGGTTAAGGTGAACTTTCTTTCCTCGTCAAGTCACTTCTTCTTTCTACTAATCTCGTAGGTGGTGATGAAGTCGCAAAAGATCTACGCCGCTTGATTTGCTAAAACAAAATCTTAGTAAACGTAGGGTTACTTTGAGAGCTCCTAATATGTTTACTTATCTTAATGTTAATTAAGGGATTATGAATGAACATCTACTATGTTAGCTTTAATTTGATTTTCCAATCTATTTGTTTGTTCAAGCACTTTTATTGCGGTTTGGCCTAAACGCAAGCATCCCTCCTTTGTTTTATTTTATCGTTTTAGTTGCTAGTAGTTTAATCAAGTACTTGCTCTTAACATAATTCGTGCAAATTCTAATTTTTAGTCAAAAGCATACTAGTCCTGCATCACTAGAGTTCACAAAATTATGTTGGGATAAATAATGTCTTAATAAATTACTACTAGAAATAGACTAAAATTTGAAGAGCATTACCAATGTGAAGCCGATGTGCTGATTGGAAAAACGTCTTATCTTCAGTTCCATTAAATTCTCCTCCTCCCCTTTGATTCTTCCTTGCAAATATTTTTGATTCCTTGCTGTTCTTCCAGTCAAAATAGCGGGTAATATTACTGTTTTCTTGTTTCCTGTGATGAGAACTGCAGTTGTATTACGTTGGAAGTAATTCCAGAAGATGAAAACTAAATTGTGGAGCTGCTGTTTGCCTCCATAGGGGAGGTGCTATAGGAACCAAAGTTGTAGATTTGAAGATGCAGTTCACTAGTATAGCTTCAATGGCTTACAAGTGGTAGGTTTTCTCCTGGACAACAACAGAAGATGTATGGCGACTGCAGGAATAAAAAAATCAGAGGACTAAGGATGGCTGAAGAAAATTTAGAAGAAAAATTGGAATTACAAGCTTTATTCACTCTTAAAACTATAAAATAGTCTCTTAATTTCCTATTTATAGAAGTAGGATAGGGATCACTAACTTTAAATCAAAATTTATGTATAATGGATAAGAATGCATAGAAATAATTCAATTTTCTAATTAAAGGCACTAGTCCAAAATTTTAAGACATGAAATGTGAAACTAACTTTTGCATTCAAAGAAACAACTGCGAAGTTTTCTAAATTTTAGGGATTGATTCTAATTTATAGGAATGGATAAATATCGCATGGATGTTGGCCAAAGATTCAAATAATATTTTTTCCATACATTTATCTTTGATGGGCTCAAACATGGGTTGTTTAGGCTGATTTTTCTCATTTAGAAGCCTTCCTTGATACATCAAATTAAAGCTCAAGTTGAAAATGAAAGCTCAAGTTGAAACATGGGTTCATTGTGGATTTGAAGAGGACTTGCGGATCTTTTAAAGTGTGCTAGAGATCCTCGTGGATCAAATGAGAACTCTCTATGCAAAGCTAAAGATATCATGGCACAAGAAACAACGGAGGAAAATTGAGAAGGTAATTTAATTTGTGCACGCCTGCCTTTTTGCACCATAGCATGTGCTCACCCCATTTACTTTTATGCTGGAAAGTCCTTTACTCCATTCATGTTTCCATATTTGAGAAATAACTTCCCATCTATTCAACTTATAAATTAATTGTATCTTCTAGAACATGCTTTCTCATTAGACATGTTCATGCATTAGATTCTCTGTCATGCAAAATAATTATCTTGAGATTCTCAACTAGCAAAAGTCATTGAAATGGAGGTTGAAGTGTTGGTTGACTAATTCAATTCATTGTTGCCATTGAGCCTTTGTTTGGCAAAGTAATAATATAAATAACACTTGTTATGTTGATGAATAACATTTTCCATTAAAACTTAAGCATTGATGCTTTGGCCTTGCGCATTGCTTGTCTATGAAACACAAGCTCATAGTAAGTGTGCTTGTCGCATTGACTCACCCCATCGAGTTGTAGTGTTTTGCACTCGAACTTGTAATAGGGTACATAAATGATTAGGCACGATCATTTGTTTCTTTCTACTATTTTTTGTAGTCATTGAGTCATTGCTCATTGGTTCTCTGTTATCACCTGCTGAAGCTAGTTGCTTCTTGGTGTTTCTTTTCTTCATGCTCACTCCCCTACTAGTTCTTATATATATTTTCACTGGTTCTTATTATTGACACTAGTAATTACTCAGTTACAATATTCTTCTTGATAACTCATCTTCACAAACTCTCTTGTTTCATGCAGCCTCCACCTCTTGATCTCTAACTAGTAACTCAATGCTCATAAGTATATTTTTAATTTTTATGTATTCTTATATCAATTTATAATATATATATATATATATATATATATATATATATATATATATATATAATAGCTAAAAATTATTGTTTTTGAATGTATCATTAAATTGGTTAATAAATTATTAACCTGTGTTTAAGTTTGATTATTGAATAATTATTGTATGCACATGTTATGCATATACAATAAACAATTGAAACTTGTAGTTATAAAAAGCACTGCTTGGCTTTATCCTTTGTGCAATGAAGTATGGACTATTGGGCTTTGCAAATGCTCGTAACATTTTGAAAATATTATAGACATATTGGTGCTTTGAAAGTACTGTAGACATATTGTTCACCATAACATTTCTTGGCGGATCACACCATAACTTTGATCTACCTATTATTCTATTGGCAATGAAGGCCAAGCATGATTCTTGTCAGATATGTTGTTTCTATGTTAACATTCTTTTAATAAATAGATGCTTTATAAATTGCATTAAAACAGCGGCCAGAAGGCGGGTTGTTTGTGGAGAATTTTGGTGTTTATGTACCTAACGTGGTTGACAGATTGAGTATTGAAAGTTTTATGAATGTTCTATATTGTATGACTTTAAACTTTGATAACGTAATTTTTTTTCCTCCACAACATCAATGTTAATTTAACATGCATTTTTGAAGGTAAGGAGTTTATCAGAAGAATGCTTCATCGAAGTGCCTATTCTTATAAAATTATTTTCTCTCTTTTTATGTGCCTTTTTACTTATTTTCATGTTACTATTTTCTTCTACTAGTTGTTGCGACTGATGATGAAACAATTGCAAAATGCTGTCGTGGTTTTGGAGCTGATGTGGTAATGACTTCTGAAGCTTGCAAGAATGGTACTATATCTATAGTCTTGTGAATTGATTATGGGAAAGGTGGTAAAATTGTAACAAACTTTGCTAAAAATGCAGGAACTGAACGCTGCAATGAAGCTCTAGAAAAACTTGGTAAAGATTATGATGTTGTTGTCAATATACAAGGAGATGAACCTCTTATTGATCCGGAGATAATTGATGGCATTGTGAAGTCCTTGCAGGTGGTGAATGCTTACTTGTTTTTGCTCTATCTGCTACAAAGACCTTGCGGTCTTTGGCTTTCACCAATCATGTAATTTAATGATAATTTTCTAAGGAAAATTGATGCATGACATAGTTATCCAACTTGTCATAAACCATACTGTTTGGACACATCATTAATGACTTGACTTTAATGAAAAGCCCATAATGATTTCTTTTGATTGCTCTTTGATGTCTTTTCTTATTATAATTTCTTTTGATGATGGGAACATCTTTTTAAACAAGGGGTTGCTTGTGCATTGTAAACATTATTGATGATTAATATAGACAATTGCGAGTGAGCTTGCCTCTTCTCATTTTGATTCTTCCTCTTCTATTAGCTTCCTTTTACCTAGCTTTTCTCTCTCTCTCTCTCTCTCTCTCTCTCTCTCTCCAAGCATTCATGACTAAGAAGGATTCCATGGATCAATTTTGTTGTGTTTGATCCATATCATTTGGTATCAGAATCGAGTCATTTTGTTGTGATTGCACGCCAAGTCTTGAATTTTCTTTTCTCATCACTTTCTTTTCTGGATGACGCCCAACCTTCCACCAATTTTTGATTCTATTGCTCTTTTTTTTTTTAACTTAAAATTCTCAACTACATGAAACTAATACGTAATTAGTCTAAAACCTAAAAATGCTCATATGTTTCCCCAAATATCTAATTATTCATGCATGCAGCCCACCATAGTTGAAACGCTTCTCCTCTTATTCATGGTCATTCTTCTCATTTATTGTTTTCCTTATTTTTTAGCTTTCTACTGCAATATTTTCTTTTGTGGCATCATCTTCCTTTGGACAAATTGAGTCTTAACCTAATCTATTATTCCTCTTTTGCCTATTTTGCACTTGCCATTCCTTTGCACCAACTGAGTCTTTGCCTCTCCTATTACTCCTCTTTTGCCTGGTTTTGCATTTGCTATTTTCGTTAAGGGGTCTTCGCTATTATGGAAGATGATAAGGGGAAGGAGTTGCATACTAAGGAGTCTTTAATATCTTGTGCTTCTTCTAGCTGATTTGCTCTTTTAACTGTTCAATCCTTCATACCCTTCTCAATATGAAATCCTAGGAGGTAGTCGGCTTGCTAAATTTTTGTTGTCCTTTTGACTTCTAGATTTGCCCGAATTGGTGTGGTTGTCATCGATGAATGATTGCTGTTTAGTAGTTGGCTACATAGATGGGTAATTGGTGAATGCCTCTATGTGGTCAAACACAAACTTGAACACTAACAGAAAAACTCAATTCGGGCTCGAACCAAGCTTTAACAATTGATAATAAATTAGCTCAAATATGAACAAGCACCTGCCAAGTTTGGCTTGGTTCGTTTTTGCAGTCCTATTTATAAGTAAAAAAATAGTGTGTTATTGACAAATTGGAGTTCATCTTACCCTTTAGTTTGATCGTAAAATATGTGTGCTACAGCCTGTAATGAGGTAATGGAAGCCCTCAAGCATGGCTTGAACGTGGATGCATACCTGTAGAGTTTATTGGCCTTATAATGAGGAGAGAGATACAACTATGAAGTATACCAAGTTTTTGGAAACTCATGCCAACTCTAAGAAGTTGATTGTATTCTGCTAACAATGATGCCAATAGAAATTCATGAAGAAAAGATATGCGCTTAAATGATAAATTTAACATTTTGAAGCTATAAAATTTCCTTTTTTAGAAATAACATTTTAGTATATAAAGCTTTATTTTTTAGTTCTTATTAACTGTTTACCTTTTATTGTTAGTAAACTGCTTCTAGTACCTTGTCCTTTTTACTTGACATTGGCATTTCACTTTTATCCGTTATGCTTGATGATTTTGATACTAAGCTTTGCTTGGGCACTAACATTTAGAAACTGCAGGCTACTTCAAATTTCTTTGTACTTATTACCGTACTTACATTAAACATTTCGTGTTAAAATAAATTTTGGACCACAGGAATCCCCTGATGCTGTGTTTAGCACTGCTGTAACGTCCTTAAAACCTGATGATGGGACTGATCCCAACCGAGTAAAGTGCATTGTGGACAATAATGGTTATGCAATATATTTTTCAAGGGGATTGATACCCTATAACAAGTGAGTCATTGTAAAAATATGCCCATTTCTGTGCAGTAACAGCAGGACCTTTTCTGTGAATGCATGCATTGCTCTACTTTATTTCTTTTATATTTCAGGTCGGGGAAAGTTAATCCGCAATTCCCTTATCTACTTCATCTTGGCATTCAGGTCGGAGTTTACAATGAATTCCTTCTTTTTCATTCAATATTTATATTTTGTGTTCTGCTGCTGTAATACAATTAAGTAATTAACTTCTGCTGTAACTTATAATATTAATATTACACATGTTCAAGTAGCGTGCAGATGCAATCATTCTTATGTGTATAGATAGTACGTAATTAGTTCTGATCTTGATTCTTTTGCATTTGACCAGAGTTTTGATGCCAAGTTTTTAAAAATTTACCCAAAGCTTGCACCTTATGTGTATAGATAGTACGTAGTTAGTTCTGATCTTGATCTTTTGCATTTGACCAGAGTTTTGATGCAAAGTTTTTAAAAATCTACCCAAAGCTTGCACCTACTCCTCTACAGTTAGAAGAAGATCTTGAGCAGCTTAAAGTTCTTGAGAATGGTTACAAGATGAAGGTAATTATGACATATCAAGCGTGATTTCTTTACATAATTTATGCAATCAATGCTATCATGTTAATCTTTTGTTTTTGCCACTGCTGAGCTACTTTTTTTTCCTTCGGACCCTTACCAGCTCTTAGGTCTGTGAGTTGCTAACTTCTAGCATGATGCGATTTTAAAATCATCATTATGTTCATTTTAATGAAACGCCATATATTGTTTTTGGAGGAATATTCTGATATTTTATCCTAATATGTTCATCTTGACGTTCCTTTTTTTTTTTCTTTTAAATCTAGACGTTCCTTCTCATTACGTTATTTCCACTATGCAATTTACGAACGATAATGATATCAGTGCAGTTTTGATACATTTGAAGGTATAAACCATGTTTTTGTTATATCAGTTAAATTCAGGATGTCTTACTCATGGCACCACGAGGAAGCCTGAAGGCTGTTTGAAACTAAAGTGATTATATTTATCCCATAGTTCTGATTGTATCCTTTATTTCTCAGAGATCAGTAGCAAGGTTGCTTGTTTTATTGCTCAGAGTTGCAAGTCTTTTAAACGTTCTGTTAGGAATTGGTAAGCACATACGAGGTTTTGCTTGTGATGAAAACTATCTAATGTAGGAAGAATAATCTTGATACTAATTTGCATCTCAGTAATTGGGGATATTTCGATCTCAGCAATAAGCTCCAGCATGATCTCAAATTTAGCTTAGGCACAATTTCAGGATTAAGATTAGCAGGATGATGGAGTACTAATGAGTGATCTCTAGTAATCTTCATAGACCAACTCAATAGAAGGATCAAAATTTTGAATTAATAGAGATGATGTTTGAACTTTTGGAATTGATATGGGTTTTTGAACTAGTGATCTTTAAGAAATTGGTGTATGATATATGTATGATCAATCATGATGATAAGCTATTGTTTTGAATTGGATGACACAAGAATATCATATGCACAACCATTTTAAGATATATATTGATAATGATAATTATGATTGCCATATACATCGTTGGAGTTATGAGACTCGCTGCAATGTGACTCAATGTAGTTAACATTGATAAGAATAAGAACTCGATCATATGTGTAATCATGAGAGTTACATGGCACATGGTTGTATGATTTCTTAATTTCTTCATCTAGCACCTTCAAGCAATATTTTGACCAATCATCATTGCACAATGATATAGGACATTCATCCGAATGTCTGTATTGGAGAAATATTGTCATCCTCAACAGATTGGGATATTTTGTGATCGAGCACAACATAGAAAATAATATATTATCCTGAAGGACAAAAATATTATTTCTTTATGGACTAAATAATAAAACTCATAATTTTAATTTTAAAAGAGATTTTTTCCTATTAAATATTTGGTTGAATAGAGTTTATTTTATTCTGGAATACAGATGCCTTATAGGGGCAAGCTCCTATGGTTAATTACATCTCAAGCATTTGTTACTTCAGAACACTTTTGATTAAACTAGTGGTTTCCTTTTGAGTCATTAAAATATTGGCTGATATTTTTATTTTGAAATTTATGAAATTCTTGTTCAAAGATTTGGTCTTTGAAAATTTCAAAGGAGGAACGATCAACTTGAAAACAGATTTTGAAGAAAGGAAGCCAAATGAATGAAATATAGGAGTACTTGATTCTGAGGTAACTCAGATGTACTCAAATTATCTTATGTTGGACTTTACATTTTAATATCAGATTTTTATTTAAATTGACCCTTTTAATTTAAAATGTTGAGGCTTATAATGTTGGAGGAAATACCTGAAAGGTGAGGACTTATGAAGTGGCTAAAGTCAACAACAGTCTCGGGATCCTAGAGCTAAGGTGAGGACTACTTATGGGTAATGCCTCGAATCTAAGTCTAATGGAGTGGAATGGACTTACAAACTACACCTCAAATGAGCATAGTCAGCCCAACTTTTGAATTTACCAAGCCTAGAAAGGGCAACCAACTAAACCCATGTAATCGCTTTTAAAACTATGTAATTCGGTCTCAATGCATATGAAGAGTAGGGAAGACTGTTTTTCATTTAGATGATATGACTTGCAGTTTGGCGTTAGGCTAAGATTCCTGATCATGTGGGTATGCAAAATGCTGACTAACAAAAATTCAGATTTTTATTTTTTAGTCCTTAAGTGAAGACTTTCTACATTTGATACATTGACTAGCATGATCATTTTAAATTTTGAAAAAAGTTGGCTCATTAAAATGAGCCATGCAAAATTTTCTTTTATTTAAAAAATGGTGATTCCTATGGTTGATTTTAGATTGCTTACATGTTAAGTGGTAGAAAAATTAGTTTTATCCTAAGAGCCTTCCGCATGACAGAAGTCCAGGCCACTCCCAAGCAAAACAAGAGAAGAAACTTAGGAAAAAACATGTATTTTTAATGCGCACTTAGTAAAAAATCAAAACATGCTTGCATATATATATAAAATCAGCCAAAACAAGAAAGTAAATAATGTCCAAATTATTAAAATTATGATTGACAGTTGAGTTGCTTGCTATTATATAACCTAATAATAATTACAGGCTCGGCTTGTGGGGTCTTTAAGTTTTGACTTCTAGGTAGGTCTTGGGCTTCACTTATGGCAGGTTCATCCTTCCGATCCACCTATCCTATAACTATATCCCATAGGCTTATACATCATAAGTCTATTAAATATATATTTAAAATATAAAATACTCAAGTCTGCAAAATAAAAGGTGATTAGAGGCAATATATATTATAGAAAATGCTCATCTTAGCACTTAAAGTGTCAAGCTCTATTTCTACCCTATTGGTCATGCCTCCTTGGGAGGTTTTAAGCAGCGCCTGCAAGCAAACATTATTAGATTAATCATGTCTTATTGCACCCTCTCTTGGAGAAAAGCAAGTATATCTTTATTCTATCCAGTTAAGGGTAAGTGCCCAAACGCAGATAATCTAATTGGCAATCATAGCACAACATAAACCACATGCACATAAAAAGAAAAATCCTAATCTTAACATACCTAGGAGCTATGCACCTAAGTATGTGTCGACTATGTGGTATGTTACACTACAAGTGGTGTCTTATTTTGTTAAGGAATAGAGATGTTTAATTTTAATCCAGGGGTGATTTCACTTCAAGTTGTTTTTGACTTAAAACTTTTATTTGATTTTTAATTATTTCATACTTAGAAGGGTTCTGAAGAACCCATAAAACAATCACTACTCGCTTTGAGACAAGCCTGCTACTTATAGAGTCCTAAGATGGAATGATGCAAGCATTCCACCTTTTAGGTGGAATGATTAATTATTGTATCAGAGAAACTTAGATGATTTTTAGTAATTTTAAGGTTCTCTTAGTATTTGAATAAGAGACAAGTGCCCACTTGATAGGGTAAGATAGACATGCCTAAAAGTTTGACTTATGACTTTATGAAATTCACCTAATATGGTAAAATGAATTTCAGCAGATGGATGATTTTTAAAGGACATCTAAAGGTTATGTTTTCATTATCATAGAAAGAGAAGTTAAGTGAAGGGCTACTTAGAGTTCGGGTCTAAAGGATTGGAGAATTCTTTTAAATTTTTGGAGTTAAGAAGAGGGAAAATCTCTTACAATTTTGAGGTTAAAAGAGTAAGAGAGGAAACTTATAGCTTTTGAGCTGAGGTTAGAAATCTTCTAAGGCTTTTGGAGCCCATGAAAGTGAGGGAAGACTTGTAGCTTTGAGACTACAAATGAAGAATCAATCACTGAATTTTGTGTTCAATAATAGAACTTTAGTTTGCTAAAAATGAGTAGAGCAAACATAAGAGAATGATATGTAAATTTGGACTAAAAATCAAGAGGAGTTCTTTAGACTTTTGGGTGTTCAAAGAGAGGAACCCATTCACCTAACTTAGATTAGGAGAATGCAAGAGAGATAGGATTTATATTCCTACATTTGATGTGGAGTTATTTGCTGATTTTGGTTCAGCAAATGAATGATTTGGTTATAGGTTTGATTAACTCAACATGGGTGTGGGCTTCGAAAATTTGCGCCCCGGCCTCCCCGCCTGCTTTCGAAGGAGTTTTAACGGAATATGTTCTGGGATAAATTCTCAGAAGGCAGATTGGATTTTAAATAACACACTACCCAGAGAATTGGCCCTCATTTTGTGAGGACTTTATGATCTGAGTTTTGGTTTTCTATAGAAGCAAACCTCTATAGTTAATTACCCATCCTGATAACAAGAGAGAACTTTCGATTAAGGCTAGTCGTCGAACAAATACGTGTATCTGGCATATAGTATCAGTATGGGTTTAGGTGTTTGAAGATTTGATATTTAAAATTAAAAATTTCACCATCTTGCAGTGGATGGTGGAGGAATGGATGATGGATCTGATTAAGATTTCATGATTCCGTCGTCCCGGGTCATTATGGTCCCTAATCTACTTAGTCAGAGGAGGTAGTCGACCTAACCTGATAAAAGAATCCTTGTCGGCAGCCATGGGTTGTTTCGTCCAAGGGTGCCTTGTAGACCTGGGGTGAGTATTTGTCTAAGGGGACAAATTTGAATTCACCTTAGCTGACAGAGGGCTTTGTACCCTAAAGATTATATCCTATTGATTCTTGTCTCAAAGATTTAGTACCATTGGGGAGCATACGGGCTCTGACCATGACCATAATTTAGTGGTGCCATTTGGCGGCCAACCACCTGGTTTAGAGGGCCCTGGTCATATCCGTTTACCTGCAGTGCTATTTGGCTGCAAAATTGCCGGTTAGAGGACATGTGCTACGTCCCGGTTGATAAGAGACTGTTTGAGAATGAATCTTAATGATATTCTCGACCAGACATAAACTCATTGTGAGCTGAAGGGATATTTAAATTTGTCCATTTCAACAAATTATTGCGGAGGGTGGATGAGTTTTGCTTTAAGTGTTTTGATGGTTAATTTCGATTTTAAATATTTTGAATTTTGGTATTTTCTTGGAGTTTTGGGTTTTCATGGGTATTTAGAAAGTATTTTAAGTGTTTGTAAACCCCTCTGGTTGAGATCTAAGTTCAACACGGCCATCATCAGGGTTCTAATGGGCAATTGCATTTTTTTGATTGAACCTTGTCGAATCTTCCAACTTATCGACAGAGGATCGGGTTCGCTGTTGGCATTATGTTTTTGTTAGTGTATTCTCCTAGTTATCGACCTTGAAGGCCTAATATGAACGTATTAAAGCAAATATCTCGGTCAATGCCATGACCATATATTTGTTTGATAGTTCGAGCCATGTCAACTCCTATCCACTAGTATAGAAGGATTGGGCTCGAACTTGAATTTATCATTTGACCCGCGCAACATCCTCAGACATCATACAGGTGTATGATTGCATATTCATTTCTTTGTGTTGGTGTGCATAGTAGTGCATGTGTGGGGGCAATTTTGGAATTATTCAGCTGTGTGAGCAACTGCCGTTTGAGTGTTAGCTGCATTCTATTTGAGTGCTTATACACGCCTTCTGTCCGCTTGTATGAGTGTTGTGGATCCGATGGCGTGGTGTTACATCACAGGTTGAATTTTATTTGCTACTTTAAGCAGGTAGGTTGTCGCGCACTAACGAACCTCCTGCTATGCATTTGTAGATGTTTGTAGATAGCCTGTTGTATGCACAACGAGTTTCCTATAGTAACTCGTAGGCATTTGCACTTGATGTAGTCACTTCGCATTTGTTTATGGACAACACATGGGATGTATGACAAGTCTTTTATAGCAGCTTGTGGGAGTTTGTATCTGCTGTATATTATCCATTTTCGCTCGCAATGGATTGATGTATTTGACTACCACTGCATGGTTTCTGACTTGTAAGGGTGTCACAATATTATGATGCATCACAAACATTAGTTATGTATCCTCTGTATCTTGATTGTAAATATCATTGTGTTCATCGCACTCGTCTGCGCAGTTTTCAAGAGGTTAATATGTTTGCTTGAGGTTGTGTTGTATGATTGATGTTAGAGGCGCCGTTACATTCACTTGTATGTTAATCATCATTGCTTGTAGGTAGATGAATGGGCCCATTTATGAACTGATGTTGATTGTTGAGTGGGTTGTATTCATCGTTGATATCCTCCGCATATGTTCATTGGCCGTCCACCATGTTCATTGTGTGTTGACCTTCAGCATTCATAGGCAACTACTGTATTTACACGAGTCGGTTGTCATTGACTAGAGGGAAGTCGTAGTGCTCGTTGTGTGGCATGGCGTATACTTGTGAATAACTTCTTTGATACACCTTAACGAATCAGGCCACTACTAAGGTACTTCATGATCTATCTATGATTAGACCACATCTCTCTCTTGATTATCGCTGACCCTCACCTGCGAGCAATTAGGTTTAGAGTCTCGTTCACCACAAGCCCTTATTCATTCAAGTAATTTCGCATTATTCTTGCATTTGATTTTTCATTTGCTCGCGTTGGTGAACCATTGTTTTGTTTGCATGTTGATGTTTAGTAGAATGCATTTGAATGATCAAAGTTATCATTTGATTTTGATATTTTCGTTTTGATCGTGTATTTATTAATTTGAAATCTAGTATTCTGTTATTTTAATTAAGTTTGGTTCCCTATAGTCATATTGCGTTCAAGTTCTTTTGCATTATGTTCAAATTCAAGTTCAATTCATTGTCGTTTGTTCGATGTCAAGTCCCCTGTGTCATATTTAAGTTCAAGTCTTTTGCATTTAGTCCAAATCAAGTCTCCCGTTCAGTGTAATTTTCGGCAGCCTCGCAGTATCTCCCCCATTTAAGAAAAATTTCAAGAGTTTGGGCCTCCTGCCATACTAGAGAAAAACGTGTACGGTAGGTGTCGGATGATACCGCGATCGTAAATCTTCAATCCTACCACGCTAAAGAAAGACGTGTATGGGTCTTCGGGGTACCTGTTTGAAATGCGTAATTATTTTCCCTGTAGACACTGAGGCATGTACGGGTACTTATGTTCATCCCCTCCGTGTTAGAGAAAAGTGCGTACAGGGCCTACCCGCATCGCCGTAGGCGTTGCCCCGGGTTCCCTTCCCACCAAGCTAGAGAGAAGCTTATATGGGCGGTTTTCCAGTGTGCCGAACGCCGAATGCGAGATTTGAGTCTTAGAAACTATACCTTTGCGAGGCGGCGACGACGACAATGACGACGACGGTGGTGACGGCAAAAATAAAAAATATGCACAATAGAAAATCTCCTTCCTCTTTTTTTTTCTCTTTTTTCTTCTGCACGCGCGCGTACATGTATATGTGTGAATACATCTATATATGCATGTCAATATATGTATACATTCCCTCTCCCCTTTTTTGTCATTTGTTCATCTCTCTCTCTCTCTCTCTCTCTCTCTCTCTCTCTCTCTCTCTCTCTATATATATATATATATATATATATATATATATATATATATATATATATATATATATATATATATCCATGTTAGCAAATGCAAATAACCGCTAATTGCCTAATGATATCCCTTAACATTAGGCAAACAAAAGAGGTAAAGCGAAATGAGATAATAATAATAAAAAAAGCAAATAACTTTGAAGAAGCATTTACTATGGGATTTTTTTTTTTGAGAAGTACTGGTTCACGTGAGAAGGTAGCTTGTTGTCGGACGATACAGGGATCTGGAGATGGGGTGCTCTCTACTTAAGTGTGGAGTTGTTCTAACTGTAGTGGAGAAAAGATAATGGGAAGGTAGGGCTGCTGGAACGAAGATAGCAGAAAAATAGAGAGGATTTGGCTATATAAGAGATCAGGCAATAGGGGGTTGACGGGTGGAATGTAGTTTGGCGTTGAGTGAGGAGATCCGACGAGTAGCAGATTACTGTGAGTCGAAGCAGAGATAGGATCGGAAGATCCAGTCGCAGGAAGGGGCTAGGGATTCGGTCAAGAAGTTCGTGGATCCTAGTCTTTTGTTTCAATTAAGAAGAATCGCTGTTTTTTTGAGGTGCCTTCATGTCTACTTGGCTGAAACAAGCTTGCTCACATCAATTTTTGTTTTAATTTTATTGCTTAGTTGTATTGAGATGCTCAATATAAGTTGCAAATATTTTTTGAAATTCTCATGTAATCATGTACAAGAACGTGTGGGCTAGCTTGTCCAGTTCATAAGGATATTGTTGCGAAGGTTTTGAGTTCGATCCTCAGCTACATTATAATAAATCCCATTCAGCGAACTTTGTGGTTGAAAAAAAAAAAAAATCATGCACGAGAGGATGCTTTCAAATGTGTATCTTGTTGAATTTTCGTTTGATGTAGGATGAGCATAAGCAAATTTATGGTTCTATGCTGCAGGTTATCAAGGTTCACCATGATGCTCATGGAGTAGACACTCCTGAAGATGTTGACAAGATAGAAGCACTTATGCGAGAGAGGAATATATCATAGCGAAGGGTACTGAATGAGGTAAAATAAGCATGGCGCATTTAAAAAATAACATTTACCCTGCAAATGTTCTCCAAGGGGTAACCATGGTTGTTAGTGAAGGTTATATGTATATATATCAGCCAAAAGTGTTTTTTCGTATTTTTGTTTGAGGTAATCTGTTTTAAAAATGAGAATTTGACTCTTAATAGGGCAAAATGAAGAAAAAAGATTCATATAGCCGACCCCACGTAGTGGAATAAAAGGCTTGATTTTGTTGTTGTTGTTGTAATCTATTCCAAAGCTGCAGAAGCCTTTTGCATGGTTATTAGTCAGTAATAACAGAATGATTATCAGCTGGGTCGTATTCTCTGCAAGACTCCAGTCAATCATTGTAAGTTTAGGCAAAGTTCAATCTTAAATTTCCTTTAAGAGATTGATTCATGATTTTTGGGTCTAAAAATACATTAATGCATCAGTTTTTTTTTCTTCTGATTTTTTAGAAATTTTTCTGGGATGGAGCTTTTGTTGCATGTATTTTTCTATTGCAGCTGCAAAAGCATGTATTGAGGCAAAGAAAAGGCTATAAGCATATTCTTTTCATCTTTTCAATGTAGTTTGATGTTTAGGCTCAATAGTTCTAAGAATTTCTAATTATTTTAGATTGATTTTTCAACATGCTGATATTTTACAAACATGAGTGCAAAATCGAATGATTTTATCACTAACACCCTACAGGAGAGGTAGAGGTTTTTTCTTGTTCTTCCCATATTTATTCTGAACTTCGCTTTTATTAGATAGTTTATTTCAATGAATGTGGTTAATCACTATCATCATCATTATCGCTATCAGCATCACTGGCATTGCCACTATTATGTTGTTAGTGACCATGAATAATTTCTTCGCGGTTTTGCATGTTGGTTCATGTGATGTACATTTAATTTATATGATGCCTTTAAAGTGTATAGTTTTTTTAAAATATTGGATTCAAAGTTGGTCAGTGGGATATGCTTGAATGTTACTTGAGAGGACATGAGTCCTATGTGAGATTGGGTTGATTGAACTGAATTTGGATTTGATTCACTCAAAGAACTATCATGACAAGAACCCGATTGAGGCAATTGAGAGAGAGACTTGACCCCACATTTATAGCATGAAGCACCATATTTATAGCATGAAGCAAGGTTGACACCACAAAATGGATAATACACTAGTTAGCTTATAATGAGGGTGATTGAATGGATTTTTTATTTTATGTGGATACCGGATAGGAGAACCGTCCGGTGTTCTCTCTATCTACAGTAAAAGTACAGCTTTGTGCTTTTACTATAGCAGATGCGTTTTTACTGTAGATAGAGAGAAAACTGGACGGTTTTCTCCGTCCATTGCCCGCACATAATAATCTTTCGATTGAATGACTTTCTATAGTTGGTATATAGTCAAGCCTTCAGATTGGTTGCTTTGATTGAGTACCTATGTGGAGTACTACTAAATTATGTTGCTATGGAAGGCTTGTGGATTTCATGTAATTCAAGTTGGTTTAGCTATCTTGACTCAAGTTTCTTATTCTTGGCTGAAGTAATATGTTGTAGTCTTGATTTTATTCAATATATTCAAATGAATATGAGTATATTAATTCAATGATTCTTTCAACTTTGAGAAAGCAAAGAGACAAGAGTATGTAAAACATTTGCAGTTGACACTAATATTTTATTTTATCACATTTAGTTCAAGCTTTGTCAAAGAGTGTAAATGCTTAAGTTATTACCATATTTTATATTGTTTTTCTCTAAATTTTAAAATGAGTGTCAGTAACACTATTCTTAAAAATTTTATTTGATATGTGAAGAGAAAGAAAGACTTGAAACTTCAAGAAATCTTGGATTAACTAATAAGTGTAAAACCTATTTATTTTCTTGAGAATCTATTTTATTATTATTATTATTATTATTATTATATTCTTAAAAATTTTATTTGATATGTATTTTTTATATTCTTCATATTTTAAGATGAATAATTTTTTTAATTTTTCTTTTTCAACATGAATTATATTACCCTTAAAAAAGATAAGTATATTTCACAGAATGATTAAGACTTGAGTACGTACAGCTAACTATTATCGAATCATTTATAAACATAAATTGGTGTAAACAACAAATTCGAATCTGATTTGAACCTAATTCAAATTTGGTTTGAGAAAAACCTACTTCAAATCAATTAGCCATTTGTGCAAAACGGGCACTCCTATTCTACTTAATATCAAAAGCAAATACCTCATCATGAAATTAAGCTTTCAGCACTTCCAACGCAGAATTTTCTTGTCAAATTGAGCAATCTCTTGGTCTCCTCATCCATTGCTACATGATCCTTTTTCATGCGCTCTGCAATTATTATTATTATTATTATTTTAAAGATTAGCTATTTTCCTTAAACATGTGCATAACAGAAAATAACATGATCTATCATGAAGTGCAGGGCCAGAGCTACGTTGGCTGCAGACAGCTAAAGAATAACTATTTTAACTAGCAATCAATGAGGACTTTGGAGCCATTTTTAATGATTTTCCTAGACTTTCTTTGTACACTCCCTTGTCTAAAACTATATAGACAAAGAAGTGATTATAAAAGATTAAGTCGTCTTTTAAGTGTAATGGTTAGTATTTTATTAGAAACTTTAAATATGCTCATAAATTGAGAATACTTCAATGGTTAACAATTTAAGTTGTTACATTGAGAGCTTTATTATAAGATAATTCCAAAATGATTAAGAGAATTTTGTGTTTTTATCCAAACCAAAGTCCCCTTAAAGTTTCATGATGTAGCATTGTGGGATTTTGTTAATAACCTGTAAGTGTCCTTTATGTAGAATTTCTCTTCTTATTTTAGTATACAAGCCCTTAAACCTTGTAATGACGGTTGGCTAGATTTATTTTTGTCCTGAACTTAATAGAATTGTAGTAGAAAGGACTTCATCCTTTTCTACGTTGCACTTATGTTTCATTTGGGATAATTTTTTTTATTATTTTTTAAAGTAATTTTTTAATACAAAAGTTTTTTAAAATATAAATTTTGTATTAAAAAGTATTTTAAAAAATAATATGAAAGTTGTCTTAAATGAAACCTTAGACTAATCAAGAAGTGGCTTTCGCATGCTCTATTTTCCCAAAGGCAATTGCTACTTATTTTGGTTTCAAATGTACAAATAAGTACACAGAGGTACACAACAACGGTACAGAGAGGTACACATGGTTGGTACACAGCGGTACCGAATAACGATATACAGAAGCGGTACACATTTGTACACAGAAGCAGTAGACATCCATACACAGAGAATACAACATATTTCCTACATACATTCTGTAAGACACATCTATGAGAAATCGTTTTACAGTAACATGCAAATGTTTGAAACTTCTGTGTACCGCTACTTGGTATACAGTGAAACCGAGCATACCAATCCTATTTCCCACGTACATTCTGTAATACACATATGCGAGAAAACGTTTTACAACAACATACAAATGTTCGAAACCCTAAACCTAAACCCTAACATGACATTCATAAAAATTATTTACAGTAAAATAGAACCAACAGATCTGGTGAAAATGTACTTCTTTCCTAGGAACAAAATACTAACTTTAACCATAACCTCTGCAACAATAGTGATGAGCAAATAAAAGGAGCTTTAGACGAAGATGAATAGCACATGAGACAAGAGAAATTGAAAAGCCTCAATTTTGAATTTTCGACCGAATGCTTGGTGCTCTTTTCAATAAAACGTAACTTTTCACGTCCGGTCCGGATCGGGTCATCGGGCCGCGCGGTAAGTTGGAAAACACGTGCTAAATATTAAGATTTCATTAAGTCGGGTCGTCAGGGCACCATGTGGTGGCTTTTAATTCGAGTCCGTACATAGAGTTACGTCCGGAGTCCGCACCAAATAATTTTTCGAGATGAAGTCGACGAGTTGCATCAGCTGATTATTAAACATCCTATTAATTTAATATATTTTCAAGTAAATGGGTAAATTTTAGATGAATACTATAATAATTTTATATTGCGACAAAAAAAGGTTAAAAGTGCATACACAATGAAGCAAATAAGAGTAAGAAAGGATCCAAGGAATGATAAATGAAAATTTTAGGAGATGATAGGCACACTCAAGATTTGGCCTAAAACACCTAGACGTTATGTCATCAACAACAAGGCACTTGATAGTGCTGAGGCATTACCCTACTTTCACTTCTAGTTGCTCATTTTTAGAGTTTTTGATAGAGCAGCTAGTGCCTATGTGCTGGGCTAGAGCATTGCAGTGTTACAACCTAGACAAAAATTGCTTCAAGGCATGTTGTAGGAGTGCCTATGCTTGCTTGGAGCCAACCTTATTTTGAGGAGAGCTTGTGAGCTTTTCTGGGACTCTAGGTGCAGTATTTTTAACTTCGGAAGCAACCTCATCTACGCTATCTCCCTAGAAAGCCATCGTCAGCTCAAGTTCGATTCTTGTATGCCGAGGTAGCGAGTTGTATTTATTATTAGTCAATGTGTGAGTGGGGTACGGAATGGGCGTTGAGACCAACACTCTGCTCTCTAGCCTCCTGTAGCGAACTACCAAGCTAGATGACCTTGAGTGCGTCTCAATAATCCCACTAAGGCATTCTAGATCATTTTGGTCAATCTTTTTTCCATCTCCATGAAGTCGTAACAAGTAGTATAATTTGAAGAAAACAAGTAGTATAATTTGAGTTCTTCATGTTCACGGACAATTTGAGATTGATTTGCTTGTCAAGTTGGACCTATCTTTTAGTCACTAACATCAATTCACGCTCATCATACCTTTCAAAATGTTGGATACAAATTTATCTGTGGACGGCACTCGACATTACTGGCAGGCGAGCTCTTTAGCTATTGATATTGCAATTAGGGATAAATAAATAAATTGGAATGTCTAAGTTTGAAGTTTATCAACTTATACTTGGCCTGATAACCATTTTGAATTTGACTCATTTGATGCGTAAATGACAAGAGTTTCAACAAGATCTTTCAAGATCATATGATATGACACTTAACAATCATAGAATTACGGAGCAGCCAAGCATGCGACTAATGTTTTTCATCACATTTTCTTCTACAAATCAAATCTATGACATCAATATTTGAAAAAAAAAAGCAACTAAAAACTAAAAAGAGATACAAAATTAGGTAATAAATGCAAAGTTGAACTCATACTAAAAAGGTTTAGGGAGCAAATTTTGTGGATGCACTGATATTTGAAGTGTTAAAAAAGCTCATTGTTTGTCTTCAGTCGCATTCATTTTAATAATTAGCTCGGGTTCTGCTTATTTTATAAGTCACATATTTAATAAGTCAAACACAAATAATAGCTTTTTTGCTCATATTTTGCTTGATAATATTTTAATTATATTTTTATATAAATAAGAATTATATTCATGAATAACTTGTGTTCGATCTGATAAATTAATAAGCTGAGCCGAACACTTCAGCTCGCTCAAATTGGTTCATTTTCACCCCCACTAATAATTGATAAAACAGAAACAAAAAACTAAAAAAATATACCCTCAAAACATCCCCAAACACTATCTGAATGGCATAAGATGGATCATAGCAAAGAGAATGAACAAACGTTTTGAATTGACCGATGGGGTTCTGAAGCTGAATAATAATCAGTTTTCTATTTGATGGGCCTGTTCATGGTGTCATTTATGCATTCTTGCTGATAATTTTTGAAAGAGGGACAATTATTAGAATGATTTAATCCCCAAAAAATTGAATATCATGAAATAAAATAAGTTTGACAAGATCAGTAAGACATTTGGTTCTCCAATTTTGCACGCACCAATATCTACCATGATTATCATTAAACCATGCAGCAGATAGTAGTGAAGCAATACTTAAGACATTTGTACAAGTGTTTCAGAACTTGAATTGGAAAACCGATACAGTAAAGCAAGGAATAATTCTGTATCTTTGAGCAGCTTGAAACAGAGTACACATATAGAGAAGTAACTAGGCAGGAGAATCCACCGATGTGAGATGAACCTAGCAGTTATAATCAAGTGGATAAAATGTAAAGAGAGTTACAGCAGATGGCACAAAGAGCAGCATAAATCCTGCTCAAATCCTGCACAAATCATGTTCTAATTCTGCTTAAAACCTATTAATTAATTATAATTAATTATGTTTAATTATAATGACTTATAATTAAAATTATTTTAATCATAATTAATTAAGCTTAATTATGATTAGTTATTTTTAATTATAATCAATTACTAATTAATCATAATTAATTAAACCTAATTATAATTTATTATTATTTTAATTCTAATTAATTATTATTAATTATAATTACTCATCATTAATCATTTTTAATTATAATTAATTAAAAAGAAGAAAAAAGAACAAATGTGCCTTGATATGCGTGCCAACTCCATCAACATCCCTCCGCGCAGGTATAATTCCTCCAAACCTTAAAACCCCTAGAACCCATCTTCGATGCTTGCAATGCGACAAAACAACCACCTACACACGCTTTTCTTAGTGTGGTGGGACGAAGTTCTTCACAATGCTTGCGACGAAGCGAGTAATTATCAAAAGCCCCATTTCGACGTTCGTGACGTACCAGAAAATCGTCTATACACGCTTTTATTAGCATGGTGGGATGGGAACCCGATACGACGCCAACGGCGAGGCGGGGTTACTTATAAGTACCATCGAGCAGGGGAAAACCAACTGTCTTGTAAAACAGGTACCCTCAAAGATCCCATACATGCATTTATTGGCGCGGTGGAAATGAAGACTACGGCCGTGGTGTCTACGGACACCTACCATACAGGCTTTTATTAGCGTGATGGGAAAGGCCCAGACTCCTATAGTTTCTCCTAAATGGGGGAAATGCTAGGAGGCTGCCAAAATTTTATTTGAAAATGTAGAGGACTTGGACAATTAAATAATTGAGTGCAAGTAAATAAACATGGAATTTGTATTGAATGAAATGGAATTTCCAATATGACATGCTTACAATCAACAGGATAAAGTCTTCAATCAACATCAAGGTGTTATCATGTCAACTAAAATACAAATGCTAATGAGCAAACAAAAGACTTGTTGTATGCAACGAACGATAAATGCATCGTTTATGAGCAAGAACAACAAGCATGTCAATAACAACGCAATCAATGAAATATGCATGAATTGTAGTGAGAAATATGCAGTGATATGTTCATAAGCAAAGCGGGGAGAAGGTGCGAGGGATGCGATGCAACATCCACGAATAAAGACAATTGATGCACCCGCATATGACTAGTGTCTCCTAATTATGATCGACAACGATTTAACCTCAAGAGGATACATCAACCCTCCTAGCTCATCAACAAGTGATAATGTTGAATGTATCTTGGATATGGTGGTTATCTTACCAACCAAGGTTTAAAATTGCGTAAATAAGCCTCGAGGAATTTTTCGTTCGTGAGGCGAGGCGTAAGCCTCACGGACAAAGAATTGCATAAATGACAATTTAAGTATTCTAGCAGGTAAATAACAATAAGAGTCTATGATACAATAAAAACATCTAAATGAGAAGTGAACTTAGTGAAAAACAATAAAATAAATGCAATATATGCATCTCATAGCATAATTCAAAGTACAAAACCACAAATTAAAGTCTATCAGAACTCTCAAAGTACAAATAAGAAAGAACATCTAAAATTCAATCATGTCCCGTCACTAAATGGATCTTCAAGGGAGGCATCTTCATCTCTAATTGTATCTATAAATGTCAAATCTTCATTATCTTCAATGTTACCCACTTTTCTCTTCCCTGTTCAATAAGAATGATTAGTGCGCTGTCAATTGCATATATTTTAAATGTAATAGCACATAAGAAATTGTGAGATATTTTTGTTTGCTTGTTGTGCTGCAGTACTAGTGGATGTGTGTGGTGTGGTAGTACTGGATGTGCCCACTTGATCTGCTTTGCCCCTCAAGGCATCCACACTTAGATCCTCTAGTTGCAGATCTGATAATGATAAATCTGTCTCATCATCTATGAACCACTCATTATCAAACGCCACATCATCACACACCAAAGGGTCCTCATCATCCTTCAACCCCTTGTTCCTCAACCTCTTATCTCTCAACCTCTTGTTGTGCATAATATACACAAGAGAGTTCATTCTGAGTGTTGAAAATCGATTTCTTCTCTTCGTTTGCACTTGACTATATGTGCTCTAATTTCGCTCACACCCAGAGGAAGAATAAGTGAAGCCCAAAACTGTAACTGCAAAACTCTATAACTCAGGGGTGGAATCACCAAATTAGATCCACCGTTCAACTATTTTTAAGAAGATAAACGATAATCAAAACATATTAAAGTGTTATGCATGTACGGTTACTTTGCAAAAATAAGCTTACATGGAGAGCGTTTGGTAATAGTAGATCTTGCTGCTTACAGACCAAAAAAATCCCTCCCTATTCTGAAATAGAACAAGTTCTAAATCTGCAAGCTCCCTGATAGATTGGTCCGGTATCAGCCACTCCATGCAATGGTAAAAGCCCAGCTTCACCTCTGGATTTGAGGATTTCCTCTCTAAATACTAAAATTAAGGATTGAGATAATACGCCGCTGCATGTAGATGACGGTGTAACTGGACCTCCCACCGAGCATCGATGATATCCCAAATCTCTCTATAACTAGCCTCCTCTACTCCCAAGTTATGTGCAATCAACTCCTTTGCCTCATACATTACATTAAATATAAAACCAATGGCTAGTTTCTTCTCAGCATCTACTAATCGTAGCACTTGTACTAAGGGTCTTATGCTCAATATGATATAGGTCACAATTACCCAAAATTTAATATTCTTGTGCTCAAATGTACCCCGGGCACCTCTACTGTGTATAGTGGAAGAAGAGTCATTTCTACTCTCGCTCCCGTAGTAAGCACCATGTTCGACCCTGTCATCAAATTGCTCTTATTGTAAATGTTTGGCCGTGATACTCTTCTTCATGTAAGCAGTAATTTTCTCCTTCACCTTATCCAACACATTCACACAAGATGCTACGTTTTTATGTGAGCCGGATAAGTGTTCCTTCATGCGGGTAACTCCTCCCTTCATCACTTTATCACAAAAATTGCATTTCAAATACATGTATGTCTTCTCGCCGCCGCCTACGTCAACCTGTACACTGTACTTCCAAGAAGAGTCCCTCCGCAATGACGTATTTGACTTTTCCTTGCCCCTAATCATGTTTCCTAATGCACAAATACAAAATCAAACCAAAAATCTCAAAAAATTTTAAACCATAGATTTTCTATAAGTTGAAAAATCAAACCTTGAATTAAAAAAAAAAAAAAAACTTAAAACTGGCAGTAGAGGTGTCGTAGAGGGCAGCCAGACATAAGCTGCTCACCGACGTGAGGCGGCGCTGGCGGGAGAGGCAGCGGGAAGGCCGGCCGAGGGAAGCTAGGGTGGGATCGTGCGGAGCTCTCCTCCTTCGTGCGGTTCGGGTTGGCCGATGGAAGGGAGGAATGAAAGGGGGGTTTTTTATTAGGCACTTAAGTGAGTAGGACCCGGCTCCATGAGGCGTACGCTTCACCCGTTATTGCGCAATTGCGCCTCCAAGGCGCGCCTCAGGCTCCACGAGGCGTACGCCTCTCCTGGTCCCAGAATTGCTTAAGCAATGAGGCGCCTAGGGGTGAAATTGCGCAGAGGCGCGCTTCTAATTGCGCAATTTTAAACTATGCTACCAACACCTCTAAGGACACCATAGCAACACTCTGCAATCAAAATCAAGATGCAGATGTACGTACAACATGTTTTATATAGTCAAAAAACAGTACACCTGCAGTATATGTGGGTTGATGCAGAAAGACTTCAGTAAATGCAGTATCCGGTAGTCAATTTTAGTCTGTGAATGAATACATCTACCTGCCTACAGGCAGCAGTAGCAGATGTACTAAAAAGACCAAAGACTGTAGCAAATACATAAGGAATGCAGCAAATGCAAGCACACCTACAAGCTGTCATAGCAGTCGTAGAAGACCCATCATGCATTTAGCATGTCATCTACGAATAAATGTAGGAGGGCTACGACAAACATGAGCTTCTGCGAGCTGCTGTAGAAGACCCGTTATATGTCCAAAAATGTCCCCCGCATGGGCACTGTAATATGTAAGCAGATAGGTATACAAAAGGGGCAAGTGCAATCACAAAACCCGTATGGGCCCTGGCGAGGGTGTTATGAGTACACACGTGACATCTAGGGATGCTGTGCGAGTCAATAAATGAACCACAGTTCGAGCCCAATCCTTCTATATGGATAAATAGGAGTCGACATAGTCCGAATAATCAAACAGATATACGATCAAGGTGTCGACTAGAATATCTGTTTTATACGTTCATATTAGGACTTAAAGGTCTATTACAAAAAAAATTCATCTAGTAAAATCATACACCCACATGGGCCCCGATGAACATGTTATAGGTATACACAAGACGTCTAGGGATGCCGTGCGGGTCAACAAATAAATCCGAGTTCGAGCCCGATCCTCCTGTACGAGTAGATAGGAGTCGACATGGCTCGAACTATTGAACAAATATTCGGTCACGGCGACGACAGAAACATTAGTTTTATAGTTCATATTAGACTTTCAAAGCCTAGTAAACGAATGGTTCATCACCAAAGACATAAAGCCAACAAGAGACCCAATCGTCTGTTAACGAGTTGATAGAGTTGATAAGATCCAATCAATGAAATTGAAATGCCCATAAACCACCCCGATGATGGCCGTGTTGAACATAGATCTCAATCGGAGGGGTTAATTCCAAACATTCAAATGCCATCCTAAGTACCCATAAAAAATACAAATTTCCAAAAATCATCCAAAATTCAAAGTATTTAAAAGATGAAATTATCCACCCAATCACTTAAAGCAAAATCCATCCACCCTCCGCAACAGTTTGCCGGGGTGGACAAATTGAAAACTACTTCAGCTCACAAAGAGCTAATGTCTGGTCGAGAATATCACTAGGATTCATTCTCAAACCATCTCCTTCCAGTAAGGACGTGTCACGTGTCCTAACTAGAGGTTTTGCTGCCATGTGGCACCGCAGGTAAACGGTTATGATCAGGGCCCTCTGAACCGGGTGGTTTACCGCTAAATGACCACTAAATTACGGTTATGGCCAGAGAGCCCGTAAGTTCCCCAACGACATCAAATCCTTGAAATATGAATCAATAGGATATAATCAATAGGGCACAAAGCTCTTTGTTAGCTAAGGTGGATTCAAATTTGTTTCCTTAGACAAACATTCACCCCAAGTCTATAAAGTTTCCTTGGACTACGCAACTCATGGTTGCCGACAAAGATTCTTCTGTCAGGTTGGGTCGACTATCTCCTCTGACTAAGTAGACCAGGGACCACGATGACCCGGGACGACGAAACCATGGGATCTTGATCGGGTCCATCATCTATTCCCCCATCACCTGCTTTAAGTGCAAGATGGTGAAATTTCAAATTTTAAATATAAAGTTTTCAATACCCAAGCCCATGCTGCTACTATATGCTAGATATCTCGTGTCTCTACGTATTTGATTGACGACTAACCTTAATCGAAAGTTCTCTCTCGTGATCGAGAGGGGTAATTAACTATAGGGGCTTGCGCCTATAGGAAACCAGAACTTAGATCATAAAGTCCTCGCAAAATGAGGGCGAAATCTCTAGGTAGTGATTTATCTACAAACCTAATCTGCCTTCGCAAAATTTACCCCAGAACTTGATCCGTTAAAACTTCTCGAAAGCACAGGGAGGCCGGGGCGCAAATTTTTGGAGCCCACATAAGCCTAACAAATGACGAAAGAGTGTCGGATTAGAGAATAAGGTAAGTTCATCAGGCTTAGTGAACTTTTTTGTTGAGCAAGGGTTGGAGATTGGCTTATAGTCAAGCATAGCTGCTTGATCAAGTAAAGCTGAAGCATATGTAGTTTGTTGAAGTAAAAAAGCCCTGTAATGGATGACACTTTATAAAACCCGAAAACTATCGTTCGGATGCGTCACACGCATTTCGATGCGCCGCAACGAATCTAGGCAAAATTTCAAAGTCGTCAGAATTTGACGAAATAAATTTTATTAAATTCTACGCGAAATTTCGATCAAAACGGTCTAAAGAACTTATATCTAATTCCGCACGATTTGAGAATTAAAAATCGCCGAAGTAGTTTAAGTAACATTTGACCTTATTTTCCCGTTTTGCCCTTCATGAAATAATAGAAACATTTTAGGAAGAGGGGCACATGCGTCTTTTGGCGTTATAAGCTTCCCCTTAACTCCCTCATCCGCCTAGAGACCGATTCATTCAGTCCCTTGTCTATTCGGCCGCACGCGAGAGAAGGGAAGAGAGGAGGAGCAGCGAGAGCTTCGTGGAACAACGGCACCGACAGGATTTCCGGCGAAGGATTTAGGGGAAATCGAAGGAAAAGCTTAAGGAAGAGAAAATAGGTAAGATTTGAACCTAGAAACTTTCTTTTTCTCCAAGATTTTCATGATTAGAAATTTAGGGTTTTTGAAGATCATAAGTTTTGTTAAGGAAAAGTGTGTAGGAAGAAGAGGGGAGGTTTCTTTTGCAAAGAAATTCAAGTTTTCTCTAGATTTCTTTAGGTTTCAAATTTAGGGTTTTGCTAAATTGATGGGGCTTTCATAGAAGAGTGATAGGGATGGTATGTGAGCATGATTCTAAACCATAAAAATGAATTTTTTTAAAGACAACTTTAGGTCCTAAAATTAAGGTTTCATATAATATTTAATTTTGTTTAGGAATGTTGTTAGGAAGGGTTTAGAAGCATGATTAAGCAATAAATTGATTTTTTTTCTAAAGGTTTTTTGTCATTTCAAAATTAGGGCTTTTCCTAAATTTGTGATTTTAAGCTAAATTGTTCATAAATCTTGTTCCTAGGAGACTTGGGAAAGCTCTAATGATGAGAAAATGAGAATTTGGAAAAGAAAATAATTTTTCCTAATTTCTACATTATTTTAATCCGAAAAATAATTAGGGTTATTAATGATAGATATTAGGGGAAGTGATTCCAAGTCTAATATAAGCAAATATGAATATTTTGGATTCCAAAATATTGGATTTTTATTTTAATCCGAAAATGTAAAACTAATTACGAAAAAAAAAATGCTATGACTATGTTAGGTTATGAGTTCGGTTTATTTAGAGAAAGTAATCTAGAGATAGTTAAGAATATATGAGGTATAGGGAATTTAATAAAAGGCTTATGTTGTAATTTTCTCTTAGGGTTTGAAAGGAGGAATTAAGGAAAAGTTGGTGAAGATAAGACACTTGCAAAGGGCAACAATTGAGGTAGAAATATCTTACCCTGCAAATTTATATTCCTGTATTTTCTGTTTTGAAATGTTTCATTTATTTATATGCATATGAAATGTTCTTATTAAATATTTATGTTCTCAAGCATGTTAAGGTTCTCATTAAGTGATAATAAGAAAAGCATTTTCCATGCAATTTTACCCATGCAATTTTACCTCATGCTCAATACATATGCTGGATATGAAAATGTTACATTACCTTGAATGGTTGTGTATGTTGAATGCGGAGTACCAAATATGGAATATGGAATAAAAAAAAGGGGCCCTTTGGGGCAAAAGAGGAAAGTAAAAGAATGGCCAAAAAGATGTTTGCGTATCTGATCAGTATACTCCTGATACTCCGGTATGGTTGTATACGAATAAGCATAAATAAGTATATTAAGAAATATGGCATACATAGGACATATGACATATATAAGATATATGGCATACATAAGACATATGGCATAAATAAGACATGGTATATATGAACTCGCATGCGTAGCAAAATAATCAAGACTTTTCACTTCTAGCATTCATGTAAATTTTCTTTTAATACAAGGATATGTAAAGATGTTAGGGTTAGAGTTCCTATTGAGCGTTGGCTCACTCCCTCGTGTTGGGATACTTTTTAGGAGACCCAACTGCAAAGAATGGCTGACCCCCATTGGTTCACCTATAGTCGTAGAGGGCCAGCTGACAGGTTATTCTTATGTTTTCGTAGTTGTAGTTTTTATATTTTTGGGTGGTTTGGCATGCTTGATAAATTTTTGTAACCACCTTTGTACATGTGAAGTAATATGCAATGATATGAAATTTATTTTGTCTATTTGGAGATTGTTTAGAGGCGCTTTTAATTTCCTTTTAAAGTGTTTTAGATTTCTTAAATGCATGTGTGTTAAGAAAGTTTCTGATAGGAAATACTTGGATTCAAGTATTCCTATCGATCCGGAAGAGGAAAAACTGCAGAATTCTGCTATTTTCAGCAGTGGACAGCAGCCAAACGCAGAAAAACAGTGAAATAACAGAGGAAAAACTGAAGGAAAAACCACAAAATGCTTGTATTTCACTAGTAGGTGCAAGAAAACAATAGAAGATACAATGTTCTTCAATTCGAGAGGAAGAACAACTCTCCTAATCTCCGGCAACGCTAAGAGCCCAAGACAAGAAACCCTAGATCTCAATTTTCATTCAAAATCAAGATATCCCTAATTTTCCCCCAATTCCTCTAATTAACCATAAAGAACTCCTCCAAATTACCTAAACAGACCTTACATTCAAATTTTTCCCTCCAAAACTTGCATTAAGCCCCCCATGGGGCCCACCAAGGTTCCACCCCCCTCCCTGTTTTTTCCGCCTGGAGTAGATTTGGATCGGTCCAGGCTGGACCGGTCCAGCCGGCCCCTCCTGGGCCGGCTCATGCGTAACATTACTCCCCTCCCAAAAACTCACCTTGTCCTCAAGGTGAAAAGAGGGGAATTGCTCTTTCACTCTTTCAAACGGCTCCCAAGTAGCGTCGAAATCAGGGAGGCCTCTCCATTTGATCAGCACTTCTGTGTTGCCCATTTTATCTGATCGGACTCCTGCAAGCTCTAGTGGTTCTAAAACCACTTCTAAATCTTCCGTCATAGTGGCTGGTAGTTCTGGACTCGCTGCATGCTCCCCTATGGCTCTCCTTAGCTGAGACACATGGAATACTGGATGTATAGTGGCTGAGGGGGGTAACTTCAATCTGTATGCCACTGCTCCAATCCTGTCCAACACTTCATAGGAGCCAAAGTACCTTGGTGCCAATTTCTCATTCCTCCTTCTAACCACTGTCCTTTGTCTGTAGAGTCGTAGTTTCAGGAACACCTTCTCCCCCACTTCAAACTGCATGTCTCTCTTGTATGAGTCCGCCTGCTTCTTCATGATTTGTTGTGCCCTCATCAGATATCTCTTCAGCTCTTCCAGTATCTTGTCCCTTTCCTCTAGGTACTGCTCAACTGACGATACTGGTGTACTATCTCTCCCATAGTGCACTAGGTGTGGAGGGTCCCTTCCATATAGTACTTTGAATGGGGTCATCTGGGAAGCGGAATGGTACGAGGTATTGTACCAATACTCAGCCCAAGGCAGCCACTTTGCCCACATCTGTGGGGTTTCGGAAGCAAAACACCTCAAATAGGTCTTCACGCTTTGGTTTACCACCTTCGTTTGCCCGTCTGTCTGTGGGTGATAGGCGGTACTTCTCTTTAGAACCGTGCCCTGCATCCTGAACAGCTCCCTCCAGAACTGGCTGAGGAACACTTTGTCTCGATCAGACACAATCAATTTAGGAACCCCATGTAGTCTCACCACCTCCCTGATAAAAGCTGCAGCTACTAACACTGCGGTGTATGGATGTCTTAAGAGGATGTAATGCGCATACTTACTAAGTCTGTCAACCATCACCAGGATGACTGTGAACCCCTCCGATCTTGGTAAGCCATCAATGAAGTCCATGGACACTTCCTCCCAAACTCTGTTTGGAAGTGTCAATGGTTATAGTAGTCCTCCCGGAGCCATGGCCATGTACTTATTTCTCTGGCACACTTCACACCTTGCCACCATCTCCTCCACATCTTTATGCATCCCCTTCCAGTAGAGCTCGGATGCTAGCCTCCTGTATGTCTTCTGAACTCCTGAATGACCTCCAACTGCGCTGCCATGAAACTCCTGCAACAAGTGGGGAATGTGTATGGAGGTCCGTGGCATCATAAACCTCCCCTGATACAATAGTCTCTCCCCCTCAATGCAGTAGCCCGGGTGACTACTCTTGTCCTTCCCCAAATCCTCCCTGATCTTCCTCAACTCTTCGCTCAACTTACTTTCTTCCTTAATGGCCCCCCAATCTACCATCAATGGAATTGACACAGCTAATTCCTGTAGCTCCCCAACACATCTGGATAAGGCGTCGACTGCTTTATTTTCCAAACCAGGCTTGTATTGGATCTCAAAATCATAGCCTAGTAATTTGGATAAACACCTCTGATGCTCCTCGGTCACCATCCTTTGCTCTAGCAGATATTTTAAACTTTTCTGATCAGTCCTCACAATAAAATGCCTTCCCAATAGATAAGGCCGCCACTTCTGAATAGCCAAGACAATGGCCATTAGCTCCCTCTCATATACTGACTTCAATATAGCCCTGGCTGACAGCACTTGACTGAAGTATGCAATTGGCCTATGGTTCTGCATCAACACTGCCCCCAGCCCATATCCCGACGCATCAGTTTCCATTACAAAGATCTGGCTAAAATCTGGAAGTACTAATACTGGAACTGTAGTCATAGCTTCCTTTAGTTTCTCAAAAGCCTGGGTTGCTGCCTCTCCCCATAAAAACCCATCCTTCTTCAGTTGCTCAGTCAAAGGCCATGCGATAGCACTGTATCCCTTCACAAATCTCCTGTAGTATCCAGTTAACTCCAAGAACCCCCTTAACTCCTTTAGGTTTCTAGGCATTGGCCACTTCTGCATTGCTTCTATTTTATTCTGATCTGCCGCCACTCCTTGGGATACCACGTGTCCCAAGTACTCCACACTGGCCTGGGCAAAGCTGCACTTCTTCAGGTTGGCTTGTAACTGATGTTCCTGTAACACTCCCAAAACTACCTTCAAGTGCTCAAAATGCTCCCCCTCAGTTTTGCTATACACCAAAATATCATCAAAGAATACCAGTACGAACTTCCTGAGGTACTGCTTGAAGACCCTGTTCATCAAAGATTAAAAAGTAGCAGGTGCGTTAGTCAAACCAAAGGGCATTACCAGAAACTCATAATGCCCTTCATGCATTTTGAATGCTGTCTTGGGAACATCTGCCTCCTTCATTCTGATCTGGTGGTATCTGAATTTTAAGTCCAGCTTGGAAAATACCACTACCCCAAATAGCTCATCCAATAGTTCATCAATCACTGGAATTGAGAACTTTTCTGGTACAGTGCCCTTATTCAGAGCCCTGTAATCCACACAGAATCTCCAACTCCCATCCTTCTTCTTGACCAGGAGGACTGGACTAGAGAAAGGGCTTACACTTGGTCTTATGATCCCAGCCTCCAGCATCTCCTGGATCAGCCTTTCAATCTCATCTTTTTGGATATGAGGGTAACGATAAGGGCGGACGCTGATCGATGTCTCCCCTTCCTTCAAAGTAATGGCATGCTCCAGCTCCCTCTGCGGTGGCAACCCCTGGGGAGGTTGAAAGACCTCGCTGAACTGGTGTATGAGCGGCTACACTGAAGAAGGAACATTGCCTTCTTCCTCTAGTTGGACCCCTTGCAGACGATGCAACTCCACTAAGTAGCCTCCTCCCTCCTCCTGAATGGTCTTGATTAAAGATTTGAGAGAAACCCCCGCCTTGGTCAGCCCGGCATCACCCTGAATCACCCTCTTCTTTCCCCCCACCACCAGCTCCATTTTCAATGTGCCCCAGTTGATCTTGGTCTCTCCCAAGGTCTGCAACTACTTCATCCCTAGGATGAGGTCAGTACTCCCCAGTTCCAAGAGAAGGAAGTCCTCCCTCACTTGGATCCCCTGAATCTTCAGTAGTACTCCTCTATAAACTCCTCTTCCCATCTCCACCTTTCCTGTGCCCATCATTACCCCATAGCCTCCTGTATCCAATAACTCCATCCCAAGCAGCTCAACAATCTGGGTGAAAATGAAGTTGTGGGTTGCCCCACTATCTATCAACACCACTACTTCATAGCCAGATATCACCCCTTTCACTTTCATAATGTGACTCGAAGTGAATCCCACCACAGAGTTCAGAGAGACTTCTGCCACATCTAAGTGGAACTTCTCCTCCTCTTCAGACCTGCTCCCACCTCCCTCTTCGTCTTCCTCGTCTTCACAAACGAGGAGAACCTGAAGAGTCCAGTCTTTGCACTTATGACCCAATATGTACTTCTCATCACATCTGAAGCACACCCCCTTTGCCCTTTTTTCCTGTAACTCCTTTTCAGTCAGCCTTTTGAAATGTCCTCCATTTCCTCCCCCTCCAATTTTCTTCTTTTGCACTTCCTTCAAACTCCCTGAGGTTGGCCCCTTAGATGGTAAGAAGGTGGTCGCCATTCTGTACGATCCCCCTAAGTAACTCCCCCGAGCTCCCCTTTCTGACTTCTTCTGATCTTCCACCAGCTGTGCCAGTTCCATAGCTTTCCCCAAATTTCTCGGCTCCAACACTCTGACTACTGATCGTATCTCCGGTTTCAGCCCTTTCATGAAATTCCCTTCCAAAGCTGACTCCGAGATATGATCCAACCTGCTGGCCAAAAACTCGAACCTATCGCGGTAATCCGCCATAGTCCCCTCCTGAGTCAGGGCAAAGAATTGCTTATAGAAGTCTCCTCCCCCATCGGCTCGGAAACGCTCTAGTAAGCAGTCTTTGAACCCTCTCCAGTTTCGGATCGGCTCCCTCCTATCCCGCCATTGATACCATGCCAGCGCCTTTCCCTCCAAACACAGACCTGCCGCCGTCAACTTCTCCTCCTCCGTCAACCCGTTGACGGCAAAGTACCGTTCCACCTTGTATATCCATCCATGGTCATCCTCTCCCTCAAAGACGGGCATATTCAGTTTTCTCACCTTGGGATCTCCTCCATATCCCCGGTATCCTCCATAACCTCCCATTCCACGATGAGGAGGTGCTCCCCAAGTGTCCCGATCATCCCTCCGACGATTATACCCGAACCCCTCATCATATTCCTCTCTTCTACCTTCAAAATCAGCGCCTCGGCGATGTAATTCCCCCCTTCTCCCTTCAAAATCAGCATCTCGGCGATGAAATTCCTCCCTTCTCCCACCAAAATCAGCACCCCTTCTGTCATATCCCATGCTCATCTCTTCTCTAGAAAGTGGTTCTAGAGGAGGCATGTCGTTCTCCCCCTCAAGGATCTCCACCTCCGGCATCCTCCTCCCCCGGGACGGGTTCGGATTTCCTCCTATGCCATGGCCGTCGGTGGTCTCTCTTACTTCCGATGTCGCCGGATTGGTCTTCATTTCAAGTAGTTTCTTCATCATCTCCTCCATAGCAGTAAACCTCCCTTCCAACCTTTCATTATTGGTGGAGATTTCAAGGAACTTTCCTTCCAAATCTGATTTCAGTTGTTCGAACTCGCCTTCCAAAACTTCCACATTCTTTCCGGCCATCTTTCCTTCCACGAAAACCGGAAAACTTCCTTCGAAAGCCCCAAAAAACCCGCTGAAATTTCTATTTTTCAGCCACCAAAGGTCCCACGACGATGCTTTGATACCAATTTGATAGGAAATACTTGGATTCAAGTATTCCTATCGATCCGGAAGAGGAAAAACTGCAGAATTCTGCTGTTTTCAGCAGTGGACAGCAGCCAAACGCAGGAAAACAGTGAAATAACAGAGGAAAAACTGAAGGAAAAACCACACAATGCTTGTATTTCACTAGTGTGGGCTCCGAAAATTCGGCTCCGGCCTCCGCCCGACTTTTGTGCTTTCTTTTAGGGGGGGAGTTTTAACGAACTAAGTTCCGGGGTAAATTTTGGAAGGCAGATGAGATAGTAGATAAGACACTACCCAGAGATTTCGCCCTCATTTTGCGAGGACTTTATGATCTGAGTTCTGGTTTCCTATAGGCGCAAGCCCCTATAGTTAATTACCCCTCCCGATAACGAGAGAGAACTTTCGATTAAGGCTAGTCGTCGATCAGATATGTATAGATACGTGCATCTGGCATATAGTAGCAGCAATGGGTTTAGGGTATTGGAAAATTGAGGGATTTGATATTTAAAATAGAAATTTTCACCATCTTGCACTTAAAGCGGATGGTGGGGGAATGGATGATAGACCCGATCAAGATCACATGGTTCCGTCGTCCCGGGCCATCGTGGTCCCTGGTCTACTTAGTCAGAGGAGGTAGTCGACCCAACCTGACAGAAGGATCCTTGTCGGCAGCCATGGGTTGCTTCGTCCAAGGGAACCTTGTAGACCTGGGGCGGGTATTTGTCTAAGGGGACAAATTTGAATCCACCTTAGCTAACAGAGGGCTTTATGCCCTATCAATCATATCCTATTGATTCATATCTCAAGGATTTGATGCCATTGGGGAGCATACGGGCTCTGGCCATAACCATAATATAATGGTGCCATTTGGCGGCGACCACCTGGTTCAGAGGGCCCCGAGTCATAACCGTTTATCCTGCAGTGCCATTTGGCGACGAAACTGCCGGTTAGAGGACTCGTACCATGTCCTTGCTGGCAGGAGATTGTTTGAGAATGGATCCTAGTGATATTTTCGACTAGGCATTGGCTCTTTGTGAGCTGAAGTAAATTTTAATTTGTCCACTTCGGCAAACTGTTGCGGAGGGTGGATGGATTTCATGCTTTAAGCGGTTTGATAGTTGGATTTCAATTTTTAAATATCTGGAATTGGAAAGATTTTTTTGGATTTTGGGATTTTTCAGAAGATTGGGTTTTGTAGGGAATTTAGGATTTTGGGAGTTTTGTGGAGTTTTTGGTGGTATTTGAAATAATCTGTGTGGATCCCTCCGGTTGAGATTTGCATTCAACACGGCCATCATCGGGGTGTGGGGTTATTTATATTTTATTGATTGGACCCTGTCGACTCTATCTACTGGTCGATAGAGGATCGGGTTTCGTAGGCTTTGAGCCTTTTATAAGTGAATTCACTTGATTATAGACCTTGAAGGCCTAATATGAATGTATAAAATAAATATCTCAGTCGATCTCACGACTGCATATTTATTTAATGGTTCGAGCCGTGTCGACTCCTATCTACCTGTATAGGAGGATCGGGCTCGAACTTGAATTCACTTATTAACCCGCGCAGCATCGCTAGACGTCACATGTGTACCAATAACACGCTCGCCGGGGCCCATGCGGGTTTATGATTGCTTTTACCCTTTTCGTGTGCCTATGTGTATACAAACTACAGTGCACGTGCGGGGCATTTTGGATATTTGGTGTTGATCAGTTGTTCGGGTAATTGTCTTTTGAATGCGGCATTTGATTTGAGGGCCTAAACACGCCTTCTGTCCACTTGTATGATTGTTGTGGATCCGGTGGCGTAGCACTGGGTTTTGTTTGGAGATTTATACACCTTCTGTCTGCTTGCATGGATGTTGCAGATCCGGTGGCGTTGCGTCGTACGGGTTCCAATTGGGGATTTGTACGCCTTCTGTCTGCTTGCATAGATGTTGCAGATCCGGTGGCGTTATACAGCACCTTGGGAATTGAGTGGTTTGCTGCCTTGTACAGGTAGACTGTCGTGCACTACTTGCATGATTTATGCAGGTAGGTTGTAGTGCACTAACGAATCTCCTGCTTCTGATCGTAGGCATTCACGTTGGATGTAGTCACTTTGCACTTGTAGACAAGACATCAGGTACACAATGGATCTTCTGTAGCATCTCGTAAGGGCTCGTATCTGTTGCAGCTCTCTTCTGTATTTTCCCATATATTTCCGCTTGTGGTTGACGCACTGGGGGTACAACAGATCTTCTATGATAGCTCGTAGACAATATCTAGTATGTGCAGTGGGCCTGCCCTACAGCAACCCGTGGGTATTTATATTTACTGCATATTGTCTTCCCTTGGTTGCAATGGATCGAGGTATTCGCTGGCCATTAAATGATGGTTGATCATAGGGGTGCTGCAACATCTATTGCATACTACCGATTAACACTTGTAGGCTTGCTGTGATTGCGGCGATTCTCATGTCATTGCCAACAGATGTTTGTATCTACAATAATTCTCCTTGCATCTTCTTGTAGGCAACATATTGGATATATAATGGGTGTCCTACGGCAGCTCGTAGGTACTGTATTTGTTGTATTCTTCATGCATTTGGCTATGATCTTGGATCTTCTTACCATACATCTGCTATTGCTATATGTGGTTGTAGTGTGTACAATTGTATTGGTCGAGAAACTATATATTGTAGACCCTATATCCTTGCAAGTAACACTCTACATGAGTATCCATATATACTGGAAATTCATCACATTTGCAGCACGTCTTCTGTTTGTCATTTGTAAGTGAGTTGATGCACTCGTCGGTGATTTATCATTGATTATTGATTGAGCAATATTCATTGTCATCACCTTCTTGTATATCAGCTAGTAAATCATCACCTTTATCGGCAGATTATCATGCTTGTTGTATCCTGACATTTAATGTTTGTAGGCAACTGCTATTTTCGTCTACGAGATGGTTTCCATTAATTGGAAGGGAGCCCTAGTATTCACTGTAAGTTATGGTTGCTTGCAGATGCATCTATCACATATCTTTCTATTGTTGATTGACGAACTCCTACCTTCGTCAATAGCTTTTCTGTGTGTATTGTTTGGTGACTTTCTACACCGCTTGTACATGTTCCAATGCTCGTAGGGACAACTGCAGATGCTGATATGTAGACTAATGTTGATTTTTCTGGACACTACAATACTCATTATCTATTGATGGTCCTCACTTACAAATATGTTAGTATCTGTGATGGATCCCTGGCTTCATTGTACACATTGGTTGATGAATTAGTATGTCCATTGTGCATCAGTCTTTAATGCCTGTAGGAGACTGAGATACTTGCTGGTAGTTTGATCTGTTAGTTGTAGAAGTATCCTGACCCCTAGTAGATTGTAGGGATATCCCAATACTTATTGGATGAGTATGAGTGTTGTTTACTAGTCACATCATTCAGGGACGACTTGTAATGCCCATTGAGGTTACTCAGCATGAGTTCTATATTTGTTTGCTTGAGTCTAGGTCTTGTTCACTTGATGTTATAGTCAAGTCAAAGCCCTATGTTCTGTTGTTCAAACTGCAATCCAAATCAGAGTCCCCTGTGGTTTCTGCAAGTTCAAGTTCTGACTTTACAAGTCCTTGACGGTTCAAGTTCAATTCAAGTAATGTTCAAATTAGATCAAATCCTTTACAGTTCAATTCGAGTTCAAGTTCAACTTGAGTTCATGTGATCTTCCTGAGTTCAAACTCAAATCAAGTTCAAGTCATGTGGTTCATTTATGTTTGGTTCAACCCAGGTCCTTGTCATATGAATTAAGTTCAAGCTCAATCTGGGTCCTCTTTCCATTGTCCAATGTTTAAGTCATTTGGGTTCGAACTTTCATTCAAATTCACTTAAGTTCAACTTGAGTTCTCAATTCAGTTCAAGTTTATGTTGAAATTAGGTTCATTTGAGTTCATTCAAGTTCAAAGCACAAGTCCTGGTCCTCTTCTTTTGAGCTCAAATAGGTCCAAGTACAGTCATATGATCACCCGAAATTTCGGCAGCATTCCGACATCTCCCCCGTTTAGAGGAAATTACGGAAAACTGGGCCTTTCCCACAACGCTTAAGAAAGCGTGTATGGTAGATGCCCTCTTTCGAGGACACCGCGGCCATGTAAAGTCTTCAATCCCCCACCACGCTTAAGAAAGCGTGTATGGGTCTTCGACGTACCTGAAAAAGAAAAGCATTTTGTTTCCCCGCAGGTACGGGTACTTAAGATCGTCCCCACCACGCTTAAGAAAGCGTGCATAGGGCCTACCTGCCTCGCCGTAGGTGTCGCACCGGGTTCCCTTCCCACCACGCTTAAGAAAGCGTGTATAGGCGGTTTGCCGGCTCGACACGAATGCCGAGGATAGGATTTTTAGGTGATTACCCGTCTCGTTGTAGGCGCCGCACCGGGGTCCCATCCCACCACGCTTATGAAAGCGTGTATAGGCGGTTTTCCGGTCCGCCGCGAACTTCGAGAGCGAGAATCTGAGTTATAAAATTATACCTTTGCAAGCGTCGAGGTTGGCACGTGGATCGAGGCAAGAGAGTGCCTTGCACTTGCATTTTTTTCTTTTTCTCCTTTTTTATTTCTCTTTTTTTTTTTTGAATTCTTTCTTTCTTTTTTGCTTTTTTCTTTTTCTTTTGAAACTATTTCCTTCTTTTTTTGTTTCCCTCACACACACACTCATATATATATATATTAATATTACATATAGCAATTGGTTATAATGATAATAACTGTTATTAATACTAAACTTTAACCTAACATATACCTCACTATCGGCGGCTTAAGGGATCAGGCTTTAGGCTCGGTTGAGGTCGGCCACAGGTAGAAGTCGGATGAGAGCTTCTATGGCTTATGGATTTCGGCTTGGTAAGGAGGAAGGGAGTCCGGCGTCAGGCGAGGTAGGGGAACTATTTCTCCCTCTCTCTCTCTCTCTCTCTCTGGGCTGGAGAAGCAAAGGAGGTCGGGATTCGGTTAGGTCGGAGGGACTTCGGCCTGGTAGAGGCTTGATCGGCTTCGGCACAGGTAATAGGGGATCTGGAGACTGGTTTGGATTGGAGCCGAGGCCGCCTGGGGTTGGCGAGGTCAGGAGTCGCGTGAGCTGCGGGCTGCGGCTTCAGGC
Source organism: Dendrobium chrysotoxum (assembly GCA_019925795.1). Lineage (NCBI taxonomy): Eukaryota > Viridiplantae > Streptophyta > Magnoliopsida > Asparagales > Orchidaceae > Dendrobium > Dendrobium chrysotoxum. The sequence continues at coordinate 66,169,643 of CM034300.1, read as the reverse complement.
TGGGAAGATCGGACAGAGGGCGGCGGTAGAGTGGATCTCTTCTTCTCTCTCTCTCTCTCTCTCTCTCTCTGTGTGGATCGGAGGCAGTGAAGGAGGCGTCGAAGGCAGCGAGAGAGGAAGTGGAATCGGAACAGGGAGTAGGGAAGGAGGAAATCGCAAGCAACGACGGGAGTTCGTGTGGGAGGAGAAGCAGATAGCGAATGGGAGAGGAGGGAGCCCTGGGGTCGGTATTTAACGACAGGAATGGACCTCCTCGAGCGGAGTTCGAGCAGGAATCGCGGGAGATGCGACGCGAACGGCGCCGAGCTACAGGACTGCGGGATTTGCGGGTATGTAAGATTTTTTTTCTTTTTGTTTCTTTGTACAGAGGTTAACAACTAGTAGGTGCAAGAAAATAATAGAAGATACAATGTTCTTCAATTCCAGAGGAAGAACAACTCTCCTAATCTCCGACAATGCCAAGAGCCCAAGACAAGAAATCCTAGATCTCAATTTTCATTCAAAATCAAGATATCCCTAATTTCCCCCCAATCCCCCTAATTAACCATAAAGGACTCCTCCAAATTACCTAAACAACCCTTACATTCAAATTTTCCCCTCCAAAATTTGCATTAAGCCCCCCATGGGGCCCACCAAGGTTCCGCCCCCCTCCCTGTTTTTTCCGCCTGGAGTAGATTTGGACTGGTCCAGGCTGGACCGGTCCAGCCGGCCCCTCCTGGGCTGGCTCATGCGTAACAGTTTCATGTTCTGAATGTCCGATATCCGTTCCCGCCTCATTTACACGAGCTCACAGGGTCGGGTCGTGACACACTTAGAGACAAAGGAAAGTTGAAATGTTTCCCAATTGTTTAATCTGAAACTTTGATGGAAGGTCAGCAAGTAAAGAGCCTTGAATTTGAGAGCTATTCCCCATGATTAAAATGCCATCAACATAAATGAAGAGATAAAGTAAACTATTTTGCTTGCTGTAAATGAAGAATGACGGGTCAGCTGTACTTCATTGAAAAATGCAAGAGAATAGATGATTAGTGAATGTGGAAAACTATTGTCGAGGAGCTTGCTTCAAGTCATAAATAGCTTGTTGAGACGACAAACATAGGTGGGATAATTGGGATCTTTAAAACCAGGTGATTGAGCCATAAAAACAGTTTCAAATAGTATGCCATGCAAAAAAGCATTAAAAACTTCTAATTTAGAAATAGATCAGTGATTAATTTTGGCGATCGGACTGAATGTTGAGGCACCAAGCTATGTACTCTTGGTGACAGCCTTGAGCCACTAAGCGAGCTATCATTCTATCACTATGATATTTAGTTTTGAAAATCCGCTTGCAGTCAATCACATGTTGTTCACTGGTAGAGGGAACTAAATCCTAAGTCCCTTTTGTTTGCACATGGCTTGACGCCAAATGAGGATGTTTGACTGCATTGGTATAACAGGTAGGGCCTGTGGAAGAGTTGTGAAGAAGAGAATGAATATGGCATGGGTTAAGAAAACCTGGTTTGGAACGGATTGTCATTGGATGAATTGATGGAGCAGGTGGAGGAAGTGTAGTGGAAGAGGTAGGAGATATATGTGTTTGATTTATTGTAGTGGACTGAGGTTGTGGAGGAATTGAATTGAAACAAGAAGATGGAGTGCTGGTTGTGACAGAAGATGGGCAGGGAGCAGAAATAGTGGATGCAGGAACAAGTGTAAGTGGAGGAGTGTAAGAAGAAGGCAGAGAAGTAGACAGAGAAGTAGTTGAATTGGAATGAAAATAAACATTAATTGAAACAAATACTTCGCCTGTTAACAAGTTGTAGCAGTAGTAGCCTATGGTACGTTCAGCATATCCCAGAAAGACAGCCTTGAATGCCGGTGGAGCTAATTTGTGGACTGATTGAGGAGGAAGCAGATGATAACATTGATAGCCAAATACTCTTAGAAACCTATAATTGGGTGGTTTATTATATAACAGTTCGTAAGGGGATATGTGAGAGGTGGTGATAGAGGGCATTTGATTTATTAAGAACACTGCAGATAGAGCAGCATACACCCTGAAATGAAAGGAAAGATTGGATTCAAGTAGTAAGGTTCTAGTAGTTTCAATTATGTGAAGATGTTTGCGTTCAACAGTCCCATTTTGTTGAGATGTGTACGGGAAACTAATTTGATGTATAATGCCATATTTAAGTAGGTATGTTTTAAAATTATTATTAATATATTCACGACCACCATCTGAGCGAAACATGAGTATGGGAGTAGCAAATTGTTTTTCAACTAATTGCTTAGAGTGTTGGAACTTGATGAAAATTTTAGCTTTATATGTCATAAGGTAAAGCTAAGAATATCTTGAAAAATCATCCACAAAAAAAAAACATACTAACGAAAACTATTAAATGAGAAAATTGGGGAATGATCTCATACATCAGAATGGATTAATTGTAAGGATTTGGTAGACAAAGATGTAGATAAAGGAAACTGAGTCCTATGACAGTTTGCTTGAGAACAAGCAGTACATGGTAAGGACAAAACAGACTTCATATAGGAATGTTTATTTACAAGAGAAGCTAAAACAGCAGTGTGAATGTCCGAAATGTTTATGCCAGATGTTGGATGCAGTAGAGGGCGTGATGAGAGCAGTAGACTTTGAAGATGGAGGAGTGGAGGTGTTGACTGGATAGAGCCCATTATGACAAGGAGCTTGGAGTAGAAGACGATTGTTCTTCATATCCTGAATTTGGTAGCCACAGGAGTTAAATAGAACAGAACATTTGTTATTAGAAATGAGTTGGTTGACTGAGATAAGATTAAGTAAGATTGGGAACGTGGAAGTGTGGGCTCCGAAAATTCGACCCCGGCCTCCCCCGTTGCTTTTCTTCGGGGGCGTTTTAACGGATTTAAGTTCCGGGGTAAATTTTGGGAAGACAGATTGGTTTATAGATAAGACACTACCCAGAGATTTCGCCCTCATTTTTGCGAGGACTTTATGATCTGAGTTCTAGTTTCCTATAGGCGCAAGCTCCTATAGTTAATTACCCCTCTCAATCACGAGAGAGAATTTTCGATTAAGGCTAGTCATCAATCAGATACGTAGAAGTACGTGTTATCTGGCATATTGTAGCAGCATGGGTTTTGGTTGTGGAAAATTAGATATTTGAAATTAGAAATTTCCACCATCTTGCACTTAAAGCGGATGGTGGGGGAATGGATGATGGACCCGATCAAGATCCCATGGTTCCGTCGTCCCAGGCCATCGTGGTCCCTAGTCTACTTAGTCAGAAGAGGTAGTCGACCCAACCTGACAAAAGGATCCTTGTTGGCAGCCATGGGTTGCGTTATCCAAGGGTACCTTGTAGTCCTAGGGTGGATGTTTGTCTAAGGGGATAAATTTGAATCCACCTTAGCTAACAGAGGGCTTTGTGCCCTATCAATTATATCCTATTGATTCATATCTCAAGGATTTGATGCCACTAAGAAACATATTGGCTTTGGCCATAACCGTAATTTAGTGGTATTATTTGGCGGCAAAATCACTTGGTTCAGAGGGCCCCGGGTCATAACCGTTTAACCTGCAGTGCCATTTGGCGGCAAAATTATCGGTTAGAGGACACGTACCACATCTTTACTAGCAGGAGACTATTTGAGAATGGATAATAATGATATTTTTGACTAGGCATTAGCTCTATGCGAGCTGAAATAGTTTTCAATTTGTCCACCTTGGCAAACTGTTGCGAAGGATGGATGGATTTTGCTTCAAGTGTTCGATGGGTTTATTTCATCTTTAAATACTTGAAGTTTGGGATTTTTTTGGAATTTTGAATTTTCACGGGTATTTGGGTGGGATTTGAATTGTTGGAATTAACCCCTCCAGTTGAGATCTACATTCAATGCGGCCATCATCGAGGCGTTTACGGAGAATTTCATTCATGGATTGAACCTTATCAACTCTGTCAAGTTGTCAATAGAGGATTGGGTTTCGGAGGCTTTATGCCTTCGTTGAGGAACTTTCATTGTTAAAAACCTTGAAGGCCTAATATGAATGTATGAAATAAAATAAATATCCCGGTCAATCTCGAGACCGCATATTTATTTAATGGTTTGAGTCGTGTCTACTTTTATATACCAACATCGAAGGATCGGGCTCAAACTTGAGTTTATTTACTGACTCGCGCAGCATCCCTAAACGTCACGTTTATACCGATAACATGCTCGTCGGGGCCCATGCAGGTGTTTGAGGGCATTTTGAATGTTTGATCCCCTCTGGTTGAGATTTACAGTCAACACGGCCATCATCGGGGTGTTTACGAAGAATTCCATTCATGGATTGAACCGTGTTGATTCTGTCGAGCTGTCGACATAGGATCAGGTTTCATAGGCTTTCGACCTTTGTTAATGAATTTCTTTGTTCATAGGCATTAAAGGCCTAATATGAACATATAAAACAGATATCCCAGTCGATACCCTGGCTGTATATCTGTTTAATAGTTCGAGCTGTGTCGACTCCTATCGTCCACGTAGAAGGATCGAGCTCAAACTTGGGTTTATTTATTGGCCTGCGCAGCATCCCAGACGTCACGTGTGTATCCAAAACACGCTCGTTGGGGCCCATGCGGGTGTTTGGAGGTATTTTATAATTATTTGTTGAACCTTATCGACTCTTATTTTACCTGCTTAGGAGGATCGGGTTCAAATTTATTGACCCGCGTAGCATCCCTAGACGTCACGTGTGTTCCTACAACACGTTCGTCGGGGCCCATGCGGGTGTTTGGAGATATTTTATAATTATTTATTGAACCTTGTCGACTCCTATTTTACCTGTTTAGGAGGATCAGGTTTAAATTTATTGACCCGCGTAGCATCCCTAGACGTCACGTGTGTTCTTAGAATACATTCGTCGGGGCCCGTGCGGGTGTATTATGCATCCCCTTTTGTGTACCTATGTGTATACATATTACAGTGCATGTGCAGGGATGTTTTGGGATATTTGTGAACGTCATATGCATTTTTGCTACAATTTTAGTCCTTGCAATACATCTGTTATTGTTGCCTGTAGGTAGGTAGGTGTATTCATTCACGGACTGAAATCGACTTCAAGATACTGCATTTACTGAAGTCTTTCTGTATCTACCCACAGGTGGTATATGATGCTCACATTTGTATTCGTAGAAGACTTGTATGTCTTGCAGATCTTCTTAAAATAACCTGTGGGTATTTGTATTTGCTGTATATCATTCTCCTTTACTTGCAATAGACTGGCATATTCGCTGACTACTGAATGGTGGTTGATTGTACAAGTGATGTGTCATTCAGAATCTATTGCTCACCACTTGTGTATGTTTATTACTATGTGTATGATGCATCTTCTATCGCTGCCAGCAAACGCTTGTATTTGATACAATCTTCTACATTGGCAATATATTCAGCAGCATTGCTTGTAAATAGGATCACCTCGCTTATATGCAATATGCGCATTTGCGCTTATTATATGTCATTCATGCTTCATTCACAAGTGTCCCTATCAGTCTCATTGCTTGTGAGCATTTCTACTTTAACATACAAGCAGGTGGTTGTATGCATGAACAGTCTTTTATCATTGCTTGCAGGCACTGTGCATCATGCTGTGGATATGCTATCTTCACTTGTATTGGATCTTCCTTGCATATTAACTGATGAATGACTGGATTTGTCGTCAAATTCTTTATGCTTGTTGCTCAATGAACTGCTGCATTTGTCATCAGTTTCCCTGTACATGTCGGTTGACGAGCTGCTGCATCAACTCACATGTATTTTAATGTTCGTGGGGATCATTGTAGTGCTTGTGTACTGATCAGTGTTGACTCTAGAAGACTATACTATTCACTTCCTGGTGTATCAGTCTTCAAAGCTCACAAGCGTTAGTATTCTTTGTTTAATCAGCCCCTGTCGTAGGAATGCCACTACACCTGTCGTACATTCTCTTCACTCTATTTGTGAGCAAATCACAGCACGATCTTCTACTATCATCCATATGTAGTTTGTTACATGCATCACGGATTTCTCATCCTTGAATGTGATTTCATAATGCTCCCAACAATCCTTATCTTTCCAAGATTCACATCTTCATTTGGCTTGAAGGCTTTGAGTATTGTGGGAAACTCCATTTTATCGATCATAGGCATGTTGCCACATGTTTTGTAATTCTCACTAAATGTTGCTTAAGGACGAACTAGATCCAATGTTATGAGTCATTTGGCATGGTCCAGAAGCTCACATCATGGCTCTATAATCAGAACATTAACTCTTACAATCTTCTTACTCTTTGCTCATCAAAATTTGCATTCCAATTTAAGTAGTCATTGCGAGTCAATTGTTATTACTTGAGGAGAAATTCCAAGTCAAAGCTTGAAATTCATTCATGTAAGAGTCTTAGTTCATTCATGAGTCATTATTTGCAATTGTCCATTGATATTCACTTGAGTTCTTTGACTCGCTATCATGACATTTGAATGACAAATTTTCTTTGGTTAACATTTTGCATTCAAATTGAGTTGACAATTCCTTATCATCCCATTAGAGTTCCGATATTATTATTCAAATCAAGTTCTTCTCAAGTTCAGTTTGAGTTCATGTTCTTTATGGTTTCCTTCAGTGTGTTCTGTTATTGGACCACTATTTCTTCCATATGATTGATACAAATGTCACAACTGATCGTCATTATTTTCTATATGATTCGCAATAACTTTTCTATATGTTCTTGATTTATCATAAGTCCATTTGTTATTGATCATATGCATATCATTGTACATTCCACTTGGTCTTTGCTTGCAAATATGTTACATCTTTAGTAATTTTGCCATTGCTTGTAGACAAATTATGGTTGCAAACTCTTTGCCTTTGAAAGATAGCTTGTAGTATATATGATGAACATGATATCATATGCTGATTGAAATTTGCACTTCAATTGATGTGATCATTTCTCAACATTCCATTAGAAGTCTTGTATTGTTCATTACAAGCATATCATTGCATTCTTCCCCTGATTCTTGCTTGCAAGGTTAACTTTGTTATCTTGCCAAATTATAAGTCCCATTTTAAGCATTGAATCACATTCCATGTTATTCATTCAATGTTTAAGCTCAATTGGAATGAATTCCCTGCGGTCCATGCAAGTCTAAGTTCTTGTAGACTTGTTGAGTTCAAGTCAAAGCATAGTCTTTTTTTGGATCCAAATTCTTTTGCATCTGTTACAAACTAAGACCCCATTAATCAAATTGCAAGTTCTTTGTTTGTATTCAGGTTATCCAAATTATGTTTATTTGGATATCAAATGAGGTTCAAATTCAAGCTCATTTTAATTTCACTTTTACTTAGGTTCAAGCCTATATTAATTATTTGAATTCTATGCCACCTTGTATTATGATTCAAATTCATGTCTAAGTCCAAGTCCAAGTCCCCTGTTTTTTTTTTGTTCAAGTCTTTGTGCATCTTTAGACGGAATTTTAGCAGCCTCCCGGCGTCTCCCCCATTTAGAGGAAATTACAGGAGAGGCCTCCCGCCACGCTAGAGAAAAACGTGCACGGTAGGTGTTGGATAACACCGTGGCCGTAAAATCTTCAATCCCACCACGCCAAAGAAAGGCGTGCATGAGTCTTCAAAAATACATGTTTTAAAATATAGTTTTTTCCCAGCGTACGGGTACTTATATTATTGCCCCGCCGTGCTAAGAAAAGCGCGCACAAGACTTGCCTGCCGCGCTGTAAGCGCCACATCGAGTTCCCTCCCACCACGCTAGAGAAAAGCGTGCATAAGGGGTCCCCTGACGTGCCATAAACACCGAAAAAAGGGACTTTAGAAGATTGCCCATCTCGTCGAAAGCATCACAACGAATTCCCTCCCACCACACTAGAGAAAAGCGTGCATCGGTGATTGTTCGCCGTGTTGCAAGTGTCGAAATGAGTTTTCTTAAGTTTGGGAAGTATACCTGTCGTGGCGGAGTTGATGGCTTAAAATGCACAAAATTTTTCTCTTTTTCTCTCTTGTTCCTTTTTTTTTTTGAATATTTCTCTTTTTTTTCTTTCTTTTTTTTTTGAATTTTCTCCTTCTCTCTTTTTCTTCCCTCCACTCTCTCTTTTTTTTTCACACACACACAAAAATACACACACACACACATATATATATATATATATAATAGCAATAATAATTATTATTGTTATAATAATAAAAACAACATTAAATGTTATTAATATTAAAATGCCAAAATGAGGGAGTGTGTGATTACCTTTGGGCTTTTTGAGTGGGCTGAATTGAGGTTAGTAGGTTGATTTAAATGGACTTTTAGGTAATGAGTTAGATGTTAAGGGCTTGGGCTGATTTTGAGTGGGCTAGGTATTAGTGGGCTAGAGGGGGCTTGTTATAGATTGGAGAAATAGAGGAGGGAGGAGATGGATCTGCTAGGGCTAGAGTGGGGCTCGGCTAAGGAGGAATCAGTGATGAGCCGTCGAGTAGAGGTAAGGAAAAGGCTCTCTCTCTCTCTGGACCGAAGGTGTAGCTTACGAGCAGGGAAGGGGCGACGAGATGCTTGTGGCAGTTGGAGGTCGGCAGGGAAGACTACAGTTTGGGGCTTATTTGAGGCATGGAATTTGATTGAGAAGTTGAGCTGCAGTTGGAGTCGGCCGTGGGTAGAGAGGGCGATGGGTTGAGGTCGGCAACTGGTTGGAGATGGCTTGAGCTTTGCGACTAGGGCAGCGGGAGGTCATAAGCTGCTGTAGGTTCGAATAGAGCTATAGGAGAGGAATACCCTTGAGGTAGGTCGGTTGGAGGTCGTGAGGTGTCTACGGCTAAGCGGGAGAAGTGAGGAAGGAGAGTGGGAGGTTTGGCTTGGAGAAAATCGGAAGCAACGACGGGCTTGGCTGTGAAGGTTGGATGAGATTCGAATAGGGCTTGACAGTGGCTTCGGCAGTTGGAAGAGAAGAGCTCGGAAGGTAGGCGAATAGAGAGCAACCAGCGAACTCGAAGGCTCGTCGTTGCATTTAACAACGAATCGAGCGTGATTTCTCCACGCCAGAGGATGGGCGACTGTCGCATGTCTGAAACGGCGCCGAATATACAAGGTATGGGTCGCCAGGTATGCATTATTTTAACAATATTTGGCAAGATTTGAGCAGAATCCTCATTATAGCATTTTTTTATTTCGTTTTTTTTTTCTGCTGCATAGGTCAACAGGAAGAGAGGTTTGAGCAACAACTTACAAGATAGAGTTGGGAGCATACCCTACCTGTAGCAGCAATAGAAAGAGATTGGCCATTGCCAACCGAAATGTGTTGATTACCTTGGAAGGGTCCTGCAGCTGGGTAAAATCTGAAGGTGAGAAGAAGTTCTTGTATCAAGGAACCAATCAGTAGTAGGAGGCTGGGACGTGGTTGTAAAAGTAGTGTGATTGGCTTGGTGAGGCTGGTATGTTAAATCTGCACAATACCAGTAGTGAACTGTAGAATGTCCACACTTTAGACAGATTTGGCATTCAACAGAGTTAGTATTTAACCGAGCTCCACGGCCTCCTGTATTCCTGGACCTACCTCCACGAATAGCAGAACGACCTCTATGTGAAGTTCAACCTCTACTTCGGCCATGATATTTAGCAAGAGCAACCAGATTATGAGAATAATCTGAAAGAGCAGTGTCACAAAGTGCTTCAGCAGCTAAGTTTATTTCTTCACTATATAATAATTAGTACAGGTCATCAAGACTTAGAGGCTGTAAGTTGGTACGAATTGAGGTTTGGAAGGCGTTATAGGAAGATAGTAAACTATTTAGTGTATAGAGAATGATGTCTTCAATATCAAAAGAGTTGCCGGTTGCATTGATGACATCCACATTGGAGTTGATCAATGATAGGTACTGTGTCATGGACATGTCTTTCATAGTTAAGTGATGGAGTTCATTCTTGAGTTGAAGAATACAAGACCGGTTGGTAGACTACAGCCTTTTCTCTTTAGTTACCCATATGTCATGACATGTATCAAGGTTGAGAATATAGGGTAGGAGAGAAGCATATATGACAGAATACAGAGAGGCAGAGAGGTGGAGGTGGAGAGGTTCTGATCAAGAAGCATCCATTGATTATAGAGTGGGTTGGGAGAAGGAATACCATCAGAACTGAAACTGTATTTGGATGGACAGGAGATAGTGCCATCAAGAAAACCACCACATCCATTTGCTTGAAAGATTTTAAGAACTTGTTAACGCTACATAGGATAATTTTCTGTGGTGAGGAAGGTATGAATAATATTTTTCATATTATTCATAAGAAACTATAATTGAGCAGGTATGGGAACTAAGGACGAATAACTGGAGGAAGTTGCTGCCATGGTAAGATCTGACAGAGAAGCTTCAGAAGTTGGCATGAATTAGTATGAAGAAATGCAGTAAAGCAAAAGCTCTGATATCATGAAGAAATACTTAGACATTTGTACAAGTATTTCAGAACTTGAATTGGAAAACCGATACAGTAAAGCAAGGAGTAATTCTGTATCTTTGAGCAGCTTGAAACAGAGTACACATATATAGAGAAGTAATAAGGCAGGAGGTTCCACTGATGGCTGAGATGAACCTAACAGTTATAATCAAGGGGATAAAATGTAAAGAGAGCTGCAGATGGAAGATAACAGAGAACGTGTAGCCAGTAACGATGATGAGCTGATTAGGAATTGTTATCATGAGAATTAGTGTCGGAAACATTTATGTTATCAAGTAGCACATCAGGTAGAGCAACTACTATGTAGCATGTTTATACATGATTACAGAGGATCCAAGTTGGACTGTTAGAGAACCACAGTTATATAATAAAACAGCAGCTGGACTGCTAGAGAAGTTGAACATGTACGTACAATGATATAGACCAAAGATATATATTGGACTGATCCTTTCAAAATAAACAATCTCAAGAGAATTTAAATTCAAGATGAGACACTTCCATGCAATTAAAATTTCAAACATAATTCTCTCTCAAAATAAAACTTAAATGCCACAAAATTTTATTTTGAATTTAAACCTTACAATCTTGATGAGAAGATAAAGCTTAATGGTCCTCTCATAGATGCGAACTTTGGTGAATTACCCATAAAATAATATTTGCATTGAATAAAAAATACAATTTTCTTTCCATTGTTCCATCTTCTTTATCAAAAGTTCATTGTTTGTCTCCTATATATATATATACCGCTCAATTCCATAATGTCAAGGCTTGGTTTTTATTATTTCAAAATGACCAAGATCTACTCCTAGCATATATTCATTAACATCTCTCATCATAAAAAGTTTAAGATGCTTTACTTTTACTTATTTAAGCAAATGGCTTAAAGGGTTATTTGGTTGGGAGGATTTTGGATATATTTGATTCTTTAAATTTTTTGGCATTTAATTAGCTGAAAATAAATTCAAAATAAAATTGTGAGGAATTTGAAATTCAAACCTTAATTCAATTTTGGTGCATTTACAAATTGCATAATTTCAGGCGATTTTCTAATACACTACATCACCTTCCTAACCCCTGGCCGCCCACTACCCACTGTCTACCATTGCTCACCCCCTACCACTAACCTCCTTCATCGCCAGCCATTGTCAGCACCACTACCTGCCACACACCACGTACGGTACCACCATTGCCACTGACATTGATTTTATTTTGATGGTAAAAAAGAGAAAAATATTAAAATCATAAATTTATTTTACAAGCAATCAAACATTGCAGGATATTTCAAATACAAAAATTTTATTCTATAGTTGTACTTTGAATACTTTTAATTTTAAATACATACAATAAAATAGCTCCTAAATATTTTTCTTTTCCAGTATCATGAAAATAATACAAGTGCATAATAATCTAAACATTTCAAAGGACAAATCATACCCAAAAGGTTCAGCATTCTCAAAAATCAATAAGCAAAAATCCTATCATAACAGGATATGGGTTAGCATACACAGCAAGATTCCTGGTTATATGCTGAAAAATTAGAAATTGTCTCTTACTTTATTTTTGGCCAACATTAAATTTTGCAATGAAGAAGCCAATAGTATCTAAAGTTGCGGATGGATCAAATCTCTGAACTAGCTCTGCCTCACTCTGTGTAAGCCATGTCCTATAAGAACAAAACATAATTCACAATGATGAAGGAAAGTTAAGTCTTTTAAAAAAATTAAATAGCCAAGTGAAATAAATATTACTCAAGATAGGAGTTGAAGGATAAAAAAAATTAACATCACTAAGTTAAAGAACAAAACAGAACAACAATTTGCATTTCACAAGGGGCTGTTTAGTTGCCTGAAAAATGAATGCAATGTAAAAGGAATACTTTGGAGTTATTTGGATGACTGTAAAAGGAATGCATGACTTTAGTTTTTTTATTTGATTTGAAGTAAAGTGAATGGAATGAAAAGTGTAAAAACATTATTCCCGGGGCATTGGAGGGTGGCGGTGGCGGTGGCGGTGGTGGCGGTGACTAGAGGCTGCCTATGGTGGGTGGCGGTGGTAGATGGAAGCCGGCGGTGGTGGGTGGCGGCTAGCAAATGGTCGCAACAGGAGGCGGTGGCGAGCTGCAGGAGAGGTGGCAGTGGGTGGGTAGCGGTGGTGGTTGGTGGGTGGTGGCCAATAGCAGCGATGTTTGGCAATGGTGGTCGGTGGTGGATAGTGGCGGGTGGCGGCCATCGATGGTGCTCTGGAGTGGTGTAAACTATTCTCACTAAAAACTAGGCGAGAACGGTTTACCTAAAAAATGAACTAGAATAGAATACACTGCATTCACTTTATTTTACCTTGGATTTGCTTTTTATCCAACCAAACGCCGAACTTCTCAAAATCCTTGCATTTACTTTACTTTACACTCACTTTACTTTCAATCAAATGGCACCTAAACTAAATCGAGCACAAATTTACCATGCAAACTAATATATGTCACTCCCTACCCCCAATATATATATCATACATACACACAAATACTAGTGCTAGCCGATCAAGTAAACTGACACTTGGTTCTATGATTTTATAGGGGAGAAGGAAACTGTGAGTATATACAGAGAGGAATGAATGAGATAGAACAAGGGAAAAACCATAAGTCTGAGGAGAGGAAAAGGGCGAGAGGGAGGGGAGATAGAGAAAGCAGGTGAGTGAAGGGAGCAAGAAAGAGAAAGAGAGAGCAAGTGAAAGGGAGGGAGAATGAGTGCGAGTGACAACATACGAGCAGCCGAGTGGGCTGAGCGAACAAGCAAGTTGGCGAGTTTGAGCAGGTGTTGGCTCCCAAAATTTGCTCCTCATCCTCTCCGCGGGCCCTCTTTCTTCCTTTTCGGGTCGTCAAGTAGAGTTTTAAAGCTTAAGTTTCGAGGCAAATTTTCGGAAGGCAGATTGAGTTTTGAATAAGACATTACCCAAAGATTTTGCCCTAATTTTGCGAGGACTTTATGATCTGAGTTCAGATTTCCTATAGGCGCAAGCCACGATAGCGAGAAAGAACTTTCGATTAAGGCTAGTCACCAAACAAATACGTAGAGATACATAGTATCTGGTATATAGTAGCAGCATGATTTGGTATTTGAAAATTTAATATTTAAAATTAGAAATTTAACACCTTTTACTTAAAGCGGATGGTGGGGGGAATGATGATAGACCCGATAAAGATTCCATGGTTCCGTCATCCCGGGACATCATGGTCCCTAGTTCACTTAGTCAGAGGAGGTAGTCGACCAAACCTGACAGAGGGATCCTTGTCAGTAGCCATGGGTTGCTTCGTTCAAGGGTACCTTATAGACCTGGGGTGAGTATTTGTCTAAGGGGACAAATTTAAATCCACCTTAGCTGACAGAGGGCTTTGTGCCCTATCGATTACATCCTGTTGATTCATGCGAAATATGCAGGCTCTGACCATGACTGTAATTTAGTGGTGCCATTTGGCAGCAAAATAACCAGGTTCAGAGGGTCCCGGTCATAAACCGTTTACTAGTGGTGCCATTTGGCGGCGAAACAACCCGTTAGAGGGCATGTGCCATGTCCTTATTGGCAAGAGACTGTTTGAGAATGAATCATAGTAATATTTTGACCAGACATTGACTCTTTGTGAGCTGAAGTAATTTTTAAATTTGCACACCTCGGCAAATTGTTGCGGAGGGTGGATGGATTTTGCTTTAAGTGTTTGATGGTTAATTTCAATTTTGAATATCTTAGGCTTTTGGTAATTTTTGAGTTTTATATTTTCATGAGAATTTGGGAGGAATTTTTGAATATTTGGGGTCCCCTCCGGTTAAGATTTTCTGTCAACACGACCATCATTGGAGTACTTATAGGCAATTTCATTTTGTTGGTTGAACCTTGTCGACTCTGTCAACTTGCCGACAGAGGATCGTGTTCATTGTCGGCTTTATGTCTTTATTAGTGAATCTTTCTTGTAATAGACATTGAAGGTTTAATATGAACGTATAAAATAAATATCCTGGTCGGTGCTATGATCGTACATTTGTTCGTTGGTTCAAGTCGTGTCAACTCCTGTCCTTTCAAGGAGAAAGATCAAACTTGAATTTAGATTTATGTTTGACCCGTGCCGCATCCTCAGACATCACGTGTATACGTGTAACACGCTCGCTAGGGCCTATACGGGTATTCATTTTTCAATGCATGAGGGGGCATTTTGGAATATTTTCTTATAATCAATTACGCAAACGACTATTATTAAAAGTGTGCGCGAGATTCTATTTTAAAATTTATAAACGCCTTATGTCCGCTTGTATGAGCATTGCGGATCCGGTGGCGTGGCGCTACGCAGCAAGTCATGTGCTTCTTTATGTAGGTAGATTGTCATGCACTAACGAATCTACTGTAATTGTTTGTAGATAATTGTGTTCCTCAGAGGCATCTGTGCTTACTTGCAGATAGCATCTCATGTATGTGACGACTCTTTTACAACAGCTTGTGAGCGTTTACATTCGTTGCATGGCACCCATCTTTACTTGCGGGAAGTCGATGTATTTGACTGCCATCGCGTGGTTGACTGTAAGGGTGTCATAGCATTCATTACATGTTCATTATCACTGTTGCGCATGCAGCAGATCTTCCATCGCTATCAATGGGTGTTTGCATTCATTATTTGTTGCATTGTGTACGTTTGCAAGGGACTCTGTTGTGTTGGTTGCATGTTGTTAGCCATCACTCGTAGGTGTATTACTGTATGAATGGGGATTCTTCCACAATGGCTTGTAGGAGCTCGTATGTATTACAAATATGTTATTCTTGCTTGTAGATGATATATTGTGTGCATTGCAACTCTTTGATCATTGTTTGCATGAGAACTACGTTTTATCCCAAGCCATTCATTGCACGTCAACTTTCTTTGCCTACAAGGGGCTTATGCATTTGCTAGTTATATAATCGACATCGACTATGAGGGCACCTTTCTAATCATTGCGTGTCGGTTGTTGTCATTTGTAGGATTTTGGTGTATTTCTCTGCAAGCTAACATTGACTATTGGATGTACTATATTCATCGCTCATCTCCCTATGCGTGTTGGTTGGCAAATCACTACCTTCATTGTGTGTCAACCTTCATTGTTCGTTGCATGATGATGTGAACTATGTCCAACACAACGTCCTTCAACATTGCTCTCGGAAAAGGCTTTTGTGTGCATAACAACAAGCAGCACTAAGCGTAAGTCTTCCAATGTTGCTTACAAGCATGACCACTGTGTGCAGGATAAGTCCTTTACCATCGCTTGTAGGTCCTTGCATTCATTGTAGATCTACTATTCTTGTTCACAGGGAATTGCCACTATATTCACCACATGCTTCTATGTGTTTATAGGGTGGCTTGTAATATGCATGGTAAAACGACCATCATTATCTATTGGCATTTACATTCTCTAAATTTGGAGAGACATCAAGAGTGATTCCAATCAATCTACTCGTCATAGGATTTGAAACATAAACATGAACATTCATGAAAGACTCCACAACTTGTTTGTAAACTTTGTAAATGAATTGAAATACATTCTTGAATATTTAGTGAATTTGGAGAAAAATCACAAATATTAAGTAATGCAAGCCTCCTACATCTTTAAGTTAATTTTATCATAACTTGTGATTTGCCAATGAAGTGATGCGTGCTATATAATGTGAAACATACGCGTCACCACTCAACTTGTGATCAAATGACAACACCTAGCCTAAGGTTTGATCATAAGCGAAAGTTTGAAATGCAATATGAATGACATTTCATGCATTTGGAAGGTGTTGGACACCAATCCAATGACCCTAAGCGCATCAGCACCCCCTTTCGGCTCTCACATGAAACTAAATGAAAATCGCCAGATTTTCACGAATTTGCTAAGAAGGCAGCGGGTATTTCAGGTTTTGGAAAATAAAAAAAATGGGGTTTCTAGAGACCTAAGGGCTTTGGAGCATCAACTACATCACAAGGCTTGGACACTTAGGGGGTTTCCTATGTTTGAGATTTTTTACCTTGTCGAAGTAAGTGTCCGATGCTAACCAATATGCTCTCGCCTTTGAAAAGACGAGATGAAGGAAGGATGAATCACGAGCTTGCTATTTGAATGTTCTCAGACATCACTTCCACTGTCATGAGCTCGTCGGAGTTTATGGAAGAGGAAGAATAGTGTTCAGCAGAACTCTACACCCTCCTATAGGAATGAAGATGGCAGTAACAGTAGCAGCCCTTTACAATTTGGGAAAGACAGTAGAAAGAACAAGCAGCTCCCAATCTACCTTAACAATTCACTTTAACTGGAGGAAGAAGCAAACAGTAGTAAGTAATAGGAAACCTCCTAGTCACACCATCTTCTTCCTCGAGCAAGGTCAGGGATTGGAGACTCTGTACATTGGCTGAATATGTGCAAATAGCCTCTCCTTCATGTTTGGTTTAGCTCGAGCACATACACAGGAAAAGAAATATCTTGCTCGGTCCAGCTCTAGATCACGCACAGAAGAGGCCACTCAAGCCTCTGGACTGCTCGCACGAAAAGGACAGACCTCTGCTCTTCCCGCTCGGCTTGACACTAGCGCATGCACACGAAGACTCCATCTCTTATTCGATTGGCCCAAGGATGCGTAGAAGATGCTCTCCCCCCTCGTATCCCTCTCAGTTTGCCTAGATAACCTGCACGAGAGGGCCTCTATCCATCTCTTCTAGCCGTACGCAAGCAATGATCACGCAGGGGATGACTTGCCCGATCACTCATGCTCTCTTGCACGGGTTGGACGGACATAAAGGAAAGATGAAAAACAGACAAGCCTATTGTACCTCGTGTGCAAGAAGGATAATAGATCTCCCGCTCTTAAGTTCCTGCTACAGGATTTGATAGAAGGGAGCGGCATAAGGAGGGAAATTCAAGACGAACTTAGCCATTGATTTGAATTTTCTGATTTGAAAAGCCAATTGGATTCAAATTGAACCTATTGGACTTGGATTGAGCTCGAATCGAGTTTGATTTAAATTGATTTGAATTGATTCAAGTTTAATTTGGTTCGATCGAGCTAATTTGATGAAATTAAACTCAAATCGAAGCCGATTGGACTCAATTTGGATTCAACAAGGCTCAATTGAGTTGATCGAGTTTAATTGGGCCTAATTGGGCCTGATTCGACATTATAGGGAAAAAAAGCTTCTGCAATTATAATGGGCACCTATATTTCTAATTTATAAGAATAATATTATTTCTTCTAAATTAAATTCATTAAATATCATTAATACTTATTCAATCAATTGTTATTATAAATTCATTCATGATTCATCTTTACTATTGAATTTATTGGTAATGTTTAAATGAACATTAGACATTTCTCAATATGTTTAAGTTATGTAATGCATAGTTTATTATAAAAAGAAGTTTAATGATAGGTAAAAATATGATTGAAATAAATTGTATATAAGCATTTGGATGTACATGTTGAGTGATGGAACCCATTATTTCATGATACTAACTAGAGATGTTAATTTACTCAAAAATTAAAAAGGTGGCAAACAAATGAAAATGAAAGTACTTAAAATAATATGATATGATATGATTATGCATAAATGAATGTTCTAAAACTCTGACGTATTCATTTTTGAGAAAAATGAATTGTTAGATGATTTATATTGATTTATTTATTATGATAAGCATACAATGATTTTTAAATTCCATTATATAATTTTAATATAGAGATATGATATATTCATTGAGTTATGATAGCTCATTATTATTGTAATTAATATTTTAAGGATAAGATATCAAGAATTAAATGAGTGATAGAAGATAATCTATTTATTGCAAACGTGGCACTGTAGGAGCACTATAGGAGAAATGAATTTAAAATTGTTATAGTTTTCATTTAGAAAAAAATTGTGATTTTGTGGATCTTTCAATATAATAGTTGTTCACAAAATAGAATGCATGAACAATTGTAAACAAAGTTTAAAAATTTTGTCCGACCATCTATTCTCGTCTCGGTACTCCTAGCTCTTAGTTTAGGCCATGACAAAACTTAAATCAAAGAACAAAGTTAGATTAAGTGATACTAATCATATCGAAAGAGTCAATAGGATGACCCGTGAGGAAATTTGATAAAATATTTATAGCCAATAGGATGACCAATGAGGATTTTTAATAAAATATTTTTAAGGATAATAATGTTAACTACAAATTAAGTAATAATATCTACACTGGATGTTATAGTTCTTACAATCTAATGAAAAATAACATAATCATAAAACATAAATATTGATATCAGAATCTGGATAAGCTGAAGAGTTGGATCAAGCATAACATACTGCATACACACACATACACACGTGGGCGCTTGTGCAATCTAATCCAATAAGTATAAACATAAAAGTGCAACCACATGCGCCCCAGGAATCAAAATAAAAAATAAAAAACAAATAAATTAATAAATGGGTAAATAAATCAAGGAACTTACTCTGCATATTTTCCACCGAAAAGTTCACACTTGCCTACAAGCCCTGGTCCGCCAACTCTTGGATTCTGAAACATTATACAAGATAAGCCGAAGAGGGATGCATAATAACCAGCAAGGCCCTCAAATAGCTACTTTCGAACAAAGAATATCGAAGTTAACCGTCAGTCATAAAACCAAGAAAATTGAGACTGATGTGATTCACTTAGCAAATAAAGATGATATCAACAGATTTTGAGATGTCACTTACACCTCTAGAGGGCTGACTTCTCAGCTAACGAAAAAAAATGCTGGCAGTTTTAATGAAAATGATGCAAATAGCAATTATTAACAAATCATATGAGGGCCTGAGGCACTTTACAACTTCTCAACATTTTAATCACCTCAAGCACACCCATGGCTAATAAAATGTTCGGATTAGATCCAATTGACTCATTGATGCATAACGTTTAGGGTTTTGTATTAAGATGAACACACAAGGTTTATCTCAACCCACAGACTCGTCTCTTTAAATGAAATCAGAAAACATAAAAAAATCATTCTAAACAATAATTTAATGTCCAACCAAATAAAAATCTCACATAGAAATTTGAGAGCAATAAAGACCCTACGTAAATTGCAACTCACATTACAATGGAAATCAAGATCTTACTAAATTTTAAAATATTTAATCTTTCAAGAAATCAACCACTAGTTTTAGAGAGAATAGAAAAATAACGAGAAAAAGTGACAAAAAAATAAGCCAGGCCACAATTAGTATAATAAAATAAGTTCCCTCGGAAATTTATATCAGCCACTTCCACCAGATAAAAACAATCCACATCCAACCAGCACTCAAGCAAAAGGAGGCAGAAAAACTCAAATAATTTCTTATTCAAAACTAATTTTTAACATGTCTCAAATATCCCCTATTTATAATCATAGGGTGGCAGCCAGAAAAATCCCTGAAATCCCACAAAGAGAATCACAATCTGTAAGCTGTAGATTCTGCTTAGCTAGAATACCAGCGAAGCCACATATTTATCTTGCTACAGGAGAATACAGAAGTCGTCATAAATTCCAAATAAATTATCGGTAATCAGCCAATTGCAAAAGCCCATTCACATATTAATCAGCATTAGACAAAAGCCTGGCAACGTTGAATACATGCATCAACAACCGACTTAAAAGCCCAAACAAAAAAGCCAAAGTAGCAATGGCCAGAAGCCGAATAAACTTAAAACTAGTGGTTGAAACCAACAATGAACCCAAAACCAACTTGGAATAATGTCACTCATTTGCAGCACATCACCTCCTCCCTCAAAGAGGATCAAGCAAGAATTTTTAATTTCCTAGAAACTAATCCAACTGATCCTACCCTTTTAGAAGAATCAAAGAATATTTACACAAATTTTACTCAGGCCATCATCTATGAAGGCACAGGATCTCTCAGTGTGCAAAGGTAGATCAGTTTTCAAAGTGGGAAGATGTGATGTAGGACAAAAATGCGTATGTTGATGTTTTGCATTTGAAATTATATACCTTTGAAAGAGCAAGAGCAATTAGTCAACTTCCTTGATTTAAACAGTGAATGAAAACAATAAAGCAATGATTTAGTCCAAGCAATAAATTACACAACAAAGATTTAGAACACAAAAATAACCAATCAATTCATAATTTGAGTAATGTGGGGCTTTCGACAGAAATCACAAAATTAACATTCAGAATAGTCACTATGTAAAATCTCTCACTCAACTCTTTGATGATGGGTGAAAACGGAGAAAGCTTATATAATCTTTATGACGCTACAATTGGGGGAAAACTTAGAAGAGATAAGACTTGGAAGAGAATTCACCTTTGTCAGGATTCGGAAGCAAGTCGCCACTGAACGGGAGGGTGTTGTTGGTCGATAGCAGTGGCGAGGGAGAAGAGGATTCTTTATACGTAATCTTCAACGGATTGGTTGTTCTCAAAGTCGATGTCGAAGAATGGAGACCGGAGGATGTCAATCAGCCCTTGATCGTCGAAAACAAATCCGTGGCCATGTTCTGGATCAGCCATACATGAGGGGACAACAAATTACAAGGTGTTGGAGCTTTTGGATAGCAAACGGGGACCTTCCGGACAGCAGGACAGCAAGACAGCAAGGAAACTTGCTGAAATTTCTGGACAACAAACTGGAATCTTCTGGACAGCAGGACAACAAGAGGAATTACTAAAATTTCTAGACAACAGTTTGATCTACTCTTGGACAACAAATTGGGTGATTAAGGGGGGCGGGGAATTAATGGGAAGGAGTAAAAAAGGAAAAAAGGAAGAAAGAAGGGGGAGAGGGCCGACAGCTATGGGAGTGGGGAAGGAGGCGTGGGAGGGAATTAAAGAGTTACCAACTTGGGATATTAAAAAAAGGAAGGAGGGATTAGAGAAAATCTCTAATTAAGCTAAATTGGTGTTATTTGGGAAACTTTCCTAAAATAGGTCGTCTTATTTTAGGAAGGAATTTCAAATTCAAAATAGATTGAAATCTGAAATTAAGAACTTTCCTAATTTAAGATACATTATAAATGGAAAGTGTCAATTAAGGATTTGAAATTTGGAGGCAAAGGGAAAGGTGTGGGCAGCGCCTAGGAGAGGATTAGGGTTAGGGTTAGGGTTTGAGATTTGGGCCGACGGTTATGGGGAGGGGAAGGACCTTTGTGGCTGACGGCTAGGAGGATGGAGGGGCTTTGGGCCGGCGGCTAGGAGGGAGGAGGGTGGGTGGAGGCCGGCGGCTAGGAGGAAGGGAGAGGGAGGCCGGCAACTTGTGGAGAAGAAAGGGGAGGAACTTGGTGGAGGAGGTGGACCACGAACCCGGACGCTTCCTGCGGTTGGTGGGTAGTACGTCATTCTCACCTAGGGACTTCAAACTCTCACAAGAGCTCTCAAACTCACCAAAACACAAGTGCAGGAATTTTTCATAATAATCATCATTACCCTCTCCAAAGAAGATGAGGGATTATAAATAGCCAATGTTACAATAAAAAAAATAAAAGACACAAGTGCCCCTAAGGGTCACAAACAACTACTCCCTCAAGTGAGGATAAAAATGAAAAACTGTGATAATAAATCAAATACACAAATAACAAAAACCTAATACAAATGATAGCTCAAAAACAAATGGTGCGATCGTGGTCGTAGATCGTCAGCCCCTTCTTGGTAGACTCTCGATGGTCGGATGTGATGAAAAAGAGCTCGACGGAGTACGCGTCTCGGGTGCTCTCATAAACCTCTAGTGCATCTAGAACAATCCACTGTAGCTCCTCGCACTCTAGCCAAGTGTCCTTTGACTCTGGCTTACCTCTCCACCTTATTAAATACCTTCTTCGTCCACCCTCTTTTGTGGAAATGGTTTCATCACTCAGAATCATGTCAATTGTCTCCGTGACAAGTATTTTGGAAATATTTGGAAGAGGAAGGCTTGGTTTCTCACAGGGTGGGGTTGCACAAGGCTCAGTTTGTAGTGGATTATGTGGGTTAAACTTTGGACCTAAATCTTCAATGTTAATAGAGGGATTAATATCGAAGTCTGTAGGCAGACCCACCAAATAGGCATTATCATTGATTTTCTTGATTATTTTGAATGATCCAGCACTTTTAGCATGTAATTTCTTAACAGCCCCTTTCGGAAACCGTTCCGGATGAATCCGGACCATCACTGAATCACCAACTTTGAATGTTTTGAATCCGCGTTTAATATCAGTATGAAGCTTATAATTGGCATTGCTCTGTTCAATTCGGCATATAATTTCTTTATGTAATTCATGCAAATGCGATGCAAATGAAGATGTAGACTTAGAAATTCTATACTTAGGACAAATGAGTATGAGATCTAAAGGTTGTCTAGGCTTGTACCCATATACAATTTCAGCAGGACTCAGACTAGTGGAGCGATTTTCAGAATTGTTATAAGCAAATTTAGACGTAGGGAGTTTGGAATCCCAATCTTTAATGTGCTCAACTACTAAGGATCTCAACAAATTACCTAACACTATAGGAAAACAGCCCATTACCGTCGGAATTTTCGGCGAATAATATACGCCGGAAACAGTGTCGAAAATACCGGCGGATCTGCCGATGGAAAGTGTGCGGCGGAATTTCCGGCGGATTTACCGTCGCTAAATTACCGGCGCACTTTACGCCGGAATTACGCCGGACACTTTTTATTTTCCGACGCATATTCCGCCGGAAATGACCGGCGGAGTTACCGACGTAATTTACGCCGGCTTATTTAAAGT
The DNA here is from genome assembly GCA_019925795.1 of Dendrobium chrysotoxum. Taxonomy (NCBI): domain Eukaryota; kingdom Viridiplantae; phylum Streptophyta; class Magnoliopsida; order Asparagales; family Orchidaceae; genus Dendrobium; species Dendrobium chrysotoxum. Next base: position 66,146,477 of record CM034300.1, on the reverse strand, counting down.
CGACGAAATATTACCGGCGCAATATCCGCCGGTAATATTACCGACGGTGTACCCGCCGGTAAAGGCCCTATTTCGTGCCCTCCGCGCCTGGTTGCTCATTTTGTTCGTCTTCTTCTCTCTGACGACGACGATCCCTCGCTGTTCGATGACGTTCGACGGTTCGTGTTTGACTTCGCTCCTTCGACGACGACGTTCCTTCGCTCCATCGGGCGACGTTCCTTCGCCCCAGTTAGTTTCGTTGTTCGACTTCGCTTCTTCGACGTTCGCTTGGTGTGAAGGTAACTTTCTCCCTTTTGCTTTAGTCATGGATGCTCTCACTAAACATTTGCAAGAGATTGTACCTTGGTGTATGCTTAATTTTTTGATGATTATATTCTTCTTGTTGATAAGACTAGAGAGGAGTTGAAGGAAAACTTGAATTATAGAGATCAATCTTAGAGTTTAAAAGCTTTCGTTTGTGTAGATCTAGTGGAGGAATTGTGACTTTGGGTGGACAAGTCTTTAATAAGAGTACACATTTTTGATATATTGAGTTTATTGTTCAGAGTAAAGGTGAAATAGATGGGGATATTATTAGTAGAATTCAAGTTGGATTGTTGAAGTGGAGGAATGCATTGGGTATGTTGTGTGATAGAAAAGTCCCCCTCAAACTTAAGGGGAAATTCTATAAGATGGTGGTTAGACTTACAATGCTTTATGGTGCAGAATATTGCCCATTAAAAGAGAAGTATAATATTAAGTTAAGTGTTGCAGAGATAAGGATGCTCAGGTGAATGAGTGCTTTACTTTGAGAGACAAGATATGAAATGATCATATACGTGAAAAGGTTGGAGTAGCTCCAGTGGAAGATAAGATTAGAGAGAGTCGCCTTAGATGGTTTTGTCACATAAAACTGTAGCCTTTCGACGACCAGGTTAGCAAAGGAAGAAATTGGTGGTCGATACACTCGAAGCTATGTGCTGCAGTGAGAGTTTGCGCGAAATGTTAAATGTCATCCTAGATGTAGCCTTAGTCTAGTTTGTTTTGCTCAATTAAAACGATGGCCTTCCGAGCAGGCTAAGAGTGTTTGTATTTTTCTTCAATAAATGTTATAACATTATCTAATATATCCATATTATATGTAGGTTATATTATGGATATCAGAACTCAAAGAAGTTAGATGTATAATCGATTGGCGCAAGGACGAAAGACATTAACCGCTGAGTTTATTAGAGGGGTGAATATTTTCATTCAGACAGCTTCTCAATTGCCTAGCTTTATCTTAGATGGAATGATTCGTTGCTCATGTTCTAAACATAAAAATCAGGTGCACCTAAGCCTAGATAACGTAACTGTTGATCTATATCGTCGAGGCTTCATGCCAGAATATTGGTATTGGACTTCTCATGGTGAGTATGAATCACATTTCGATTCTCGATGTGGCCCATCGACAAGTGCTACTATAGATGAGGAAGAACATATCCTACCTAATCTTAAGGACCTAATTCATGATGCAAGTGGAGCACAATTTGAACAATATACAGAAGCTAATCTTGAGTCACCTAATAAAAAAGTATAAAATTTTTATTATTTGTTGCATGCTTCTCAACAACCAATATAGAAGGGGTGCACTACTCACTCAAAGTTATCCGTTGCTGTTAAGATGTTAAGCATCAAGACAGAATATAATGTCACCTGTGAATGTTTTAATCAATTCATTGGACTGCTCAAAAAAATCAATCCGGCAGATAACATCATTCCTACAGATTTATATCGGACTAAGAAGTTAATTTCTAAGCTTGGTTTGACATACACAAAGATAGATTGTTGTGTCAATGGATGCATGTTATTCTATAAAGATGATCAATCAAAAATTGCATGTCATTATTACAACGCACCAAGATTCAAACCAAAATCTATCACAAATAGAAAGCTGAAGGAAGTACCAGCCAGTAGGTTATTTTATTTACCCATAATTCCTAGACTGCAACGGTTATATGCATCCATGAGATATGCTGCACATATGAGATGTTATAAATAACATATCTCACAAGAAGGTTTTATTACACATCCGTCAGAAGCAGATACCTGGAAACACTTTGATCGTACAAATCCCACCTTTGCCTCAGAATGCGGTGCTGGATAGAGAACCGACACCTGTTGAATTGCATAGTCATACCCACAAGCGGCAGGAGGACCAGCAATGGGTTGACGAGCGTGCGAGGAAAGCCTTTGTAAGTATATAAGTTTAATTTATGTGAAGTTATGTATAAATTTCTTAAATTTTTATTAACTTTCATAGGAGGAGTATACAAGGCTAAGAGAGAGCTAAGCTGCAGCAGGTGAAGGTTCTTCTGGTGGATCAACTAAATATTCTGACTACCGCACCTGGTCGCAAGCGGTAGGAGGAATGCAGCATGGCAGAGTATATGGTTTAGGCTCGCAAGTCCATGCATATGAGGGGCAGACATCTGGTGGCTTCAATTTTTCAGCTAATACCCAGGAGTCTTTATATAGCCAACAAGCTGCTCTGTGGGCTCCGAAAATTCAGCCCCGGCCTCCGCCCGTTGTTTGCTTTTTCGAGGGAGTTTTAACGAAATTAAGTTCCAGGGTAAATTTTGGAAGGCAGATGGGTTTGTAGATAAGACACTTCCTAGAGATTTCACCCTCATTTTGCGAGGATTTTATGATCTGAGTTCTGGTTTCCTATAGACGCAAGCCCCTATAGTTAATTACCCCTCCCGATCACGAGAGAGAACTTTTGATTCAGGCTAGTCGTCAATCAGATACATGGAGATATATAATATCTGGCATATAGTAGCAGCATGGGTTTGGGATGTGGAGATTTGAAGATCGGATATTTAAAATTAAAAATTTCACCATATTGCACTTAAAGCGGATGGTGGGGGAATGAATGATGGATCCGATCAAGATCCCATGATTCCGTCGTCCTGGGCCATCGTGGTCCCTGATCTACTTAGTCAGAGGAGGTAGTCGACCCAACCTGACAGAAGGATCATTGTCGACAGTCATGGGTTGCTTCGTTCAAGGGGACCTTGTAGACCTAGGGTGAGTGTTTGTCTATGGGGACAAATTTAAATCCACCTTAGCTAACAGAGGGCTTTGTGCCCCATTGATCATATCCTATTGATTCATATCTCAAGAATTTGATGCAAATAAGGAACGTATTGGCTCTGGCCATAACAGCTATCTAGTGGTGCCATTTGGTAGCAAAACCACTCGGTTCAGAGGGCCCGGGTCATAACCGTTTACCTGCAGTGCCATTTGACGGTGAAACTGCCAGTTAGAGGACGCGTACCACTTATTGGCGGGAGATTGTTTAAGAATGGATCCTAGAGATATTTTTGACTAGACATTACTTCTATGTGAGCTGAAGTAAATTTTAATTTGTCCAGCTCGGTAAACTGTTGCGGATAGTGGATGGATTTTATGTTTTAAGTGGTTGATGGTTGGATTTCAGTTTTAAATATTTTGGAATTTTGATAATTTTTGAATTTTTAGATTTTGGGTGAGATTTTTGAATTATTTGGAATGAACCCCTTCGGTTGAAATTTTCTATTCAACACGACCATCATCGAGGTAGAAAGGATTACTTTTATTTTGTGAATTAAACCTTATTGACTCTATCGAGCTGTCGATAGAGGATTGGGTTTCATAGGCTTTATGCCTTTGTTAATAAATTTTCTTGATTATAGGCCTTGAAGGCCTAATATGAACGTATAAAATAAATATCTCAGTCGACCTCGCAGCTGTATATTCGTTTAATAGTTCGAGCCGTGTCGACTCCTATCTACCTGAATATAAGGATCGAGCTCGAACTTGAATTCATTTATTAACCCGCGCAGCATCCCTAGACGTCACGTGTATATCAATAATACGCTCGCCGGGGCCCATACGGGTGTTTGGGGGGCATTTTATATTTATTTATTGAACCTTGTCGACTCTTATTCACATGCTTAGGAGAATCGGGTTCAGATTTATTATCCCGCGCAGCATCTCAAGATATCACGTGTGTACCAATAACACGCTCGCCGGGGCCCATGCGGGTTGGGTGATTGCACTTACCCCTTTTGTGTACCTATGTGTATACAAATTACGGTGCACGTGCGGGGGTATTCTTGAAATATTTATAAACGCCTTCTATCCGCTTGCACGAAAGTCGTGGATCCGGTGGCGTGGCGTTGCAGCTTGTATACGGCTTCTATCTGCTTGTTCGAGTGTTGCAGCTCCGGTGGCGTGGCGTTATAGCTTGTGGATGCTATCTGTCTGCTTGTATGAGTGTTGCAGATCCGGTGGCGTGGCGTTGCAGTTTGTGGACGCCTTCTATCTGCTTGTTCGAGTGTTACAGATCCGGTGGCGTGGCGTTGCAGCTTGTGGATGCCTTCTGTCTGCTTGTACGAGTATTGCAGATCCGATGGCGTGGCGTTGCAGCTTGTGGACGCCTTCTGTCTGCTTGTACGAGTGTTGCAGATCCAGTGGCGTGGCGTTGCAGTTTATGGATGCCTTCTGTCTGCTTGTTCGAGTGTTGCAGATCCGGTGGCGTGGCACTACAGGTTGCCTGTTATTTTGTACAGGTAGACTATCAATGCTTGTATTCATTGTAGTTCTTTCACACTTTCTCACATACGATATATTGAATATATGATGAGCCTCCTACAACTGCTACGACAGCCTGTAGGTTTGTTTGCATTTACTACATTTTCTTTTGCATCTGCCTTTGCTTGGTTTGTTGAAGCTCTTTTGTGTTTGCTTATGGAGAACACACTAGATGCATGGGGGTCTTTCATAGTAGTTCGTAGGAACTCCTATGCTTGTATCTCTTTATTACGTTTGTTGCCACTCCTCTACATTTACTCATAAGCAGCCTCTAATTAGGAATTCTATACATCTGGTTTGCAAACAAGTTATACATTCCCTCCTATTATTTGTAAGGTCGATCGTGTCTGCTTGTGTTTTGACATTGACTTCCATGTACTATCATATTCGTAGCATGCCTCTCATGTTCAATGCACATTAAATTTCAACGTCTGTTGGAGGGGGGCGGTATCCTTTATTTGTTAATCGATCGGATCCACTTGTTGGGATGTTGTAGTATTCACTGCATGATTGTTGGGTTCATTGATGTGTTGGCAAGAAAATTGTATTCACTTGTATGCATCTCGTTGTCGTTCCCAAAGGGTCTACAAGTCCCTTGAAGTCGCTCATGGATGGATTGTTATGTATGTTAGATACTCATACAATTGCTTTATGATTTGTGAAATAAGTAGTAATGTTATTGTTACTATTATCTACCAGTTGCATTTGGATTGGTATTTTCCTCATGAATGAATCGTATCGTTCATTAGAGACCTCATATTGTAGCAAATGATGTTCAAAGTTCTTGTCGTTTGAATTTGCAAGTCTTTGTTATCTGATTCAAATCAAACTTCAAATTATTTGAATTCAGTTTGAGTTTGTCATTCACTTAGATTCAAACTGTGTTCATGTTCAAGTTCTTTATAACCCTCTGCATTGTTCTATTTAATGTTGCTCAACTCAAATTCAATGTCCATAAACTCCTTCTTTGAGTCCTCGTCATTGTATTTAAGTCAACTTCATGTCCCTTGCATTCGTTCAAGTTCCTTGTAATTTTGCACTTAGTCCATTTGAATTCAAGTTCTTACCTTTATTAATCATTTAAGTTCTATGTCATTTTGCTCAAATCTGATGTCCAAGTCCAAGTTTATCTCATCTTGATATTCAAGTCAAATGCAAGTACATGTCCCCTACTGTCCAAATCAAGTTTAGTTCTGTATCATTTGATTCAAGTTCTTTGTTGCTTTTTACCATTTGATTAGGTTCAAACTTAATTTGATTTCAATTTATCATTATTCACATAAGTCCAGGTCCCATATTGTTGAAAAGTTTGCAGATTTGGTCCCCTTTATTTTGCTTTGAATTTCGGCAGCCTCCCAATATCTCCCCCGTTTAGGGGAAAAACCAAGAGGCAGCCTTCCTCTCCACGCCACGTGGGCGCTTCAGGTAGATGTCCATAGATATCGTGGCGGCATTTTTCTTCAATCCCCGCTACGCTACATGAGCGCTTAAGGGTCTCGGGCACCTGTTGCAAAGAACACAAAGATTTTCTCACGTACGGGTACTTAATTTTGTCCCCCTCACACTATATGAGCGGTCTGAGGATTACCCACCTCGTTGCAAGCGCCGTGCCGGCTTTCCTCCTACTACGCTACGTGAGCGTGTAGGGGGTTTGTCGGCTCGTCGCTAACATCGAGAATGGGGTTTAAGTTAGGGAGGCTATACCTTGGTGGTCAGCGAGGTGATGGTGTTGGCTCGTGGATCGAGGTAAGGGAAGGGGCACTTGCTTCTTTTCTCTCCTTTTGCTTTCATTTAATTATAATTAAAAAAAAGTAATTATAATTTAATTAATTATGATTAATATAGACTAATTAATTAAAATTAAAAAATAATTAATCACAATTAAATTTAATTAATTGTGATTAATTTATAATTAATAATAATTAATTAAAATCAGAACTAATTAATCATAGTTAATTTAATTCATTATAATTAATTTATAATTAATGATAATTAAATATAATAAATAAAAAAATTAATTGTAATTAAATTTAATTAATTACAATTAAATTACAAAAAATTTACAGAGAATTTGAATAGGATTTGAGCAGAATTTAGGCTTTGATTTGCAACAGGATTTATGCTGAGTTTAAGCAGGATTTTTGCAAAATCTCACGACGGAATGAATCCTCCATTTCCTCTTTTATTTACAGGATCCAGCCTAAGAAGCTCGCGAAAGGGCGAAATTTACCTTCACAGTGGCGAGCTCCCGTCGTTTCTTCCGATCAAAATGTCTAACTCCCGATCCAAAAGGAAAGGGAAAGTCGTTGATGGAGCAAAGTCGGACGGCACGAAGGAGCCGAAGAAGCGCGTGTAAGGGAGAAAGTCACCTTGACAGTCAATGAGCTCCTGCCGTTGCTTCCGCTCAAAGTGTCATAACTTCCAAACCAACGGGAGTGGAACGTCGTCGAATAGGCGAAGTCGACGGGCCGGAGCAGCATGCGTAAGGGCGAAAGTTTCTTCACAACGAGCAAGCTCCTCGCCATTGCCTCCGATCAAATATCGTAACTTTCGATCTCTCAGGAAGGGAAAGTCGTTGAACAGCGACGAGAGAGGGAGAAAGAAAAGAGCGAAGCTGAGCCCGAGCTTCATCCCCTCGATATTTAATGATGAGAAGGCAGGGTAGGAGGTCATGGGGGATGTGACACCAGACATGCGGAGATCATGCGAGCGTCGTCGACGACGTGTGAAGTTCGGCGCAGGACAGGTACGAGCAATTTTTTTTAATTTTGTATGTCGTATACAGGTCAACATGCCCTTACATCCGAGCTAGAACAGGTAAGGAAAGCACAAGCTGATTGGCAGATGCAGATGCAGTAGCAGCAGCTGAAGATGTAGCAGCTGATGCAAATGCAACAAGCTCAAATGTTAGAAGAATTACGAAAGATGAGGGAGCAGATGAGTAGTGGGAGGAGTACAACAGCTGAGGAGGAAACAAATTCAAGGTAGATATTTTTTATTTATTTTACGGATTTGGACATTTGTATTGATGTGTTTTGGACATGATTTATAATATACTCTTGTGGACATCTGCATCAGCTGAGGAAGATGTTATTTTGGACATATTTTACAATATACTCTTGTGGATTCCTTTCTACTTATATTATTTATGTTTATTGTGTACATGTTTATTTATTTGTTGTTTGCACATATTTTATAATATAATTGAGGATAATATTGATCATAAGTGGCACATGTTATTGTATCTTCTGTTTACAGGTGTGGAAATCTGATTTTAAAGGTAAGCAGGTTTTTTTTTGTTTATGCTACAGGTTTTCGGTGGATTTGCCACTGGAAACTGTGTCGGTAATACGATATATCGTAAGTTCTGGCGGATACGCAGCCAGAAATGTCCGGCGGCTAGTCCGTCGGTAATGTTCGACGGTAAGTGGAGCGTCGTTTATCTTGCGGCGTATTATCCTCCAGTATTTTCCGGCGGAATGGCTGCCAAAAAATATCGGCAGATAATACGCCGGAATTCATGAACAAAAATGCCGTCGTTTTTCCACAGTTTTTGCCGGAAAGTCCGCCGAAAATATTATCGGCAGAATTAATCCGCCGGTAAAGTTTTTCCGACGCCTGAATTACCGTTGGAGGGATTTTCGTCAGAACTCCGCCGGAAATCTATAATTTCCGGCGGATTTTCATTATTACAGACGGATTTTGTTCGCCGGTAACAATGAATTTTCCTGTAGTGCTAAACTCCTATTAACCACTTTAGTTTAGCCATCAGTCTGACGATGAAAGGCTGTGGAGAATTATAGTTTGGTGCTCATTTTCATCCAGAGAGTTCTTCAGAAGTAACTAGTGAATTTGACATCCCTATTAAATACAATGGTCTTGAGTAAACCATGTAATCTGACAACCTCATTAAAGTACAATTTGGTAATATGGGAGGCATCAGATGTTTTCGAACATGGTAGAAAATGTGCCATCTTGGAGAAGTGGTCAATTACAATATATATGGCATCATTCTTACGAAAAGTCTTGGGCAAACCTAGGACAAAGTCCATGCTAACATCTTGCCATGGACAGCTGGGAACTAGTAAAGGGGTGTAAAGACCTGTGTTCTGTTTTTGTTGTTTGGCCAGTTGACAAGTGTGGCAGCTACTGACTGTTTTACCTACATCTTTCTTGAGGTTGGAAAAAAAAAACGATACTCTACAACCTCAATAGTTTTATCACGACCGAAGTGTCAGCGAGACCTCCGGCGTGAAGTTCCCAAATGAGGAATTCCCCAAGGGAAGTGCTAGGGATACAAAGCTTCTGGGCCTTGAAAAAGTACCCATATTCAAGGAGAAAATCATCCACAAGACGCATGTTACTTGTGGACAAAAGGGAGTAAATCTCCTTGAAGTCAGGGCATTCCAAGTAGTCCTCTTTGACTTGTTCAAACCCAACGACTTCTGCCTTCATTTCGGTGGTAGTCATCATACGACGACTGAGGGCATCGGCAGCTTTGTTTTCAATTCCCGCTTTATGCCCAAGAGTGTAAGTGTACTTCTGTAAGAATTCTACCCAACTGTCATGGCGCGCATTCAACTTTTTCTGAGAGTTGATATGACGAAGAGCCTCGTGATCCGAAAAGATGAACTCTTGCGAGAGCAAGAAGTGTTGCCAATTTCGAAGGGATTGAATCACCGCGTAGAACTCTTTGTCGTACGTGGAATACCACTGTCGGATGTCACTCAATTTTTCACTGAAGTAGGCAACAGGGTGACCTTCCTAGGACAACACTCCTCCAATTCCGGCCCCATCGCAGGTAACTTTGAAGACCTTGGAGAAGTCAGGAAGTTTCATCATTGGGACTTCCACCATTCTTTTCTTTATTTCCTCAAAGGCTTTGGTGGCGGTCGGGATCCAGTGGAAATCCCCTTTCTTTAAGCAATCAGTGATAGGAGACATAATGGTGCTAAATTTTTTGATGAATTTCCTATAAAATGTGGCTAAGTCGTGGAAGCTGTGGACTTCCCGGATGTTTTAAGGAACTGACCATTCCAGAATGATTTTCACCTTCTCGGGGTCTGCTAGACCCCTTGGGCAGACACAATAAAGCCCAGAAAAACTACTCGGTCAATAAGGAAAGTGCATTTCTTAGGGTTAGCTAAAACTGCTCTTTCCTTAAGACTTCGCAGACCTATCTCAAGTGGTCTAAGTGCTGAATCACGGATTGGCTATAGATAAGGATGTTGTCAAAGTAGACAACGACAAATTTTCCTATGAAAGAGCGCAACACTTGGGTCATAACTCTCATGAAAGTACTCGGGGCATTACTCAACCCAAAAGGCATGACCATCCACTTGTACAAACCATCCTTAATTTTAAAAGCAATTTTTCACTCATCACCGGGTCGGATCCAAATATGGTGGTATCCACTCTTAAGGTCAATCTTGGAGAAAAGAGTGATTCCAGTCATCATGTCAAGAATATCATCTAACCTCGGGATAAGAAAACGATATTTAACAGTTATTTTGTTGATGATACGACTATCAATGCACATTCTTCAAATACCATCCTTCTTTGGTGTGAGAAGAGCTGGTACAGCACAAGCGCTGAGACTTTCCTTGATGTAGCCCCGTTGCAGTAACTCATCCACTTGCTTTTTAAGTTCAACATTTCCGTGGGGTTCATACGATAGTGGGGTAGGTTGGGAAGTGATGCACCGGGGACAAGATCAATAGCATGTTGGATGTCTCTTAAAGGAGGAAGTTGATCAGGGAGATCATCAGGGAAGACATCAGCAAAGTCACTCAGTATGGGTTGGACCTCCTAAGGAATAGGCTCATTAGACTCAGAGGAAGTCTCACGGCCAACCAAGGCGTACAGGGGTGCGCCTTATGCAATTTCAGAATCCAGGACCTTAGCTGTCACAAGGTTTAGCCCCTCTTGGGCTTGACTGGATTAGGTTTAGGGTATTTCAGAATCGAGGACCTTGGCTGTCACAAGGTTCAACCCCTTCTTGGGCTTGACTGTATTGGGTTTAGGATCTTCCTTAACCCTAGGTTGAGTTGGCAGGAGTTTGATCTTTTTGCCTGCATGTTCAAACACACAGGTGTTTGAACGCCCATAGATATGAACATCATTATCAAAGAGCCAGGGACGCCCTAGAATGATTTGTCCAACATCTATTACCAGAACATCACACCACACATTCTCCTTATAATCAGCGAAGGAGATGAGTATGAGGCTTCGTTCCTTCACCTCTAAGGCAGTGGAGTTGACCCAAGCTACCTTATAGGGTTTAAGGAGAGGAACAGCAGACAGACTAAGCCTAGACACTATGCTGGAGGAGACAACATTAATGCAACTGCCATTATCCACTATGACTTTACAGTTTTTGTCTTTAATTTTGGTGTAGGTGTGAAAGATTGAAGTCTTACACCAATCATCAATGGCAACAGGTTGTAACAATGCACATCTCACCACGCAGATGGGAGAGGTATCTACTTTCTCTATACAGTGAATGACAGCAGTGTCATCGTCTTCCTCAAAGAATTTACCATCATCTTCAACTTGGTGAATCTGGTCAGCCTCGGGCTCAAGCTCATCTTCAGTGATCTCCTCAATAATAGTGACTTTATAAGGACTAAAACACTGAGAAGAGATATGCCCATACCCTTGGCATTGAAAGCACTTAGTCCTTGGGTGGGACCTAAGAGTATTGGGGGTTTGAGGCTTACCCCTTAAGTCAGGACGGGGCGTAGAAGGACCAGAAGGTAATCGGTTAGTGTTACCTGGAGTCGGCTGGGAAGTGGAGTGGTGAGGGGCCGATCCATTGGAGGGTCTGTAAGAGGGTCTAGAATCCTGGTGTCGACTAGGGTGCTGAGGACGGGTCTCCTCAAGGTCTAAGACTAGGCTGTACGCATTCTCAAGTGTAGTGATGCTACGGGCAAACAATTCCTTGCGTAGATCCTCGTGTAACCCGGTACAGAACATGGACAGAATTCGAGCGGGGGTAGTAGAGGTCTCCCCTTTGCAGCAAATCAGGTAGTCGTCAAAGGTTGCAATGTATTCCTTTACCGGTTTATTGCCCTGGGACAACCTATTCAGAAGCCTAGGGAAATAAGAGGGAGGCAAATACTTTTGTTTGAGCTTGCATTTCATTGAAGGCCAATCAGTGATGGGATACTCGTTGCCTAATTCCCTAAGGCTTTCTAGGTTGGCCCAATATTGACTAGCCCTACCTGTGAGTTTCATTTCAGCAAACTTAACCTTTCTAGCCTCAGATATGTTGTACCATTTAAAGAAACTATCCATACCCTTGATCCAGTCCAGAAAGAGCTGGGGATCGAGAGTACCATCAAAGGTTGGGGCATCGACCTTAATGTTTTTCAACAAAGGTGTATCAGGATCGTTATTAAGGTTATGGCCGTACTAGGGAGCTCGATAAGGGGCACGGGGGTGTCCCTCATCCGGTAAGGTGTCGTCCCCATACATAGAAGGAGGCCTAGAAAGTGTGTAAGATGTAGGGTGATTCCTAACTCGATCTAGTGTATTGAATTGTTCCGTTGTTTGGCGAAGGAGCTCAGCTAGGTCGGCTTGATTTTCTCTAAGTTGTTGACTGATAGTGCTCATTTGACTACCAACAGATCTAAAGTCCTGTGAATTTATTCCGGATCCATCCTATGTCTAAGGGTGACTCAGATTTATGTAAATAAGAAGAAAGTAATATGATAACACAAGCAAGTAATTTGATGCGAGTAGGATGCAATTCAGATGCTAAGACATGAAATAATTTTCCTAATAAGCACCTAAATGCAACCATGCTCTGATACCACATGATGTAGGACTAAAATACATATGTTGATGTTTTGCGATGTTGACCCCTATATCTAAAACCACGCATAGAAGGACAAAAATGATGAACCAGGTAGTGCGCGGGTTGGTCCGACACCTTACTTGAAGGGTCAAATGATCTCCGATCGACAAACGGACTTCTCCATCACGTCCGGAATGCTTTCAACCTTTAAAAACTACATTTTGTTTATCCAATTCGAAGCATTCAGATTGGCGGCGCGACCGGAGTGATTCAAAAGCGGCAGTACGCAGTTCTAAAAAATTGGCCTCGTCGTTGACCAAACGATCTCTGATTGACAAACAGACTGCGCCACAGCGTCCGAAACATCATCAACATTCAAAATATGTATTTAATAAAGTCAATTGGAATCATCCGTGGTGGTGGCATGGAAATCAACGCAATCTTAATGCAATCCAAATACAAGGGCGCGCATGCTAAGAAATTTAGCCCTCGGCGTCGACCAAATAATCTCCGATCGATGAACGGACTACGTCATTGCGTCCGAAACACTGTCAATACTCTAAATCGACTATCAATTTGTCCAAACTAAAATTATGCCGTGACCGACGAGGGTTCTAATACGATAATGCGTATTTCGAGGAAATTAACGCTCGGCATGGACCAAATGACGTCCGATTGCAAAACGGACTACGTCGTTGTGATCGGAAGATCATTAGCACCCTAAATCCACTATCAATTTATCCAATTTTGATGTTCGACAAAATCGACATGCAAAATGAGAGAATTAGCACGCGAATCGAGAAAATACACAAATTGAGATTATTTTGGATTTATTGGAACATGGCTGTCATCCGAATTTCATGCTATTACTAATTATAGCAAGTCATTATTGACATTGCCTATGAGTTTAAGTAGAAAATGGAAAGTCAAATAAGATTTCAAATCGCATTAATTTGCAGAAATCCTTCTCAGAGATTCCGTAAATCGTGCTGTTGTAGCCGCTTCGGTCTTCTCTCGTCAGCTCCATGACATGATTTTTCCTCAATCTAGCTTTATTTCCGTCGTTCAAAAGAGAAATCTCAAGCTAAACCTCTTGCATGGGAATCTTCCGCCAAAACCTCATGCAAGCTCGGCCAACATATCAACCCATCTACAGCAAGCTACAGCTCCAGGGCAAATCCATCAACACCCCAAGTAGTTGTAATCTTCCCAACTACTGATCTGTTGTTTTCATAGCCAAAGACCCCCACTTATACCTCTCTCGGCCAGCAGAGCTCCAAACCCCATCTCCCGTTACAGTGTACAAAGAGGATAGGCAGCGAGCACCAGGACTTGATCGTGATGAACAAGAGCAGTGGAAGCTTCCAAAACATTTCAATGCAATCTGCTATGATTGATGCAAGCAAAACCCACGGTCTTGATTCAGGCACTTATGCATTCTCTCATCCACAATTAGATTCTCAACACTATGGCAAAGAGTACAGATAACTCATGAGGCCTTATACCATCCCAAATCCCTTCATTTTTCCATCTTAAAAGGAAAAGCCAGTAATCCATATGGCCATTATTTATCCCAACTTCATGCAATACAAAATCTGAATGAAGTAACCATGAGGATCCATGCCATTCAACCTCTTAATCAGATCCGGCTACAGTCCTCACTTCACATATGCAACCTGCTCCGTCCACATCTCCTTTCCTTGCATTCCCTACTCGAACAAAGTCGGGATGGAGCTGCTTTCAAATGGGGTCTAAAAAAAATAGAAAAAAAAAACTGGAGCCAGGAAGGTGCAGGAGAACTGATGGAAAGAAGTGGAGAGGCCCAAAGAAAAGTCTGCGGGTCCAAACTCATGCAGGAATTGATGTCAACGTGTCCCTGATGGAGCCAATGACTTTGCCAAGGTTTTGCAAGAATATTGATGAAGGGAGATGGAGATGAAACTACATTGTCTGTTAGTTACTGATCTAGCTGTCAGAGACAAGGCAATCAAAGTACTTATGATCTATAATACTTTGTGGCTGCAGATTGGGTTTCATATTCTTTTGGAGGTGAGTCTTTATTGCTTAATAATGGAGAGCAAGATGAACACTTTCTCAAAGAATTCACAGAGAAAACACACTACATCTAATCATAACATGCCTTCCAAAGTTGAATCTTGAGGCTAGAAAAGATGCAACTCAAGTAGTTGTAAATTTGCAAGGAAACAAGTTCACTCATGATTGATTGCTTCTGATTATTTGGAAGCAAATAAAGATCTTTCAGATATTTCAATAACTGGATATGAAGATATGGATATTGCCTTACACCATGGTGTCGTTCTGAGGGAGTGCATCAAATATCAATGCATTGCAAGAGCTGTTTTGAAGTCTGAGCACATGAAATCGTTTTCTACTATCTACAACTTCCAAATTATGACATAGCAACGAATGTGTTTGCAACTTTCAGGAAACTCATGACAAGGTATAAGTCAACTGTAGCTGAATTTCTTTCTAAGAATTATGATTGGGGCAAGGGATCTTCAATTTGACAAGCTAGTTAGGCAGATCAAGAAGTTAAAGTTGATGTCACAAAGGAGAGATTCAAAAAAAAAAGAAAGATAGCAAAAAAAAGAAGGGAGAAAGAAAGATAGCAAAAAAAAAAGGAAAAGAAAAAAGAGAAGACTTTTTGCAAAATTTTGAGAACTTGTTTCGTCGTTTGCGGCGGACCGGAAAACCGCCCATACACGCTTTCATAAGCGTGGTGGGATGGGACCCCGGTGCGGCGCCTACAACGAGGCGGGTAATCACCTAAAAATCCCGTTCTCGGCGTTCGAGTCGAGCCGGCAAACCGCCTATACACGCTTTCTTAAGCGTGGTAGGAAGGGAACCCGGTGCGACGCCTACGACGAGGCGGGTAGGCCCTATACACGCTTTTCTTAGCGTGGTGGGGACAATTTTAAGTACCCGTACGCGGCTCTGTACCTACGGGGAAATAAATGCTCTTCTTTTTCAGGTACATTCGAAGACCCATACACGCTTTCTTAAGCGTGGTGGGGGATTGAAGACTTTACACGGCCGCGGTGTCCTCGAAAGAGGGCACCTATCATGCACGCTTTCTTAAGCGTGGTGGGAAAGGCCCAGTTTCCCGTAATTTCCCCTAAACGGGGGAGACGCCGGGAGGCTGCCGAAATTTTGTCTGAAATAAGACAAGGACTTGGACATTTGCACTCAAGCAAGAACAAATTTTGAACAAAGGGAACTCGTATTAAATTCAAATGAACATCAAATGAATTAAGTTAATGAGCAAGATTTGAACACAAGATCAAACTTGAATTGAAATTGATTAAATAAGGTTGAATTAAACTCAATTTGAACAATGAAGTGGACTTGACTAAGAACTTGAATCAACTTCGGACCATAATGGACTTATGAATATTCAAACTTGATTTGGACAACAAGACATGAACTCAAATTGGACCTGATTTGAACAGCAGGGGACTTTTGGACTCAAACTCAAAATCGAGCACACTTTGGACTTGAAACAAATGAGGATGAGTTTCACATCAAGTCATATAAAAGATGTCATAATGCTCCAAATAAAATTTTAAATCAAATGCAAGGGAACATGTGTTAGACTTTTGAAACAAGGGATTATAAGTATCACTCATTTACAAATAATGATGAAATTAGTAAAGCACATCATGATTCTCTCAATGAACACAATAATTTATTAGTGGTCATATGCAATAAATACAATATATTTGCAAGTGATGGTGGAAGAATTATAGTGAATACGAGCACAATGTTGCAAGGAGATTCATGATGTGCATACAACTTCATTCATAAATAAAGTGACCTATAGTTGATGCGACATATGTCTTGCAAATATGAATGAGAAGATCATGACAGGCATTATGTTCACCGCCAATAATACGTAGTGAGTGCATATACGAGTTCCCTATGAATGAGGGAAGTTAATGTGCAACAAATACTATAACATCCATTTGACCAATTTCAGCTAATTAGCAAATGAAAGATATAGTCCCTTACAAGTGCTAAAGGATCAACATGCAATGATATGTCAAAGTATCCGCAAGTGCCATGTATCCTACAAATATATATAAGCAACATACATTGGATGCTACGAGGTGCTCGTAATCAATGCAAATAGAGAGGGCAATTCACTTACCAGTAACATTGGTAGCTATACTGTAAACATGATTGATCCTCTGCGGACACGTGCATACACTCAACGTGTCATCTGTGGGAAAGTATAGAAAGACTATAACAGATATAAGCCCCTACGGATCACCGTAGAGCACTTGTTTACACAGTCAGCGAGCTATAATTTGAGAGCAAGCATGAAAGATCTGCAATATATATAAGTTCTCCACAAGTACAAATGTATGCACCACATATCATCTGTGGGTAGACACAGAAAGACTTCAGTAAATGCAGTATCCTGAAGTCAATTCCAATCTATGAACGAAAATATCTACCTGCCTACAAACAGTAGTGGGGGAGATCATACAACGCCACCGAATCTGCAACATCCATGCAAGCAGACAGAAGGCGTATAAATCTCCAAACGAAACCCAGTGCTACGCCACCGGATCCGCAACTTTCATGCAAGCGGACAGAAGGCGTGTACAAATATTCCAAGAATACCCCGCACGTGTGCACTTTAATTTGTATACACATAGGTACACTAAAAGGGGAAAATATAATATGAACCCGCATGGGGCCCGGCGAGCGTGTTATTGGTACACACGTGACGTCTAGGGATGCTGTGCGGGTCAATAAATCTGAACCCGATCCTCCTATGCAAGCAGATAGGAGTAGACACGGTTCAATCAATAATTATAAAATGCCCCCAAATACCCGCATGGGCCCCGGCAAGTGTGTTATTAGTACACACGTGACGTCTAGGGATGCTGCGCGGGTTAATAAGTGAATTCAAGTTCGAGCCTGATCCTTCTATTCAGGTAAATAGGAGTTAACACGGCTCGAACTATTAAATAAATATACGGTCGCGAGGTCTACCGAGATATTCATTTTATACGTTCATATTAGGCCTTCAAAGCTTATAATTAAGAGAATTCACTTATAGAGGCACAAAGCCTATGAAACCCGATCCTTTGTCAATTGCTAGACAGAGTCGACAAGGTTCAAAACATAAAAAATATGAATAACCTCACACCCCGATGATGGCCGTGTTGAATGTAAAACTCAACCGGAGGGGTCTATTCACAAATACTTTTAAATACCTCCCTAAAATTCCAAATTTCATAAAATTCAAAACTCCATAAAACTCCCAAAATCCTAAATTCCCTACAAAAACCCATTCTTTTGAAAAATCCCAAAATCCAAAAAATCTTTCCAACTCCAGATATTTAAAAATTGAAATCTAATCCATCAATCACTCAAAGCAAAATTCATCCACCCTACGCAACAGTTTGCCGAGGTGGTCAAATTAAAATTTACTTTAACTCACATAGAGCTAATACCTGGTCGAGAT